>CM019064.1:4217716-4327223 GCA_009667805.1 Leptobrachium leishanense
CCTATATCCATTTACAGCCCCAGACCCAGTATATCCTCTTACAGCCCCCAGACCCAGTATATCTATTACAGCCCCCAGTATATCTATTTACAGGCCCCCAGTTAAATCTATTTACAGCCCCCAGACCCAGTATATCAATTACAGCCCCCAGACCCAGTATATCTATTTACAGCCCCCCCAGTAATTTACTTACTGCGTCCCACCCCAGTATATCCATTTACAGCCCCCAGACCCAGTATATCCATTTACAGCCCCCAGACCCAGTATATCTATTTACAGCCCCACAGTATATCTATTTACAGCCCCCAGACCCAGTATATCCATTTACAGCCCCCAGACCCACTATATCCATTTACAGCCCCCAGTATATCTATTTACAGCCCCCAGTATATCTATTTACAGCCCCCAGACCCAGTATATCAATTTCGCACCCCAGTATCCTCATTTACAGCCCCCAGACCCAGTATATCCATTTACAGCCCCCAGACCCAGTATATCAATTTACAGCCCCCAGACCCAGTATATCTATTTACAGCCCCCAGACTCAGAATATTCATTTACAGCCCCCCCAGTATATCAATTTACAGCCCCCCCGTATATCAATTTACAGCCCCCAGACCCAGTATATCTATTTACAGCCCCCCAGTATATTTACTTACAGAGACCCAGTATATCCATTTACAGCCCCCAGACCCAGTATATCTATTTACAGCCCCCCAGTATATCTATTTACAGCCCCCCCCCCAGTATATCTATTTACAGCCCCCAGACCCAGTATATCCATTTACAGCCTCCAGACCCAGTATATCAATTTAAAGCCCCCAGACCCAGTATATCAATTTACAGCCCCCCAGTATATCTATTTACAGCCCCCCCAGTAAATCTATTTACAGCCCCCAGACCCAGAATATCAATTTACAGCCCCCCCAGTATATCAATTTACAGCCCCCAGACCCAGTATATCTATTTACAGACCCCAGACCCACTATATCCATTTACAGCCCCAAGTATATCTATTTACAGCCCCCAGTATATCTATTTACAGCCCCCAGACCAAGTATATCAATTTACAGCCCCCAGACCCAGTATATCCATTTACAGCCCCCAGACCCAGTATATCCATTTACAGCCCCCAGACCCAGTATATCTATTTACAGCCCCCAGACCCAGTATATCCATTTACAGCCCCCAGACCCAGTATATCCATTTACAGCCCCAAGACCCAGTATATCCATTTACAGCCCCCAGACCCAGTATATCTATTTACAGCCCCCAGACCCAGTATATCTATTTACAGCCCCCAGACCCAGTATATCAATTTACAGCCCCCAGACCCAGTATATCTATCAATTTACAGCCCCCAGACCCAGTATATCTATTTACAGCCCCCAGACCCAGTATATCAATTTACAGCCCCCAGACCCAGTATATCTATTTACAGCCCCCAGACCCAGTATATCAATTTACAGCCCCCAGACCCAGTATATCTATTTACAGCCCCCAGACCCAGTATATCCATTTACAGCCCCCAGACCCAGTATATCAATTTACAGCCCCCCAGTATATCTATTTACAGCCCCCCAGTATATCTATTTACAGCCCCCCCAGTAAATCTATTTACAGCCCCCAGACCCAGAATATCAATTTACAGCCCCCCCAGCATATCTATCTATTTACAGCCCCCCAGTATATTTACTTACTGCCTCCCACCCCAGTATATCCATTTACAGCCCCCAGACCCAGTATATCTATTTACAGCCCCCAGACCCAGTATATCCATTTACAGCCCCCAGACCCACTATATCCATTTACAGCCCCCAGTATATTTATTTACAGCCCCCAGTATATCTATTTACAGCCCCCAGACCCACTATATCCATTTACAGCCCCCAGTATATCTATTTACAGCCCCCAGTATATCTATTTACAGCCCCAGTAGTATCTATTTACAGCCCCCAGACCCAGTATATCAATTTACAGCCCCCAGACCCAATATATCCATTTCCAGCCCCCAGACCCAGTATATCAATTTACAGCCCCCCAGTATATCTATCAATTTACAGCCCCCCCAGTATATCAATTTACAGCCCCCAGACCCAATATATCCATTTACAGCCCCCAGACCCAGTATATTTACTTACTGCCTCCCACCCCAGTATATCCATTTACAGCCCCCGGACCCAGTATATCTATTTACAGCCCCCAGACCCAGTATATCCATTTACAGCCCCCAGACCCAGTATATCAATTTACAGCCCCCAGACCCAATATATCCATTTACAGCCCCCAGACCCAGTATATCAATTTACAGCCCCCAGTATATCTATTTACAGCCCCCAGACCCAGTATATCAATTTACAGCCCCCCAGTATATCAATTTACAGCCCCCAGACCCAATATATCCATTTACAGCCCCCAGACCCAGTATATCAATTTACAGCCCCCCAGTATATCCATTTACAGCCCCCAGACCCAGTATATCAATTTACAGCCCCCAGACCCAATATATCCATTTACAGCCCCCAGACCCAGTATATCAATTTACAGCCCCCCAGTATATCAACTTACAGCCCCCAGACCCAGTATATCAATTTACAGCCCCCCAGTATATCAATTTACAGCCCCCCAGTATATCTATTTACAGCCCCCAGACCCAGTATTATCAATTTACAGCCCCCCAGTATATCCATTTACAGCCCCCAGACCCAGTATATCAATTTACAGCCCCCCAGTATATCTATTTACAGCCTCCAGACCCAGTATGTCAATTTACAGCCCCCAGTATATCTATTTACAGCCCCCAGACCCAGTATATCTATTTACAGCCCCCAGACCCAGTATATTTACTTACTGCCTCCCACCCCAGTATATCCATTTACAGCCCCTGGACCCAGTGCAGCAATTTAAAGCCCCCCTCAGTATATTAATCTACACCCCCCTCCCATTAGTTTATTCACACCTGGTAATAAATCTCCTCTCTGCCTCTGTTCTCCATCGCAGCAGAGTGAAAGCACGCGGGCTGGTGGCTCCTCCTTCGCAGCAGAGTGAAAGCACGCGGGCTGGTGGCTCCTCCTTCGCAGCAGAGTGAAAGCACGCGGGCTGGTGGCTCCTCCTTCGCAGCAGAGTGAAAGCACGCGGGCTGGTGGCTCCTCCATCGCAGCAGAGTGAAAGCACGCGGGCTGGTGGCTCCTCCATCGCAGCAGAGTGAAAGCACGCGGGCTGGTGGCTCCTCCTTCGCAGCAGAGTGAAAGCACGCTGGCTGGTGGCTCCTCCTTCGCAGCAGAGTGAAAGCACGCGGGCTGGTGGCTCCTCCATCGCAGCAGAGTGAAAGCACGCGGGCTGGTGGCTCCTCCTTCGCAGCAGAGTGAAAGCACGCGGGCTGGTGGCTCCTCCTTTGCAGCAGAGTGAAAGCACGCGGGCTGGTGGCTCCTCCTTCGCAGCAGAGTGAAAGCACGCGGGCTGGTGGCTCCTCCTGCAGTTGTTTGCCTGGGCTATGTGGATCACGTGTGGGGGTGGCGCCAAATTACACAGTGTGCCTGCTGGTGTTAAGAACGTGGGATGGGACTGAGACAGGCACACACACTGCAGCGCCGCCGCGGTATGACAGTGCATCGCTGGGCCCATCAGGCCATCATCGCTGGGCTGTCAGATGATCAATCCCTCTCCAGTATGTTTAGAAAATCTGATTTTTCGGCCCCTCAAACTGGCAGCAGGCCAGGACAGTAAGGCGGCCGGCCGCCTGTGCCGCCTTACATTAGCGCCTGCCCTGCCTGGTCCAACTCAAAGAAATGACCCTATTCCGGTAATCCCAGACAAGCCGTACTCCTTCACATCTGCCGTACCCCGCCATTATCTTCTAGGGATCCCGATTTCCATGAATGAAAGGGATGGGGGAGTGACTGGAGCCAAAGTGGAGCGTTTGTAAGTGTTGATGGGAGAATGGCGGTGCCCTGGGAGATTCTATCGTTGGAAGGGGACTGGGTGCACAGATGCAGCCCCAGTCAAAGTGAAACGAAATGTAAAATGTTATGTTTTTTGGTGACAGTTCCGGTGACAGTCCCGTCAAGGAGCAGTACCAGGTTATTGTGTCTGTGAATCAGGCGTGTGGTGGATGTATAGAGAGATCGATCTCAGGAGATATGTGTCGGTTTATATCTATCTCCACAGGGTAAAAAGTTTAGACATCTCAACCAAATAGTTATTGTGATGATTGGCACCCAATGAGCTGTCGTTTTGGCCTGTGTAGACGATTACCTGCGTGTCAAGAACTTTCCAGCAAGGAGATTTCATTCACCGATCAGGCTGTGTGTGTTATTGGTCGTGTGTATTTTACTGCAGCTCAAGAACCAGAAGAGGCAGCAGCTTCGGACATTAAGCTCCGCCTTCTTTGAAGTTTCACTGCAGCTGAGAGTGATGAGAGTAGGTAAATAACGCAACAAAGAGCAGGAGCTTGTGTTACATCAATGTGTGGAATGAAATAAAGAATAAGTGACCACAAAACACATGAGAGTCCCTGCACCAGTGAACTGCTAAGTAATATCCTACACCTCTCTGAGCAAATGATTTCTTCTTTAGTTGATATTCGTCAAAGTTCTCTGAAGAAGAAAAAACTTTCCAGGACTAATGCTCCGAGGCCTACAGCATCCAGCTCCAGTGACTGTCCATGCCATGAATTACAGGTGCTATATGGGTTGTTGTGTCTAATACTTTATTAAGCTCCGCCTCACATCCCCACATCCCCACATCCCCACATCCTCACATCCCCACATCCTCACATCCTCACATCCTCACATCCCCACATCCTCACATCCTCACATCCCCACATCCTCACATCCACACATCCCCACATCCTCACATAAATACAATAAAGTTGGTTTTGATTTGTTCACTATAATAAAGATGTGTATGTGCCTATTCTAGGCCAAGGTTTTGTAACCGGTAAGACACACGCTCAGTGATGCACCTTTGCTGAATTTAGGTGCGGCGCGATGACTTCTAATTCAGGCGCCCCCCCCCCCGTGTGCGGAGGAGGCACCTGAAAGGGAGGGGGGGGAGGTCCTTCGGACCTCTCTCCCTCCCGATCGCCAGGGGGCCACAGGGTTAAGGCAGGCACCAAACGGTGGCTGTAATTAACCCCTTACTAAAGAAACCATCCCTAGACACCAACTCTCCATCCAACTACCGCCCTGTATCCCTGCCTCCCTTCACATCAAAGCTCTTAGAAAAACTAGTCTTCAACCGCCTCTCCCTCTTCCTGTCCTCCAATTCCCTACTTGACCCCCTGCAATCTGGCTTCCGTCCCCTACACTCAACTGAAACTGCCCTCACCAAAGTCACCAACGACCTCCTAACTGCTAAAAAACACGGCCACTATTCTATTCTCATCCTGCTTGACCTCTCGGCTGCTTTTGACACTGTTGACCACCGCCTCCTTCTACAGACCCTCAACTCTCTGGGTCTCGGTGACACTGCACTTGCTTGGGTTGACTCCTATTTATCCAACAGGTCCTTCTGTGTCTCCTTTGCTGGTAACTCCTCCTCTTCATTGCCTCTATCTGTTGGTGTACCTCAAGGCTCTGTCCTTGGTCCTCTGCTCTTTTCCATCTACACCTCCTCCCTGGGCAAAATCATCAACAGCTTTGGCTTTAATTACCACCTCTACGCTGGTGACACTCAGATCTACCTCTCTACCCCTGATCTCTCTCCCCCTGTCCTTTCAAAAGTCAGTGACTGTTTATCTGGCATCTCCTCCTGGATGGCCTCCCACCACCTAAAGATCAACATGTCAAAGACTGAGCTCCTACTTATTCCTCCCTCTAATGCCTCCCCACCTCCTGACTTCTCTATCACGGTGGAGGGTATCACCATCTCCCCATCAAACCAAGTTCGCTGTCTTGGAGTTACACTGGACTCTGCTCTTTCCTTCATCCCCCACATCAAGTCTCTTTCCTCCTCCTGCCGATACCAACTGCGTAATATTTCCAGAATTCGGCCATTTCTTACCGCTGTCACCACAAAACAACTCATACACGCCCTGGTAATCTCCCGACTCGACTATTGCAATAATCTCTTATCTGGCCTCCCTCTGTCCCACCTCTCCCCCCTACAATCCATCCTGAACGCCTCCGCCAGGCTAATTCACCTCACCCGCCGCTCTGTCTCTGCCGCTCCCCTCTGCGAGTCCCTTCACTGGCTCCCCATCCACTGCAGAATTAAGTTCAAAATCCTTATCCTTACCTACAAAACCCTCACTAACTCAGCGCCCCACTACCTGTCCTCACTAATCACCAAATACACCCCAGCCCGCTCCCTAAGGTCAAACAGTGACCTGCGCCTAGCTTCTCCCCGCATCACCTCTTCCCATGATAGACTGCAGGATTTCTCACGCGCAGCCCCCACTCTCTGGAACGCTCTCCCTCGTACTGTCAGACTTTCCCCTAACTTCTCTTCCTTCAAACGCTCCCTTAAAACATTCCTATTTAGGGAAGCCTACCACCCAACTCACTGACGCAACCATCAATCACTCTCACCTTACAGTCCTCTCCTCCTGTTTCCAACCCCAACCCTCCCAGATTGTGAGTTCCTACGGGAATAGGGCCCTCATCTCCTCCTGTACTGTTTGTCAAATGTTGTTCAATGTATTGTAACCCTGTCTATACTGTGCTTATTGTACAGCGCTGCGGAATATGCTGGCGCTTTATAAATATATAATAATAATAATAACCCCTGGTGAGCCAGATCACGATTCGGCACTGAAAAGCGCCAAATCGTGATCCTCTCCTGGAGCAGGCCGACATCTTGGATGTCGGCCAAGCCTCCGGGAACTCCCCCTGATGACTGGCGTCATTGTGCATAGCACGCTAACGCCAGTCCTGGAGTTAACCCCTAGTTGCCAGCAATGGTGGAGCTAGGGGGTTCATTGGAACCCCCTATCTCCCGATCCGTGACAGCTAAGGGTTAATGTTTGATATCATTGGGACGGCCAGAGCATGAACATGACCATGTGCAATGTAAAAAAAAAAATTTCAAAAAGAAATATAACTTAAAAAAAAAAAAAAACACTTTTGTTTGTTTTTGTTTTGTTTTGTTAATGCAGTAATATTGTTCCCATTTCAATTATAATGTGAACCATGATGCTGCACTAACGATTTTTTCTATGGGGGCGTTTGCTAAAAAACACGTAATTTTCCCCAAAAAAAGTAACGATTCCGTTTCTAATTTTTTTAACAAGCGCACCCCATAGAAAATATAACCGCAAATGCTCGCATGTTAAAATGTGAAAAAAAAACACTTTAAACGTTGTAAATTATTGAAAATTCTACTTTTATTGCATGTTTTGTTATAATATACAGACAGGTCATGACGTATACATATAATAATGATATATTATGAATCTGCCGAGTCTGACGGAAAGAACGATATATAATATGTCTGGGTTGCATTATAAAATGTGACTTCAAATCACATTTAAACATGATGAGCGAAACCAGTAAAAATGAGCTCAGCACAGAGGTGTGAAAAGGCTCAGCAGCGAAAGGGTTAAGTAACCTGTTTGCGTTTGGTATCTTGCGCAGCGCTGTGCGAGGTTACTGTACTTTACGCTCCCTATGTTTAACATGGGGAGCGCAAAGTGTTAATCAGCGCTGGATTACAAAGTCCCAACGCTGATTAACGCCTGGCTCTGGTCCGCGAAAAGTTAACCAGAGCCAGGACTTGGTGCTAATGGATTCCGCTTCTTCAGAATCCGTTAACACCAGCAAAAATATAATAAAAAGCATCAGATACTCACCGTCTGTCCCACGGAGAGGACCGCGGCTCCAACCGCCTCCTCCGTCTGACAAGAGCAGGAAGAGACTGGGGGAAAAAGTCCCCCCAGTCTCTCCCTGCATATCACTACGCCGATCAGCCGGATCTTGGGAGGCGAGATCCGGCTGGCCATGTAACTGGCAGGGGGAAATTCAATGGAGTCCTATGTACTGTATTGAGTGGATGCTTGCGACTGCACTCAGTGCTGCCGCGAGCATCCCTGATTTTAACAGGCGGTAACAATACAGGCAGCATTTTTTGCACCTGCATTGTCATCCAGTGTTAAGACGCGGGCACAAGGGGGAAAACTACAGGCAAAGTTTTTTCTCCCTTGCGCCCACGTTTTAACACTAGGATTGTAATTTAGCCCTTTTCTTTGCTGCGCTCGGCTCAGTAATGGAAAGAATAGCATAATACTCGCCTCCGTGTCTTGTGGGAAAACTTTGAATGTTTTCTTTACATATATAATGTTTATTCTCATTGTTGTGATTACATAAAACCCAGCCCCATTGTATATACGTGTGCCTCGATTTTCTCGTTATAACTGGTGTGTGGGGGACGCTGCGGGTTGCAGGAGAGATGGAAACGCTTCATTTGGGGGCAAACGTTCTGATGTGCTCCCACACCCGGCCTCATGTGATGTGTGTGTTCGTTCATGTTGTGTGTCTGTCGTCTACCTTTCCCAACATTAGATGTGTTGCCCCTCGTGTCCTTGGGGGTCTCACCTGATTCTCCTCTATGTCCCACACATTTAAACTCAGAGTCTTCAGAGCTTCAGACGTCTCTTTATGAAGCTGGAACAAAGAGGATACAGTTCTTCAAATTCTATTCTACCACCTTTCCCTCACTTTGTCCATTGCCTCTCACCACACCTGGTCACCAGGGCCGGTCCTGCTGGTCCCAGCTCATGGCAGATGCTTCAGTCTCTCAGGTCTTCCAGTGCACATTTACATTAATAACCGCTTCTATTTGTTAAAGGGACACTCTGCCCAGCCTAACCACTAATTAAACTGTCCAGGATGTGAGGAGAGCCCCCCCTTTACCCCAAATTCTCCCCCTCCTCAGCACTCCCTAACTAGAGATATCTCTGCGTGAAGTGGAGGAGTTTCCTCCCACTACCCAGTGCTGCATGGAGTGTAAGCTTCTCCCTCTGTCCTTCAAGCATGGACAGCCATTGCTCCCCCTGCGTAGATTGTCCTCTTCTGCTCACCTACCTCTGGTGGATCAGGGTTGTTCTGGGACGAGATTCGGAGACGTGGAAGATCGCTATAAATAAAGATTAAACGATTGAATTGGATGTGAAGATGCATTAATTAAAATCAGTAAAAAAAAAATCATGAAATCAAACACAGCTTACATTATTTATGGGAAACTATGCAGGAACGCACAGCGGGGGCCTGGAATGCTCCCCATCAATAACACCAGCAGGGATCCAAAAGAAAAACCTAAAAAACTGAACCCCAACCTCTGTCACCTACATCCTGCTGCACTAGGGCACATTATTAGGGTATACAGTATATGGGGTAAGGGGGTCCCAAACAAAATAAAATATAGGGTAACAATGTGCCTGAGCAATATATTATATAGGTTACACTGTGTCCTGAGTAATATATTATATAGGTAACACTGTGTCCTGAGTAATATATTATATAGGTTACACTGTGTCCTGAGTAATATCTTATATAGGTTACACTGTGTCCTGAGTAATATATTATATAGGTTACAATGTGTCCTGAGAAATATATTATATAGGTTACAATGTGTTCTGGGAAATATATTATATAAGTTACACTTTGTCCTGAGTAATATATTATATAGGTTACACTGTGTCCTGAGTAATATATTATATAGGTTACACTGTGTCCTGAGTAATATATTATATAGGTTACAATGTGTCCTGAGAAATATATTATATAGGTAACAATGTGTCCTGAGTAATATATTATATAGGTTACACTGTGTCCTGAGTAATATATTATATAGGTTACACTGTGTCCTGAGTAATATATTATATAGGTTACAATGTGTCCTGAGAAATATATTATATAGGTTACAATGTGTTCTGGGAAATATATTATATAAGTTACACTTTGTCCTGAGTAATATATTATATAGGTTACACTGTGTCCTGGGAAATATATTATATAAGTTACACCGTCACAATGTGTCCTGAGAAATATATTATATAGGTTACAATGTGTTCTGGGAACTATATATTATATAGGTTACAATGTGGCCTGAGCAATATATTATATAGGTCACAATGTGTCCTGAGAAATCTATTATATAGGTTACAATGTGTTCTGGAACTATATATTATATAGGTTACAATGTGGCCTGAGCAATATATTATATAGGTCACAATGTGTCCTGAGAAATCTATTATATAGGTTACAATGTGTTCTGGGAAATATATTATATAGGATACAATGTGGCCTGAGCAATATATTATATAGGTAACAATGTGTCCTGAGTAATATATTATATAGGTGACAATGTGTCTTGGGTAATATATTATATAGGTTACACCGTTACAATGTGTCCTGAGAAATATATTACATAGGTTACAATGTGTCCTGAGTAATGTATTATATAGGATACAATGTGTCTTGAGAAATATATTATATATGTTACAATGTGTCCTGAGTAATATATAGGATACAATGTGTCCTGAGAAATATATTATATAGGATACAACGTGTCCTGAGAAATATATTATAAAGGTTACGATGTGTCCTGGGTAATATATTATATAGGTTACAATGTGTCCTGAGTAATATATTATATAAGTTACAATGTATCCTCAGTAATTATTATAAAAGGTAACAATGTGTCCTGAGAAATATATTATATAGGTTACAGTGAGTCCTGGGTGATATATTATATAGGGCACAATTTGTCCTGAGCAATATATTATATAGGTTACAAGGTGTCCTGAGAAATATATTATATAGGATACAATGTGTCCCGAGTAATATATTATATAGGTTACAATGTGTCCTGAGAAATATATTATATAGGTTACAATGTGTCCTGGGTAATATATTATATAGGTTACACCGTTACAATGTGTCCTGAGAAATATATTACATAGGATACAATGTGTCCTGAGAAATATATTATATAGGATACAACGTGTCCTGAGAAATATATTATAAAGGTTACGATGTGTCCTGGGTAATATATTATATAGGTTACACCGTTACAATGTGTCCTGAGAAATATATTACATAGGTTACAATGTGTCCTGAGAAATATATTATATAGGATACAACGTGTCCTGAGAAATATATTATAAAGGTTACAATGTGTCCTGAGTAATATATTATAGAAGTTACAATGTATCCTCAGTAATATATTATAAAGGTAACAATGTGTCCTGAGCAATATATTATATAGGTTACAATGTGTCCTGGGTAATATATTATAAAGGTTACAATGTGTCCTGAGAAATACATTATAGGTTACAATGAGTCATGGGTAATATATTATACAGGTAACAATGTGTCCTGAGTAATATATAATATAAGGTAACAATGTATCCTGGGCAATATATTATATAGGATACAATGTGACCTGGGAAATATATTATATAGGTTACAATGTGTCCTGAGTAATATATTATATAGGTTACAATGTGTCCTGGGTAATATATTATATAGGTTACACCGTTACAATGTGTCCTGAGAAATATATTACATAGGTTACAATGTGTCCTGAGTAATGTATTATATAGGATACAATGTGTCCTGAGAAATATATTATAAGGCTAGGGTCAGACTGAGGCAGTGCGAACGCGCGTGCAGCCGCACTTAATCACGGCCGCACTAGCAGCATGTGCCAGGCAATGACGGCCAATATACGAAGTACGGTCGCACAAAAGTCCGGCCGCGCAACGCAAGTGGAAAATGAACGCATTTTTTCGAGAACGTGAAACCGCAGGTACTGACGTACAGAGTGCGCTGCGGCTGCTAGCGGCGTGTGTGTGTGATTAGGAGACGTCAGACGCTGCTAATGTCCGGCCAACATAACGTCCAGACACAAAAAGAGTTTTATTGATGATCCGTACAAAATCACGGACGAAAATGCGCATAGTATGACCACTATCACGTATTCTGTGAAAAAATGCGTCCATTCGTTCGAACGCACTTTTTCACAGACAACATAAAAATGCGTTCGTCTGACCCTAGCCTAAAGGTTAGGATGTGTCCTGGGTAATATATTATATAGGTTACAATGTGTCCTGAGTAATATATTATATAAGTTACAATGTATCCTCAGTAATATATTATAAAGGTAACAATGTGTCCTGAGCAATATATTATATAGGTTACAATGTGTCGTGGGTAATATATTATAAAGGTTACAATGTGTCCTGAGAAATACATTATAGGTTACAATGAGTCATGGGTAATATATTATACAGGTAACAATGTGTCCTGAGTAATATATAATATAGGTTACAATGTGTCCTGGGCAATATATTATATAGGATACAATGTGACCTGGGAAATATATTATATAGGTTACAATGTGTCCTGAGTAATATATTATATAGGTCAAAAATGTGTCCTGGATAATATATTATATAGGGCAAAATGTGTCCTGGGTAATATATTATATAGGTCACAATGTGTCCTGGGTGGATACAATGTGTCCCGAGAAATATATTATATAGGTTACAATTTGTCCTGGGTAACATATTATATAGGTTACACCGTCACAATGTGTCCTGGGCAATATATTATATAGGCCACAATGTGTCCCGAGTAATATATTATATAGGTAACATTGTGGCCTGGGTGATATATTATATAGGCTACACCGTTACAATGTGTCCTGAGACATATATTACATAGGTTACAATGTGTCCTGAGTAATGTATTATATAGGATACAATGTGTCCTGAGAAATATATTATATAGGTTACAATGTGTCCTGAGTAATATATAGGATACAATGTGTCCTGAGAAATATATTATAAAGGTTACAATGTGTCATGCGTAATATATTATATAGGTAAAAATGTGTACTGAGTGATATATTATATAGGTTACAATGTGTCCTGAGTAATATATTATATAAGTTACAATTGTCGTGGAAATTTTATTATGTGGACATTATATTCTAGGATGTGCATGTTTTATAAGTTGTCATCTGTCTCCCTGTGTTGGATTTGAATGTGGTTTTAAATCCAAACCAGCGGCAAAACCGTCAGTATGAAAACCTTCTTTTGGGTTTAGAGACATACCTGCTTTTAAGACATTTAAGCCTTGTCTCAACACTGGTACCGTGTTGAGATAATAACTGTATTTGTCCCCGCAGATATGTCAATAACCCGTAGGAACAAGTAGATTGATCTTCACTCAGATACTGATCACTCTGAGCAGTATCTGAATGGGGTCCATATTGACGAGTGACGGGGGAAGGGGACAAACATGGCTGACGGGGATCATGGAGATGGCTCAGGGATGAGTCATCTCCAGGAGGCCGGTCGGTCATTCTGGTCCACGCCCCTGTCCTTTTGATATGTAAATGTGATTACTGGGCAACCTGGCTTTCTGTTGTACAGCCAGGGGGCTACTGGGCGTGTGCGATTGTCTAATAAATTAAACAATCCAGGAGCCACAGCTCACTTGGCCACAGGATTTTCCAGCTTGAAGCAGCGTGTTTGTCTGATTCCACATCTGGGATAGAGAAGTACTTCGTTCTTATACAGAAAGAGCTAGATATAGAGTGTATTTTTATAGTGACAAATTTGTTTGTACTGGGCGCACTTTAATACTGAAGTGTACCTTTTTAGTGCACCAGGACTTTATGCGCAAACACCAAACTTTCCATAACACAATGTATCCTCCGTAATATATTATAAAAGTAACAATGTGTCCTGAGAAATATGTTATATAGGTTACAAGGTGTCCTGAGAAATATATTATAGAGGTTACAACGAGTCATGGGTAATATATTATATAGGTGACAATGTGTACTGAGTAATATATTATATAGGATACAATGTGTCCTGAGCAATATGTTATATAGGTTACAATGAGTCATGGGTAATATATTATATAGGTTACAATGAGTCCTGGGTAATATATTGTATAGGTAACAATGTATCCTCAGTAATATATTATAAAAATAACAATGTGTCCTGAGTAATATATAATATAAGGTAACAATGTGTCCTGAGAAATATATTATATAGGTGACAATCTGTCCTGGGTAATATATTATATGGGTTACAATGTGCCAAGGGAAATATACTATATAGGTTACAATGTGCCCTGAGAAATACTGTATATTATATAGGTTACAATGTGTCCTAAGTAATATATTATATAGGTTACAATGAGTTCTGGGTAATATATTATATAGGTAAGAATGTGGCCAGAGTAATATATTATATAGGTTACAATGTGGCCAGAGTAATATATTATATAGGTTAAAATGTGGCCAGAGTAATATATTATATGGGTAACAATGTGTTCAGAGTAATATATTATATAGGCTACAATGTGGCCAGAGTAATATATTATATAGGTCACAATGTGTCCTGAGAAATATATTATATAGGTGACAATGTGTCCTGGGTAATATATTATATGGGTTACAATGTGCCATGGGAAATATACTATATAGGTCACAATGTGCCCTGAGAAATACTGTATATTATATAGGTTACAATGTGTCCTAAGTAATATATTATATAGGTTACAATGAGTTCTGGGTAATATATTATATAGGTAAGAATGTGTCATGAGTAATATATTATATAAGTTACAATGAGTCCTGGGTAATATATTATGTAAGTCACAATATGGCCTGTGTAATATATGATATACAGTCATGGCCGAAATTGTTGGCACTCCAGACATTTTTCCAGAAAATCAAGAATTTCTCGCAGAAAAGTATTGCAGTAACACATGTTTATTCCCTTTGTGTGTATTGAAACAAAACAAAAAAAGGGAGGAAAAAAAGCAAATTGGACATAATGTCACAAAACTCCAAAAATGGGCTGGACAAAATTCTTGGCACCCTTTCAAAATTGTGGATAAATAAGATTGTTTCAAGCATGTGATGCTCCTGTAAACTCACCTGGGGCAAGTAACAGGTGTGGGCAATATAAAAATCACACCTGAAAGCAGATAAAAGGGAGAGAAGTTCACTTACAGGGTTATTCAGAGAGCGGTGAAAAGCAGGAGAATGACTGGAGAATGGAAAATTCTAGGTCAAAATACTACTAAATTCTCCCATTTATCTCACTTTCCAAATCGGCTATTTTGACCTAGAATTTTCCATTCTCCAGTCATTCTCCTACTTTTCACCACTCTCTGAATAACCCTGTTAGTCCTTGCATTGTGTGTTTGTGTGTGCCACACTAAGCATTGACAACAGAAAGAGAAGAGAACTGTCTGAGGACTTGAGAACCAAAATTGTGGAAAAATATCAACAATCTCAAGGTTACAAATCCATCTCCAGAGATCTAGATTTGCCTTTGTCCACAGTGCGCAACATTATCAAGAAGTTTGCAACCCATGGCACTGTAGCTAATCTCTCTGGGCGTGGACGGAAGAGAAAAATTGATGAAAGGTTGCAACGCAGGATAGTCCAGATGGTGGATAAGCGCCCCCAAACAAGTTCCAAAGAAATTCAAGCTGTCCTGCAGGCTCAGGGAGCATCAGTGTCAGCGTGAACTATCCGTCGACCTTTAAATGAAATTAAATGCTATGGCAGGAGACCCAGGAGGACCCCACTGCTGACAGAGACATAAAAAGGCAAGACTACAGTCTGCCAAAATGTACTTGAGTAAGCCAAAATCCTTCTGGGAAAACGTCTTGTGGACAGATGAGACCGAGAGAGCTTTTTGGTAAAGAACATCATTCTACTGTTTACCGAAAACGGAATGAGGCCTACAAAGAAAAGAACACAGTACCTACAGTGAAATATGGTGGAGGTTCAATGATGTTTTGGGGTTGTTTTGCTGCCTCTGGCACTGAGTGCCTTGAATGTGTGCAAGACATCATGAAATCTGAGGATTACCAAAGGATTTTGGGTCACACTGTAGAGCCCAGTGTCAGAAAGCTGGGTTTGCATCCGAGATCTTGGGTCTTCCAGCAGGACAATGACCCCAAACATACGTCAAAAAGCACCCATAAATGGATGGCAACAAAGCGCTGGAGAGTTCTGAAGTGGCCAGCAATGAGTCCAGATCTAAATCCCATTGAACACCTGTGGAGAGATCTTAAAATTGCTGTTGGGAAAAGGAGCCCTTCCAATAAGAGAGACCTGGAGCAGTTTGCAAAGGAAGAGTGGTCCAAAATTCCGGGTGAGAGGTGTAAGAAGCTTATTGATGGCTATAGGAAGCGACTGATTTCAGTTATTTTTACCAAAGGGTGTGCAACCAAATATTAAGTTAAGGTGCCAAGAATTGTGTCCAGCCCATTTTTGCAGATTTGTGGGACATTATCAGGGTTATTCAAAGAGATTCGAAAAGTCACCGCACATTCGGTGACTTTTCATTCTCTTCAATTCGGTTCCTTTTGCCGATCCCATTTCGGTGACCCTGCGGTGTATTCAGCAAGCACCACAGGATCCCCGAACTGCAGGGAAAAGCTGCCGCAAAACCAACGAAAACTACCCGCAAAACCCGGCGAATGCACGCCGAAAACCCCCAAAAACATCTGGATTAAACCGCCGAAAACCATGAAAAAACCTGAGCAGGAGCCGATCACGCGCAGCGAAGTCGCCGGAAAAAGCCGACACCACAGACGAATGTAGTGAATAAATTAGCAAAACAGTTTGCTTGAATGTGTGAAAAGTGAAACGCTGTTTGCAAAGAAACTACTGAGCGAAAATGTCTGAAATTTACATGTAAAATCCAATGAATGATAATAAAAAGGGCTGTTACCGAAAAAAGAAGTAAAGTTTAAAAAAAATAAAAATCGGATTTTTTTTGAAAAAATAAAAATCCAGAAAAATGTTTAAAATATCTTAAAAAATCTATAAAGAGACTCTTTACTGCAGAATATTATAATAAACGGTTTATTAGATATTGAATTAAAACAGGAATATTTGTAACATTGAAGCCTATGGGATTCTCCTGAATAAACCTGCCGAATTAAACCACCGAATGACAGGGCATTAGGGGAACCTTTCACTGCTGGTTTGTGTTCTCTGAATAGACATTGCTTCTCTATGGGGATTTCACTGCTCTCGAACAGGCACCGAACAGGCACCGTATGTGCAGGCAATTCACCAGGATTTGGGAACTGCCTGCTCTCTGGATAGCCAAATGGCCAGGAAAGGTAACCGAACGCTGATTATCGGCGTTCGGTTACCTTTCTCCAGCCATTCGGATCTCTCATCGTATCCTTCAGTTTATTGCAAATCCTGGAAAATTTTAAATGGGAACCTGATTTCTTTCTCGTCACGTGCGATGTACAATCCTTGTACAGCATAATATCGCATAACAAGGGCTGTGAAGCAGTTCGCCATCATTTGAATTTACATCAAATTTATCCTTTGGAGCAGGTGGAATTTATTTTAGAGGGTATTGAGTTTATTCTTCGGAATAATTATTTTTCTTTTAACAACCAATTTTACCTACAATGTATGGGGACTACTATGGGTACTCGTTTTGCGCCCAGCTACGCAAACCTCTTTATGGCCTACTGGGAATCCCAGTGGTCGGGGGCTTCGTGTGGCTGGGCGCATAACCTGATCCTTTACAGAAGGTACATAGATGACCTCCTGTTTATTTGGAAGGGTGATGAGGAAAGTCTAAAAAGATTCCATGGCTTATTAAATCAGAAGGACTGGGGTATAAAATTAGACTTGCAGTATAGCAGGCATACTATCAATTTTCTGGACTTGACACTTTACATTGAGGGGGGGACTGTTAAGTCCAAAACATACTTTAAACCTGTGGACGTCAATAATTATATAGAATCCACAAGTTGCCACGCTCCGGCGTGGCTTAAGAGTGTTCCTAAAAGTCAACTTACCAGGTTGAGAAGAAACTGTACAGAGAGGGAAATATTTGACCTTCAAGCAAACAAATTAATTGGTGATCTTAAGGAAAAGGGGTATAAAGAGGAAAGTCTAATTGATATCATGAAAGACGTTCAGGGTAAAGATAGGAGGGCCCTTATTCAATATAGGAAACGTGAGGAGAAAGAGAATTTCTCCCTCCCTTTTATTTATAATTATAATAGCCATACACCTGCCATTAATTACTCAATACGAAAATACTGGCATATCTTGAAAAAAGATCCGGTACTACAGGATATTTTAGATGATAATCCGAAGATTGTTAATAGAGGTGCACGAACGATAAAGCAACAAGTTGTTAGGAGTCACGTTCGTCAAGTAAATAGTGTTTTTAAAACCATAACAGTGAAGGAAGGTTTTTACCGATGCGGTTCATGCTCCGCTTGCAAGAAATTAGGGTTAAAGAGAGAATTTTGTCCGGCTTTTGGTGCTAATAACATGTTTAAAATTAAAAAGGTTATATCGTGCCACTCTACTAATGTCATTTACGCTCTTGTTTGCCCTTGTGGCAAAATTTATATTGGTCGGACAACTAGACCCCTCTATATTAGGATTTTGGAGCATATTCGCAACATTGTACGAGGGTTTGATAAACACACGGTATCATCTCATTTCCTCACTACACACAATAGCTCCCCTGTAGGTCTGGTCTTTTTTGCCCTACGTAAGGTTGAAAGAGATTGGAGAGGAGAAGACTTCCTGAAAAAGATCAACCAGGAAGAGATGAGGCTTATTTTTTTGTTCGACACTTTAATACCAAGGGGCTTAAATAAGGACTTTGAAATTTGTCATTTTTTATGAGTCCTTTGCCCTAAATGGTTGGGCTGTGGAGTTAGTGATTACTTTTTATAAATGCAATTTTAGAATTTTAATATTTGGAAAGAGCACATTATTGCCCTGTAGATTCATCTATATATATCTATAAGGTCATTAGGCATATGATTGGACTGTATTATGTAAAACAATTCAGTATTTGTTATATATGACCCAGAGGGGTTCTGATCAATATGACCGATATGCTGTGCAATAAGGATGCTCTATTCTCTTTTTTATGCATGCCCCTTTTTTTATATAATAATTGATTTCTTATTGGGGTGCTGTTTTTCATATTTCCCGAGTGGAGGTCAAGAGAACGGATTTTGCTATCCAGAACGTAAAGTATTATGGACGCTGGTATTGCATGACGCAAAGAAGGTCTCCGCGCATGCGCGCAGAATCCGGAAGATGAACCCCAGACCAACGGAGTTCTGCTCCGGAAGTGAAATTCGGCCGCCTTCTTGATTGAGGGCGAACCGGAAGTGGAAGCTTCTCGGCGTGGAGGACACTCTAACCCGGAAATGATATTTGCCCACCATCTTCCGCTATGCGATGGACAAATCGAAAGTAAAAGCTTTTTTTGAAGGCGGGCAAACTAATAGCGGCAACATATTATGGCGCGAAAATTAGCGTTTTCAACACCTGTTATCACTCCCATTTGGGAGTAGGAAATGTATATATATGCATGTTTATTATCTGTGTAACTCTTTTCTTTTCTTGTTGCCACTGAGGAAGCGCGTGATGCGCGAAACGCGTCTGGCCCTGTAATTTTTCGTGCTGTACATTGTTTTATTAAATACATTTTATTCCTGATTTTTGGGCACCTTATGGTATTTATTATTCTATGGAATTTGGCTTTTATAAATTGTGCCGTGAACAATTTGCATACGTTGGATCCCTAGAGCTCGGTGTGGCTCTTTATAGGGTGAGTAATACTCCCCCCCTGGTCATTAATTGTAAACTTATGACAAAGTTGCAATATTATGCCATGTGAGTTCTCTTTCCCCTGTTTTGAGATCTAAAGGAGAAAAATATTTAAAAGATTGAGAAAGATCTGTCATCTTTGGCTGTCGGACTGGCCTTTAACAGTTCGAAGAGCGAACACAATAGAGCTAGGAAGCTCTTG
This sequence comes from Leptobrachium leishanense, assembly GCA_009667805.1. Lineage (NCBI taxonomy): Eukaryota > Metazoa > Chordata > Amphibia > Anura > Megophryidae > Leptobrachium > Leptobrachium leishanense. Next base: position 4,237,515 of record CM019064.1, read on the forward strand.
AAAAGCGTGAGTGTATGAGACTTTGGATATATTATATACCAACTGAAATTGTTTGATCTACACTATTGTATTTTTTTTCTCTCTCTTGTTTCCTTTTCTTATCCATTGGATCCTCTGAGTATAATTACGTGTCTTCATTAGAGATATTCCCCTCAAACCAATTACCTCTTCACGGAAACGTAAGATTTCTGGCATTTTGTACTATTTTTGAGGTGGTGTGGGGGATTGTTCTGGTGTTTACGAAGGAGCGCTGTTCTTGCACCTGGCTTATAATATATTATATAGGCTGAAATGTGCCCTGGGGAATATATTATATAGGTAACAATGTATCCTGAGAAATATAGTATATAGGTACCAATGTGGCCCGAGTAATATTTTATATAGGTAACAATGTAGCCCGAGAAATATGGTATATAGGTAACAAGGTGCCCTGGGTAATATGCCATATAGGTGGCGCTGTATCCCGAGGAATATATTATATAGGTGGCAATGTGCCCAGAGTAATATATTATATAGGTTACAATGTGTCCAGAGTAGTATATTATATAGGTAACAATGTGTCCTGGAAATATATTATATAGGTAAAAATGTATCCTGAGAAATATAGCATATAGGTGACAATGTGTCCTGAGTAATATATCATACAGGTGGCAATGTAGTACGATAAATATGGTATATAGGTAACAAGGTGTCCTGGGTAATATATTATACAGGTGAAGCTGTATCCCGCTGAATATATTCTATAGGTGGCAATGTGTCCTGGGTAATATATTATATAGGTAACAAGGTGTACGGAGCAATATATCTTATAGGCGACAAGGTGTCTGGCGTAATAAATGAAGTAGGTGACAATCTATCCTGAGAAATATATTATATAGTTCACAATGTGTCCGGAGTAATTTATTATATAGGTCACAATGAGTCCCGAGTAATATATTATATAAAGCACAATGAGCCCTGGGTAATATATTATGTAGGTAACAATGAGCTCTGGGTAATATTTTATATAGGTAACAATGTGCCCTGAGAAATATATTATATAGGATACAAAGTGTCCTGAGTAACATATTATATAGGTTACAATGTGTCCCGAGTAATATATTATATATGTTACAATGTGTCCAGAGTAATATATTATAAAGGTTACAATGTGGCCAGAGTAATATATTATGTATGTCACAATGTGGCCAGAGTAATATATTATATAGGTTAAAAAGGTGTTCCGAGTAATATATTAGATAGGTAACAAGGTGTACGGAGTAATATATCATATAGGCAAAAATGTGCCCCGGGTAATATATTATATAGGGCACAATGAGTCCCGAGTAATATATTATACAGGGCACAATGTGTCCAGAGCAATATATTATATAGGTAACAATGTGTCCCGAGTAATATATCGTATAGCTAACAATGTGTCTTGGGCAATATATTATATAGGCAACAATGTGCCCCGGGCAAAATATTATATAGGGCACAATGTGTCCAGAGCAATATATTATATAAGTCACAATGAGTCCCGAGTAATATATTATATAGGCTACAATGCACCCTGGGTAATATATTATATAGCTAACAATGTGTTCAGAGTAATATATTATATAGGTTACAATGTGACCTGAGTAATATATTATATAGGTAACAATGGGCCCTGAGTAATATATTATATAGCTAACAATGTGTTCAGAGTAATATATTATATAGGTTACAATGTGACCTGAGTAATATATTATATAGGTCACAATGAGTCCCGACTACCTATATAATATATTACCCAGGGCACATTGTAGTCTATATAATATATTACGCGGGACTCATTGTGACCTATATAATATATTGCCCAGGACACATTGTTACATATACGATATATTACTCGGGACACATTGTTACCTATATAATATGTTACTCTGGCCACATTGTAACCTATATAATATATCAATCTGACCACATTGTTACCTATATAATATATTACTCGGGCCCATTGTTACCTATATTGTAACAATGGACCCCGAGCAATATACTATATAGGTGACAATGTGTTCAGAGTAATTTATTATATAGGCCACAATGCGACCAGAGTAATATATTATATAGGTGACAATGTGTCCCGAGTAATATATCGTAAAGGTAACAATGTGTCCTGGGCAATATATTATATAGGTAACAAGGTGCCCTGGGTAATATGCCATATAGGCGACGCTGTACCACGAGGAATATATTATATAGGTGGCAATGTAATATATTATATATATGTGCCCTGAGTAACATATTATATAGGTAACAATGTGTCCTGGGCAATATATTATATAGGTCACAATGAGTCCCGAGTAATATATTATATAGGTCACAATGTGGCCAGAGTAATATATTATATAGGTTACAATGTGGCCAGAGTGATATATTATATAGGTTACAATGTGGCCAGAGTAATATATTATATAGGCTACAATGTGGCCAGAGTAATATATTATATAGGTCACAATGTGTCCTGGGAAATATATTACTCTGGACACATTGTAACCTATATAATATATTATATAGGTCACAATGTGTCCTGGATGATATATCATATAGGTTACAATGTGGGCAGAGTAATATATTATATAGGTAACAATGTATTCAGAGTAATATATTATATAGGTTACAATGCGCCCTGGGTAATATATTATATAGGTAACAATGGGCCCTGGGTAATATATTATTTAGGTAACAATGTGTCCTGAACGATATATTATACAGGTAACAATGTGTTCGGAGAAATATGTTATATTACTCGGGTCACATTTTAACCTATATATTATATAGGTTACAATGTGACCCGAGTAATATATTATATAGGCCACAATGTGCCCTAGGTAATATATTATATAGGTAACAATGCCCCTGAATGATATATTATATAGGTGACAATGTGTTCAGAGTGATATATAATATAGGTAACAATGTGTCCTGAATGGTATATTATATAGGTCACAATGTGTTCAGAGTAATATATTATATAGGTAACAATGTGTTCAGAGTAATATATTATATAGGTCACAATGAGTCCCGAGTAATATATTATATAGGTCCCCCCGGCCGCCGCAATGCGCATCTGTTTCGCTACTCAATTTAACCCGGCGATGTGTATTACTCAGTCTATTATTAAATTTCACAGCACTCGCAGGCCGTGGCCGGCTGCGCAGAAGGAGTAGCGCTGGCCCCGCCCCCATGTGATGCCTCCGCTCAGCCTCCACGTGATGGGAGCGTGCCGGCCGGCGGGCGTTGTCGAAACAACAGTGACGTCGTCGAGGGAGCCTCAGCCTGCGCGAGTGACGTGCACAGCTGCCGCCATGATTCCGGGCTGCATGGAGGAGGACGAGGGAGCACAGCGGAAGCCACTGCCAGCCCAGCCGCTGCCCAGAGTGACTTGCAGACAGACTTGCACTGCACACACTCACAGTACAGTTGATGGTGCGTGTACTGTGCGTGGCGGCCGCATCCGACCCAGTGACTCTGAGGGACCTCACCTGCTGGCTGCTGATGGTGGGGGGTTAATAAATTGAGGGGGGCAGGCCTGCTTTGGGGGAGAGAGAATAAGTGAGGCCTGGCCTGAGAGCAGCAGGAAATGCTGGCAGAATGCTTGGAAATGCTGGCAGAATGCTTGGTTGTGTAGGGAGAGCCTGTATTAGCAGTAGGAAAAAGGAAGTGCTCATGCCACTGTACAGAGCACTGGTGAGACCTCACTTGGAGTACTGTGTGCAGTACTGGAGACCGTATCTCCAGAAGGATATAGACATCTTAGAGAGAGTTCAGAGAAGGGCTACTAAAATGGTGTACGGCTTGAAGGAGAAAAGTTACCAGGAAAGGCTTAATGATCTTAACATGTACAGCTTGGAAAAAAGACGAGACAGAGGAGATATGATAGAAACATTTAAATACGTAAAGGGAATCCACAAGGTAGAGGAAGGGAGTATATTAAAAGGAAACAAAGTAGCAAAAAAGAGGACATAGTCTTAGATTAGAGGGGCAAAGGTTTAAAAGTAACATCAGGAAGCATTATTTCACTGAGCGGGTGGTGGATACATGGAACAGTCTTCCAGTAGAAGTGGTAGAGGCCAAAACAGTAATTGAATTTAAGCAGGCATGGGATAGGCATAAGGCTATCCTAAACAAAAGATAAATCCAGGTAAAGTATCCATGTAATTGGGCAGACTAGATGGGCCGAAAGGTTCTTATCTGCCGACATTTTTCTATGTTTCTCTGTTTCTCTGCGGGTCTCAGGGACCAGGGTTAATAAATTGAGGGGGGCAGGCCTGCTTTGGGAGAGAATAAGTGAGGGCCCCCTGGCCTCAGAGCTCTCTGGGTGGGCCCACTGGAGAAAGGGATGAGAGAAGGGAATGAAAAAGCGAGAGAAAGAAAGGAAAATGGGGAGAGGGAATGAAAGGAGCATGAAAAAAGGGAGAGTGAGTGTATCTGTAAGTGTCAATAGGTGTATCTGAGTGTGTATATGTGTGCGTGTCAGTGCAAGTGTGTGACTCGGAGTGGCTATTACAACTAATAAAATTGGTCACAGGTACATTAGTGGGGGTACAGGTACATTAGTGGGGGGTTCAGGTACATTAGTGGGGGGTACAGGTACATTAGTGGGGGGGTTCGGGTACATTAGTGGGGGGTACAGGTACATTAGTGGGGGGTACAGGTACATTAGTGGGGGGTTCAGGTACATTAGTGGGGGTACAGGTACATTAGTGGGGGGTTCAGGTACATTAGTGGGGGTACAGGTACATTAGTGGGAGTTCAGGTACATTAGTGGGGGGTTCAGGTACATTAGTGGGGGGTAAAGGTACATTAGTGGGGGTACAGGTACATTAGTGGGGGTACAGGTACATTACAGGTACAGGTACATTAGTGGGGGGTACAGGTACATTAGTGGGAGTTCAGGTACATTAGTGGGGGGTACAGGTACATTAGTGGGGGTACAGGTACATTAGTGGGGGGTACAGGTACATTAGTGGGGGTTCAGGTACATTAGTGGGGGGTACAGGTACATTAGTGGGGGGTTCGGGTACATTAGTGGGGGGTAAGGTACATTAGTGGGGGGTACATTAGTGGGGGTACAGGTACATTAGTGGGAGTTCAGGTACATTAGTGGGGGTACAGGTACATTAGTGGGGGTACAGGTACATTAGTGGGGGGTACAGGTACATTAGTGGGGGGTACAGGTACATTAGTGGGAGTTCAGGTACATTAGTGGGGGGTTCAGGTACATTAGTGGGGGGTACAGGTACATTAGTGGGGGGTTCAGGTACATTAGTGGGGGGTACAGGTACATTAGTGGGGGGTTCGGGTACATTAGTGGGGGGTACAGGTACATTAGTGGGGGTACAGGTACATTAGTGGGGGGTTCAGGTACATTAGTGGGGGTACAGGTACATTAGTGGGGGGTTCAGGTACATTAGTGGGGGGTACAGGTACATTAGTGGGAGTTCAGGTACATTAGTGGGGGGTTCAGGTACATTAGTGGGGGGTACAGGTACATTAGTGGGGGGTTCGGGTACATTAGTGGGGGGTACAGGTACATTAGTGGGGGGTACAGGTACATTAGTGGGGGGTTCAGGTACATTAGTGGGGGTACAGGTACATTAGTGGGGGTTCAGGTACATTAGTGGGGGGGTACAGGTACATTAGTGGGAGTTCGGGTACATTAGTGGGGGGTTCGGGTACATTAGTGGGGGGTACAGGTACATTAGTGGGGGGTTCAGGTACATTAGTGGGGGGTACAGGTACATTAGTGGGGGGTTCAGGTACATTAGTGGGGGGTACAGGTACATTAGTGGGGAGTTCAGGTACATTAGTGGGGGGTACAGGTACATTAGTGGGGGTACAGGTACATTAGTGAGGGGTACAGGTACATTAGTGGGGGGGTTCAGGTACATTAGTGGGGGTACAGGTACATTAGTGGGGGTTCGGGTACATTAGTGGGGGGTACAGGTACATTAGTGGGGGGTACAGGTACATTAGTGGGGGTTCAGGTACATTAGTGGGGGTACAGGTACATTAGTGGGGGGTTCAGGTACATTAGTGGGGGTACAGGTACATTAGTGGGAGTTCAGGTACATTAGTGGGGGGTTCAGGTACATTAGTGGGGGGTACAGGTACATTAGTGGGGGGTTCAGGTACATTAGTGGGGGGTACAGGTACATTAGTGGGGGGTTCAGGTACATTAGTGGGGGTACAGGTACATTAGTGGGGAGTTCAGGTACATTAGTGGGGTACAGGTACATTAGTGGGGGTACAGGTACATTAGTGAGGGGTACAGGTACATTAGTGGGGGGGGTTCAGGTACATTAGTGGGGGGTACAGGTACATTAGTGGGGGGTTCGGGTACATTAGTGGGGGGTACAGGTACATTAGTGGGGGGTACAGGTACATTAGTGGGGGTACAGGTACATTAGTGGGAGTTCAGGTACATTAGTGGGGGTACAGGTACATTAGTGGGGGGTAAGGTACATTAGTGGGGGGTACAGGTACATTATGGGGGGGTACAGGTACATTAGTGGGAGTTCAGGTACATTAGTGGGGGGTTCAGGTACATTAGTGGGGGGTACAGGTACATTAGTGGGGGGTTCAGGTACATTAGTGGGGGGTAGGTACATTAGTGGGGGTTCAGGTACATTAGTGGGGGTTACAGGTACATTAGTGGGGAGTTCAGGTACATTAGTGGGGGGTACAGGTACATTAGTGGGGGGTACAGGTACATTAGTGGGGGGTACAGGTACATTAGTGGGGGGGTTCAGGTACATTAGTGGGGGGTACAGGTACATTAGTGGGGGGTTCGGGTACATTAGTGGGGGGTACAGGTACATTAGTGGGGGGTACAGGTACATTAGTGGGGGTACAGGTACATTAGTGGGAGTTCAGGTACATTAGTGGGGGTAGGTACATTAGTGGGGGGTTCAGGTACATTAGTGGGGGGTACAGGTACATTAGTGGGGGGTACAGGTGCATTAGTGGGGGGTACAGGTACATTAGTAGGGGGTACAGGTACATTAGTGGGGGTTCAGGTACATTAGTGGGGGGTACAGGTACATTAGTGGGGGGTACAGGTGCATTAGTGGGGGGTACAGGTACATTAGTGGGGGGTACAGGTACATTAGTGGGGGTACACGTACATTAGTGGGAGTTCAGGTACATTAGTGGGGGTACAGGTACATTAGTGGGGGGTACAGGTACATTAGTGGGAGTTCAGGTACATTAGTGGGGGGTTCAGGTACATTAGTGGGGGTACAGGTACATTAGTGGGGGGTACAGGTGCATTAGTGGGGGGTACAGGTACATTAGTGGGGGGTACAGGTACATTAGTGGGGGGTTCAGGTACATTAGTGGGGGGTACAGGTACATTAGTGGGGGGTACAGGTGCAGTTAGGGGGGGGTGGGGTACATAATTAGTGGGGGGTACATAGGTACGATGGGGGTTCAGGTACATTAGTGGGGGTTCAGGTACATTAGTGGGGGTACAGGTACATTAGTGGGGGTACAGGTACATTAGTGGGTGGGGGTACAGGTACATTAGTGGGGGGTTCAGGTACATTAGTGGGGGTACAGGTACATTAGTGGGAGTTCAGGTACATTAGTGGGGGTTCAGGTACATTAGTGGGGGGTACAGGTACATTAGTGGGGGTTCAGGTACATTAGTGGGGGGTACAGGTACATTAGTGGGGGTTCAGGTACATTAGTGGGGAGTTCAGGTACATTAGTGGGGGGTACAGGTACATTAGTGGGGTACAGGTACATTAGTGAGGGGTACAGGTATTAGTGGGGGGGTTCAGGTACATTAGTGGGGGGTACAGGTACATTAGTGGGGGGTTCGGGTACATTAGTGGGGGGGTACAGGTACATTAGTGGGGGGTACAGGTACATTAGTGGGGGTACAGGTACATTAGTGGGGGGTACAGGTACATTAGTGGGGTTCAGGTACATTAGTGGGGGGTTCAGGTACATTAGTGGGGTACAGGTACATTAGTGGGGGGTACAGGTGCATTAGTGGGGGTACAGGTACATTAGTGGGGGTACAGGTACATTAGTGGGGGGTACAGGTACATTAGTGGGAGTTCAGGTACATTAGTGGGGGGTTCAGGTACATTAGTGGGGGGTACAGGTACATTAGTGGGGGGTACAGGTACATTAGTGGGGGGTACAGGTACATTAGTGGGAGTTCAGGTACATTAGTGGGGGTTCAGGTACATTAGTGGGGGTACAGGTACATTAGTGGGGGGTTCAGGTACATTAGTGGGGGGTACAGGTACATTAGTGGGGGGTTCGGTACATTAGTGGGGGGTACAGGTACATTAGTGGGAGTTCAGGTACATTAGTGGGGGTTCGGGTACATTAGTGGGGGTTCAGGTACATTAGTGGGGAGTTCAGGTACATTAGTGGGGGGTACAGGTACAATTAGTGGGGGTACAGGTACATTACTGAGGGGTACAGGTTACAACATTAGTGGGGGGTTCAGGTACATTAGTGGGGGGTAAAGGTACATTAGTGGGGGTACAGGTACATTAGTGGGGGGTACAGGTACATTAGTGGGGGGTACAGGTACATTAGTGGGGGTACAGGTACATTAGTGGGGGTACAGGTACATTAGTGGGGGGTAAAGGTACATTAGTGGGGTTCAGGTACATTAGTGGGGGGTAAAGGTACATTAGTGGGGGTACAGGTACATTAGTGGGGGGTACAGGTACATTAGTGGGGGTACAGGTACATTAGTGGGGGTACAGGTACATTAGGGGGGTTCAGGTACATTAGTGGGGCAGTACAGGTACATTAGTGGGGGGTACAGGTACATTAGTGGGGGTACAGGTACATTAGTGGGGTGGTACAGGTACATTAGTGGGGGTACAGGTACATTAGTGGGGCGGTACAGGTACATTAGTGGGGGTACAGGTACATTAGTGGGGCGGTACAGGTACATTAGTGGGGGGTACAGGTACATTAGTGGGGGTACAGGTACATTAGTGGGGGTACAGGTACATTAGGGGGGGGTTCAGGTACATTAGTGGGAGTTCAAGTACATTAGTGGGGGGTTCAGGTACATTAGTGGGGGGTAAAGGTACATTAGTGGGGGTACAGGTACATTAGTGGGGGTACAGGTACATTAGTGGGGGTACAAGTACATTAGTGGGGGTACAGGTACATTAGTGGGGGGTTCAGGTACATTAGTGGGAGTTCAAGTACATTAGTGGGGGGTACAGGTACATTAGTGGGGGGTTCAGGTACATTAGTGGGGGGTAAGTACATTAGTGGGGGTACAGGTACATTAGTGGGGGGTTCAGGTACATTAGTGGGGGTAAAGGTACATTAGTGGGGGTACAGGTACATTAGTGGGGGGTTCAGGTACATTAGTGGGGGGTACAAGTACATTAGTGGGGGGTACAGGTACATTAGTGGGTTCAGGTACATTAGTGGGGGGTTCAGGTACATTAGTGGGGTACAGGTACATTAGTGGGGGGTACAGGTACATTAGTGGGGGGTTCAGGTACATTAGTGGGGGTACAAGTACATTAGTGGGGGGTACAGGTACATTAGTGGGGGGTTCAGGTACATTAGTGGGGGGTTCAGGTACATTAGTGGGGGTACAGGTACATTAGTGGGGGGTTCAGGTACATTAGTGGGGGTACAAGTACATTAGTGGGGGGTACAGGTACATTAGTGGGGGGTTCAGGTACATTAGTGGGGGTACAGGTACATTAGTGGGGGGTTCAGGTACATTAGTGGGGGGTTCAGGTACATTAGTGGGGGTACAGGTACATTTATTTATTTATTTATAAAAGATTTTACCAGGACGGATACATTGAGATTTCTCTCGTTTTCAAGAATGTCCTGGGTTCAAGAACATTGAAGTGTTACAGAAATACAAAGTAATAAAATGCAAGATATTAACACAAAACAAATATACAGATTAACAGAAAATAAATATGTAGGAAATATAGTCACAGTGTTACATGTTTACAGGTACATTCTGTATATAGTCACTATGTTACATGTTTACAGGCGCATTCTGTATATAGTCACTGTGTTACATGTTTACAGGTGCATTCTGTATATAGTCACTGTGTTTACATGTTTACAGGCGCATTCTGTATATAGTCACTGTGTTACATGTTTTACAGGTGCATTCTGTATATAGTCCACTGTGTTACATGTTTACAGGCGCATTCTGTATATAGTCACTGTGTTACATGTTTTACAGGTGCATTCTGTATATAGTCATTATGTTAGATGTTTACAGGTGCATTCTGTATATAGTCACTGTGTTACAATGTTTACAGGTGCATTCTGTATATAGTCACTGTGTTACATGTTTACAGGTGCATTCTGTATAATAGTCACTGTGTTACATGTTTACAGGTGCATTCTGTAATATAGTCACTGTGTTACATGTTTACAGGCGCATTCTGTATATAGTCACTGTGTTACATGTTTACAGGTGCATTCTGTATATAGTCATTATGTTACATGTTTACAGGTGCATTCTGTATATAGTCACTGTGTTTACATGTTTACAGGTGCATTCTGTATATAGTCACTGTGTTACATGTTTACAGGTGCATTCTGTATATAGTCACTGTGTTACATGTTTACAGGCGCATTCTGTATATAGTCACTGTGTTACATGTTTACAGGTGCATTCTGTATATAGTCATTATGTTACATGTTTACAGGTGCATTCTGTATATAGTCACTGTGTTACATGTTTACAGGTGCATTCTGTATATAGTCACTGTGTTACATGTTTACAGGTGCATTCTGTATATAGTCACTGTTACATGTTTACAGGCGCATTCTGTATATAGTCCACTGTGTTACATGTTTACAGGTGCATTCTGTATATAGTCATTATGTTACATGTTTACAGGTGCATTCTGTATATAGTCACTGTGTTACATGTTTACAGGTGCATTCTGTATTGAGGTATGTTAGTAAGGAGCTCTTGAGTGACTTAAGACTGGGGGAAGATTTGATGGTGTCTGGGAGGTTATTCCATATTTGCGGTGCTCTGTAGGAAAATGAGGACCGAGCCACTGTCTTTTTGTATTGTGGTATTGCAAGTAAGGTGCTAGTCCCTGGATCGGAGGTTATAGGATGAGGGAGCTGCTAGGAGAAGCAGTCTATTCAGGTAGGGTGGCAGCTTCCCAGAAAAGCTCTTAAACACCAGGTTGGAAAGGTGAAGGGTGCGTCTGGATTCCAGCGATGGCCAGTTAGCTCTTTTAAACATGTCACAATGGTGGGTCATGTAGTTACATTGTAATGCAAAGCGGCAGAATGAGTTATACAATGTAGTAAGTTTCTGAGGTGTGTTTGCGGGGCGGCTGCATACACTACATCTCCGTAAATCAATAGCCGGCATAAGCATTTGCTGTACAATCTGCTTTCTTACCGCGGGGCTCAGGCAGGATTTGTTTCTGTACAGGTTTCTGTACAGGTTTGGGTACATTAGTGGGGGGTACAGGTACATTAGTGGGGGGTTCAGGTACATTAGTGTACCCCCCACTAATGTACCTGTACCCCCACTAATGTACCTGTACCCCCCCACTAATGTACCTGTACCCCCCACTAATGTACCCGAACCCCCCACTAATGTACCTGTACCCCCCACTAATGTACCTGTACCCACTAATGTACCTGTACCCCCCACTAATGTACCTGTACCCCCACTAATGTACCTGTACCGCCCCACTAATGTACCCGAACCCCCCACTAATGTACCTGTACCCCCACACTAATGTACCTGTACCCCCCACTAATGTACCCGAACCCCCCCCACTAATGTACCTGTACCCCCACACTAATGTACCTGTACCCCCCACTAATGTACCCGAACCCCCAATGTCCCACTGTCACGGAATGGCCCAGCACCCTCAGCCAGGGGCGGTGCACAGTGACAGTGGTGGCTTTGGACACTTGGGTGTGGTGGCACGCACCTAGTTTTATAAGTACTTTTATTAGATGTGATTATTGTGTGGTGTAAATGAAGTGTTCCCCGTTGGTTTATTGCGAAATGTATTTTCCCTTTGTCTGCCACGCCCGCCGCCATTTTCTGATCGCCTCGTGGTTCAGATCAGAATATTCGGATCTTAAAATGGCCGAATCGGCAACTCCCCGATTCGTAATGGCCAATACGAATCGGGGCCCGGGTGCCTCCTGCCAGCGAGGGCCAATGGGACTTGTGTGGGCGGGCAGGGATCCCCATTGTATTCATAAGTGTGTAAAGTGATAAATGTATGTGATGTGAAAAATAAACTCAGATTTACCAGTGCATCCAGCCTCGCCTGATGTCCTTTACTCTCCGCCGCATATACTGTCTGAGCATCCCGCGCGGTCTCAGGGTGCGGTGTCCAGACTTAAGATCAGAACGGACTTAAGATCAGAACGGACTTAAGATCCGAACCGAAGGCGCGGCCGCGTACCGCGCTTCGGTATACCAAGTGAGCGGTGATCAGATCCGAAGATTCAGCCGCTCCCGTAAGATCCGAAGATTCATCCGTTTAAAGATCCGAATATTCCTCCGCAATCAGATCCGAATATTCCTCTGCGGCAGACTCGATCCCCAGATTCGCACGGCCGCCCGCAGACGCACTCCACACCCACAAGGTCAGTGAACCAGCTGCTCGGGACGCTGAGTGCCGTATGGCTCAGTGGTCGGGCTGGTTCTAGGCAGGGGTCCCCTCCACCGCCCGCTAACCCTTCCCCAGGGTCACGCCAGGCCGCACGAGACGCCGAGTGCGCGTCACTCGGTAGTCAGGCCAGCGGTAAGCGAAGGGGTCACGCAGATTGAGCACACCCGCAGGCGGAACAACATCCCATTCCGTCATACCCACCTACCTCTAACTATTACTACCTATTTCAGAGCAATGTTCCCTATTTACCCATAATAACCACTAACCCCTGAATCAGAACATTACACTGATACCCTATTAGATCCTAGCACTGCCTACTTCCCTAATATCAAACCCCCGGGTAATATATTATATAGGTAACAATGTGTCCTGAGTAATATATTATATAGGTAACAATGTGTTATACAGGGTCCGGTATACAGGGAGTCCTGCACAGTAAAGAGGCTCCTCGCTATATAGGATATATAGGGACATTTCTTCTTCAGGGATCAGTACATGTCGCTGATTCAAGGTGGTTAAATCACTCACCTCATTCTGTGAATTCTGAGGAAATGAAGCTCTGGGCGTCCGTTAACCCTATAAATGCCACATCAACTGAACTGCAAACACAGCTGTGTAACCCGGGAGAAACTGGCCGAGTCTCATTCCTCTGCAAGACGCGCTCAGCCACACTATGTGACGCGCCCCGTCCAGAAAATCCACTCTGTATCTCAATGTGTGAGCAGCATATACACAGAGTATACACAGAGTATACACAGAGTGTACATAGAGTATACATAGAGTATACACAGATACTAAACCAATACAAGCAGCGTATACACAGAGTATACCTAGATACTAAACCAATACAAGCAGCATATACACAGAGTATACATAGATACTAAACCAATACAAGCAGCGTATACACAGAGTATACATAGATACTAAACCAATACAAGCAGCGTATACACAGAGTATACACAGATACTAAACCAATACAAGCAGCGTATACACAGAGTATACATAGAGTATACACAGATACTAAACCAATACAAGCAGCGTATACACAGAGTATACATAGATACTAAACCAATACAAGCAGCGTATACACAGAGTATACATAGAGTATACACAGATACTAAACCAATACAAGCAGCGTATACACAGAGTATACATAGATACTAAACCAATACAAGCAGCGTATACACAGAGTATACATAGATACTAAACCAATACAAGCAGCGTATACACAGAGTATACACAGAGTATACATAGATACTAAACCAATACAAGCAGCGTATACACAGAGTATACACAGAGTATACATAGATACTAAACAATACAAGCAGCGTATACACAGAGTATACATAGATACTAAACCAATACAAGCAGCGTATACACAGAGTATACACAGATACTAAACCAATACAAGCAGCGTATACACAGAGTATACATAGATACTAAACCAATACAAGCAGCGTATACACAGAGTATACACAGATACTAAACCAATACAAGCAGCGTATACACAGAGTATACATAGAGTATACACAGATACTAAACCAATACAAGCAGCGTATACACAGAGTATACATAGATACTAAACAATACAGCAGCGTATACACAGAGTATACATAGATACTAAACCAATACAAGCAGCGTATACACAGAGTATACATAGAGTATACACAGATACTAAACCAATACAAGCAGCGTATACACAGAGTATACATAGATACTAAACCAATACAAGCAGCGTATACACAGAGTATACATAGATACTAAACAATACAAGCAGCGTATACACAGAGTATACATAGATACTAAACCAATACAAGCAGCGTATACACAGAGTATACATAGAGTATACACAGATACTAAACCAATACAAGCAGCGTATACACAGAGTATACATAGATACTAAACCAATACAAGCAGCGTATACACAGAGTATACATAGATACTAAACCAATACAAGCAACGTATACACAGAGTATACATAGATACTAAACAATACAAGCAGCGTATACACAGAGTATACATAGATACTAAACCAATACAAGCAGCGTATACACAGAGTGTACATAGATACTAAACCAATACAAGCAGCGTATACACAGAGTGTACATAGATACTAAACAATACAAGCAGCGTATACACAGAGTATACACAGAGTATACCTAGATACTAAACCAATACAAGCAGCGTATACACAGAGTATACATAGATACTAAACCAATACAAGCAGCGTATACACAGAGTATACATAGAGTATACACAGAGTGTACATAGATACTAAACCAATACCAGCAGCGTATACACAGAGTATACACAGAGTGTACATAGATACTAAACCAATACAAGCAGCGTATACACAGAGTATACACAGAGTGTACATAGATACTAAACCAATACAAGCAGCGTATACACAGAGTATACATAGATACTAAACCAATACAAGCAGCGTATACACAGAGTATACACAGATACTAAACCAATACAAGCAGCGTATACACAGAGTATACACAGAGTATACATAGATACTAAACCAATACAAGCAGCGTATACACAGAGTATACATAGATACTAAACCAATACAAGCAGCGTAAACACAGAGTATACATAGATACTAAACCAATACAAGCAGCGTATACACAGAGTATACACAGTGTACATAGATACTAAACCAATACAAGCAGCGTATACACAGAGTGTACACAGAGTGTACATAGATACTAAACCAATACAAGCAGCGTATACACAGAGTATACACAGTTTACATAGATACTAAACCAATACAAGCAGCGAATACACAGAGTATACAAGGTGTACATAGATACTAAACCAATACAAGCAGCGTATACACAGAGTATACAAAGAGTGTACATAGATACTAAACCAATACAAGCAGCGTATACACAGAGTATACATAGATACTAAACCAATACAAGCAGCGTATACACAGAGTATACACAGTGTGTACATAGATACTAAACCAATACAAGCAGCGTATACACAGAGTATACACAGTGTACATAGATACTACACCAATACAAGCAGCGTATACACAGAGTATACATAGATACTAAACAATACAAGCAGCATATACACAGAGTATACATAGATACTAAACCAATACAAGCAGCGTATACACAGAGTATACATAGATACTAAACAATACAAGCAGCATATACACAGAGTATACATAGATACTAAACCAATACAAGCAGCGTATACACAGAGTGTACATAGATACTAAACCAATACAAGCAGCGTATACACAGAGTATACACAGAGTGTACATAGATACTAAACCAATACAAGCAGCGTATACACAGAGTGTACATAGATACTAAACCAATACAAGCAGCGTATACACAGAGTATACATAGATACTAAACCAATACAAGCAGCGTATACACAGAGTATACATAGATACTAAACCAATACAAGCAGCGTATACACAGAGTATACATAGATACTAAACCAATACAAGCAGCGTATACACAGAGTGTACATAGATACTAAACCAATACAAGCAGTGTATACACAGAGTATACATAGATACTAACCAATACAAGCAGCGTACACAGAGTATACACAGTGTACATAGATACTAAACCAATACAAGCAGCGTATACACAGAGTATACACAGTGTACATAGATACAAAACCAATACAAGCAGCGTATACACGGAGTATACATAGATACTAAACCAATACAAGCAGCGTATACACAGAGTGTACATAGATACTAACCAATACAAGCAGCGTATACACAGTGTACAAAGATAATAAACCAATACAAGCAGCTTATACACAGAGTATACACAGAGTGTACATAGATACTAAACCAATACAAGCAGCGTATACAGAGTATACACAGAGTGTACAAGATACTAAACCAATACAAGCAGCGTATACACAGAGTATACATAGATACTAAACCAATACAAACAGAGTATACACAGTGCACATAGATACTAAACCAATACAAGCAACGTATACACAGAGTATACAAAGAGTATACATAGATACTAAACCAATACAAGCAGCATATACACAGAGTATACACAGTGTACATAGATACTAAACCAATACAAGCAGCGTATACACAGAGTATACACAGAGTGTCCATAGATACTAAACCAATACAAGCAGAGTATACACAGAGTATACAAGGTGTACATAGATACTAAACCAATACAAGCAGCGTATACACAGAGTATACAAAGAGTGTACATAGATACTAAACCAATACAAGCAGCGTATACACAGAGTATACACAGTGTACATAGATACTAAACCAATACAAGCAGCGTATACACAGCGTATACACAGAGTGTACATAGATACTAAACCAATACAAACAGCGTATACACAGAGTATACATAGATACTAAACCAATACAAGCAGCGTAAACGCAGAGTATACATAGATACTAAACCAACACAAGCAGCGTATAGACAGAGTATACACAGTGTACATAGATACTAAACCAATACAAGCAGCGTATACACAGAGTGTACACAGAGTGTACATAGATACTAAACCAATACAAGCAGCGTATACACAGAGTATACACAGTTTACATAGATACTAAACCAATACAAGCAGCGAATACACAGAGTATACAAGGTGTACATAGATACTAAACCAATACAAGCAGCGTATACACAGAGTATACAAAGAGTGTACATAGATACTAAACCAATACAAGCAGCGTATACACAGAGTATACATAGATACTAAACCAATACAAGCAGCGTATACACAGAGTATACACAGTGTGTACATAGATACTAAACCAATACAAGCAGCGTATACACAGAGTATACACAGTGTACATAGATACTACACCAATACAAGCAGCGTATACACAGCGTATACACAGAGTGTACATAGATACTAAACCAATACAAGCAGCGTATACACAGAGTATACACAGAGTGTACATAGATACTAAACCAATACAAGCAGCGTATACACAGAGTATACATAAATACTAAACCAATAGAAGCAGCGTATACACAGAGTATACACAGTGTACATAGCTACTAAACCAATACAAGCAGCGTATACACAGAGCATACACAGAGTGTACATACAGTTGTGTTCAAAATGATTCAACCCCCACTGAAATTGAGTGTTTTGGCCAGTTTGACATTGATTTTGATCATTCAGTCATCTTGCTTACAATTAAATCAAAGAGGCACGTGTAGGTCAGACAAATATAACATAACATTTATAATGAAATAACCACAAATGTCTTTCTGTGCTCACATCATTATCAGTTTTATTCAACCCCCAGTGACATTCAATCTTAGTACTTAGTACAAACATCCTTTTACAGTTATAACAGCTTTTAAACGTGAAGCATAGCTTGACAACAAGTGTCTTGCAGCCATCTACGGGTATCTTCGCCCATTCGTCATGGGCAAAAGCCTCCAGTTCAGTCACATTCTTAGGCTTGCGCACTGCAACTGCTTTCTTTAAGTCCCACCAGAGGTTCTCAATCAGATTTAAGTCTGGGTGACTGCGATGGCCACTCCAAAATGTTCCAGCCTTTAATCTGCAACCATGCTCTAGTGGACTTGGAGGTATGCTTGGGATCATTGTCCTGTTGAAAGGTCCAACGTCTCCCAAGCCTCAGGTTTGTGACGGACTGCATCACATTGTCATCCAATATCTCCTGGTACTGAAGAGAATTCATGGTACCTTGCACACGCTGAAGCTTCCCTGTACCTGCAGAAGCAAAACAGCCCCAAAGCATGATTGACCCCCCGCCATGCTTCACAGTAGGCAAGGTGTTCTTTTCTTCATAGGCCTTGTTCCTCCTCCTCCAAACATAGCGTTGATCCATGGGCCCAAAACAGTTCTAATTTTGTTTCATCAGTCCACAGAACACTATCCCAAAACTTCTGTGGTTTGTCCACATGACTTTTGGCATACTGCAGTCGACTCTTCTTATTCTTTGGAGACAGCAAGGGGGTGTGCCTGGGAGTTCTGGCATGGAGGCCTTCATTACGCAGTGTGCGCCGTATTGTCTGAGCTGAAACTTCAGTACCCACATCTGACAAATCTTTTCTCAGTTCCTCAGCAGTCACACGGGACTTTTCTCCACTCTACGCTTCAGGTAGCGCACAGCAGTCGAAGTCAGCATCTTCTTTCTGCCACGACCAGGTAGCGTTTCAACAGTGCCCTTTGCCTTGAATTTGCGAATGATGCTTCCTATGGTCTCTCTTGGTATGTTAACATCTTTGCAATTCTTCTTATAGCCATTGCCCTTCCTGTGAAGAGTAATCACCTCTTCTCTTGTCTTCCTGGACCATTCTCTTGACTTCACCATGTTTGTAACCACACCAGTAAATGTCTAGAAGGAGCTGAGTATCACAGTCATTTTAAAGCTGCCTAATTGGTGCTTATTATGCTTTATTGCTGCTCCGTGACATCCACAGGTTTTTTCAATACCTGATTGAAAACACTTGAATGAACCTCTGTTCTTCAGAGTGGTAGTCTTTAAGGGTTGTATAATTGTGTCAATGAAGAATTCACAAAGAAACATTTACTACTGTATTACAAAACCAATTGATGTCATTTTAGTTGCATATGGTTCTTTAAAAAGTCCTTGTAGGATTTCATTCTGAATACAATTACAAATGTCACTAAATTCCCTAAAACCCTTTACAGCATTGGGGGTTGAATAATTTTGAACACAACTGTATATACTAAACCAATACAAGCAGCGTATACACAGAGTATACAAATAGTGTACATAGATACTGAACCAATACAAGCAGCGTATACACAGAGTATACATAGATACTAAACCAATACAAGCAGCGTATACACAGAGTATACACAGAGTGTCCATAGATACTAAAACAATACAAGCAGCGTATACACAGAGTATACTCAGAGTGTCCATAGATACTAAAACAATACAAGCAGCGTATACACAGAGTGTACATAGATACTAAACCAATACAAGCAGCGTATACACAGAGTATACACAGAGTGTCCATAGATACTAAAACAATACAAGCAGCGTATACACAGAGTGTACATAGATACTAAACCAATACAAGCAGCGTATACACAGAGTATACAAAGTGTACATAGATACTAAACCAATACAAGCAGCGTATACACAGAGTATACATAGATACTAAACCAATACAAGCAGCGTAAACACAGAGTATACATAGATACTAAACCAATACAAGCAGCGTATACACAGAGTAATACAGTGTACATAGATACTACAATAAGCAGCGTATACACAGAGTGTACAAAGTGTACATAGATACTAAACCAATACAAGCAGCGTATACACAGAGTATACATAGATACTAAACCAATACAAGCAGCGTAAACACAGAGTATACATAGATACTAAACCAATACAAGCAGCGTATACACAGAGTATACACAGAGTGTCCATAGATACTAAAACAATACAAGCAGCGTATACACAGAGTGTACACAGAGTGTACATAGATACTAAACAATACAAGCAGCGTATACCACAGAGTGTACATAGATACTAAACCAATACAAGCAGCGTATACACAGAGTAGTACACAGTGTACATAGGTACTAAACCAATACAAGCAGCGTATACACAGAGTATACATAGATACTAAACCAACCAGCAGCGATATAACACAGGAGTATACACAGGAGTATACATAGATACTAAACCAATACAAGCAGCGTAACACAGAGTATACACAGTGTACATAGATACTAAACCAATACAAGCAGCGTATACAGAGTGTACACAGGTGTACATAGATACTAAACCAATACTAGCAAGCGTATAACAGAGTATACACAGTGTACATAGATACTAAACCAATACAAGCAGCGTATACACAGAGTATACACAGAGTGTCCATAGATACTAAAACAATACAAGCAGCGTATACACAGAGTGTACACAGAGTGTACATAGATACTAAACCAATACAAGCAGCGTATACACAGAGTATACATAGATACTAAACCAATACAAGCAGCGTAAACACAGAGTATACATAGATACTAAACCAATACAAGCAGCGTATACACAGAGTATACACAGAGTGTCCATAGATACTAAACCAATACAAGCAGCGTATACACAGAGTGTACACAGAGTGTACATAGATACTAAACCAATACAAGCAGCGTATACACAGAGTGTACATAGATACTAAACCAATACAAGCAGCGTATACACAGAGTATACACAGTGTACATAGGTACTAAACCAATACAAGCAGCGTATACACAGAGTATACATAGATACTAAACCAATACCAGCAGCGTATACACAGAGTATACACAGAGTATACATAGATACTAAACCAATACAAGCAGCGTAAACACAGAGTATACACAGTGTACATAGATACTAAACCAATACAAGCAGCGTATACACAGAGTGTACACAGAGTGTACATAGATACTAAACCAATACTAGCAAGCGTATACACAGAGTATACACAGTGTACATAGATACTAAACCAATACAAGCAGCGAATACACAGAGTATACACAGTGTACATAGATACTAAACCAATACAAGCAGCGTATACACAGAGTATACACAGAGTATACATAGATACTAAACCAATACAAGCAGCGTATACACAGAGTATACACAGTGTACATAGATACTAAACCAATACAAGCAGCGTATACACAGAGTGTACACAGAGTGTACATAGATACTAAACCAATACTAGCAAGCGTATACACAGAGTATACACAGTGTACATAGATACTAAACCAATACAAGCAGCGAATACACAGAGTATACACAGAGTATACATAGATACTAAACCAATACAAGCAGCGTATACACAGAGTATACATAGATACTAAACCAATACAAGCAGCGTATACACAGAGTATACATAGATACTAAACCAATACAAGCAGCGTATACACAGAGTATACACAGAGTATACATAGATACTAAACCATACAAGCAGCGTATACACAGAGTATACATAGATACTAAACCAATACAAGCAGCGTATACACAGAGTATACATAGATAGCTAAACCAATACACAGCGCGATATACACAGAGTATACACAGAGTATACATAGATACTAAACCATACAAGCAGCGTATACACAGAGTATACACAGATACTAAACCAATACAAGCAGCGTATACACAGAGTATACACAGATACTAAACTAATACAAGCAGCGTATACACAGAGTGTACATAGATACTAAACCAATACAAGCAGCGTATACACAGAGTATACACGGATACTAAACCAATACAAGCAGCATATACACAGAGTATACATAGATACTAAACCAATACAAGCAGCGTATACACAGAGTATACATAGATACTAAACCAATACAAGCAGCGTATACACAGAGTATACACAGAGTATACATAGATACTAAACCAATACAAGCAGCGTATACACAGAGTATACACAGATACTAAACCAATACAAGCAGCGTATACACAGAGTATACATAGATACTAAACCAATACAAGCAGCGTATACACAGAG
This sequence comes from Leptobrachium leishanense, assembly GCA_009667805.1. Taxonomy (NCBI): domain Eukaryota; kingdom Metazoa; phylum Chordata; class Amphibia; order Anura; family Megophryidae; genus Leptobrachium; species Leptobrachium leishanense. The sequence continues at coordinate 4,259,686 of CM019064.1, forward strand.
TATACACAGAGTATACATAGATACTAAACCAATACAAGCAGCGTATACACAGAGTATACACAGAGTATACATAGATACTAAACCATACAAGCAGCGTATACACAGAGTATACATAGATACTAAACCAATACAAGCAGCGTATACACAGAGTGTACATAGATACTAAACCAATACAAGCAGCGTATACACAGAGTATACATAGATACTAAACCAATACAAGCAGCGTATACACAGAGTATACATAGATACTAAACCAATACAAGCAGCGTATACACAGAGTATACACAGTGTACATAGATACTAACCAATACACAAGCAGCGTATACACAGAGTGTACACAGAGTGTACATAGATACTAAACCAATACAAGCAGCGTATACACAGAGTATACACAGTTTACATAGATACTAACCAATACAAGCAGCGAATACACAGAGTATACAAGGTGTACATAGATACTAAACCAATACAAGCAGCGTATACACAGAGTATACAAGAGTGTACATAGATACTAAACCAATACAAGCAGCGTATACACAGAGTATACATAGATACTAAACCAATACAAGCAGCGTATACACAGAGTATACACAGTGTGTACATAGATACTAAACCAATACAAGCAGCGTATACACAGAGTATACACAGTGTACATAGATACTACACCAATACAAGCAGCGTATACACAGAGTATACATAGATACTAAACAATACAAGCAGCATATACAGAGTATACATAGATACTAAACAATACAAGCAGCGTATACACAGAGTATACATAGATACTAAACAATACAAGCAGCATATACACAGAGTATACATAGATACTAAACCAATACAAGCAGCGTATACACAGAGTGTACATAGATACTAAACCAATACAAGCAGCGTATACACAGAGTATACACAGAGTGTACATAGATACTAAACCACAATACAGCAGCGTATACACAGAGTGTACATAGATACTAAACCAATACAAGCAGCGTATACACAGAGTATACATAGATACTAAACCAATACAAGCAGCGTATACACAGAGTATACATAGATACTAAACCAATACAAGCAGCGTATACACAGAGTATACATAGATACTAAACCAATACAAGCAGCGTATACACAGAGTATACACAGAGTATACATAGATACTAAACCAATACAAGCAGCGTATACACAGAGTATACACAGAGTATACATAGATACTAAACCAATACAAGCAGTGTATACACAGAGTGTACATAGATACTAAACCAATACAAGCAACGTATACACAGAGTATACACAGAGTATACACAAAGTGTACATAGATACTAAACCAATACCAGCAGCGTATACACAGAGTGTACATAGATACTAAACCAATACAAGCAGCGTATACACAGAGTATACACAGAGTGTACAAAGATACTAAACCAATACAAGCAGCGTATACACAGAGTGTACATAGATACTAAACCAATACAAGCAGCGTATACACAGAGTATACATAGATACTAAACCAATACAAGCAGCGTATACACAGAGTATACACAGATACTAAACCAATACAAGCAGCGTATACACAGAGTATACACAGATACTAAACCAATACAAGCAGCGTATACACAGAGTATACACAGAGTATACATAGATACTAAACCAATACAAGCAGCGTATACACAGAGTATACATAGATACTAAACCAATACAAGCAGCGTATACACAGAGTATACATAGATACTAAACCAATACAAGCAGCGTATACACAGAGTATACATAGATACTAAACCAATACAAGCAGCGTATACACAGAGTATACACAGAGTATACATAGATACTAAACCAATACAAGCAGCGTATACACAGAGTATACACAGAGTATACATAGATACTAAACCAATACAAGCAGCGTATACACAGAGTGTACATAGATACTAAACAATACAAGCAACGTATACACAGAGTGTACATAGATACTAAACCAATACAAGCAGCGTATACACAGAGTGTACATAGATACTAAACCAATACAAGCAGCGTATACACAGAGTATACACAGATACTAAACCAATACAAGCAGCGTATACACAGAGTATACATAGATACTAAACCAATACAAGCAGCGTATACACAGAGTGTACATAGATACTAAACCAATACAAGCAGCGTATACACAGAGTGTACATAGATACTAAACCAATACAAGCAGCGTATACACAGAGTATACATAGATACTAAACCAATACAAGCAGCGTATACACAGAGTATACATAGATACTAAACCAATACAAGCAGCGTATACACAGAGTGTACATAGATACTAAACCAATACAAGCAGCGTATACACAGAGTATACATAGATACTAAACTAATACAAGCAGCGTATACACAGAGTATACATAGATACTAAACCAATACAAGCAGCGTATACACAGAGTATGCATAGATACTAAACCAATACAAGCAGCGTATACACAGAGTATACACAGAGTATACACAGATACTAAACCAATACAAGCAGCGTATACACAGAGTATACATAGATACTAAACCAATACAAGCAGCGTATACACAGTATACATAGATACTAAACCAATACAAGCAGCGTATACACAGAGTGTACATAGATACTAAACCAATACAAGCAGCGTATACACAGAGTATACATAGATACTAAACCAATACAAGCAGCGTATACACAGAGTATACATAGATACTAAACCAATACAAGCAGCGTATACACAGAGTATACACAGAGTATACATAGATACTAAACCAATACAAGCAACGTATCACAGAGTATACACAGAGTAAACACAGAGTGTACATAGATACTAAACCAATACAAGCAGCGTATACACAGAGTATACATAGATACTAAACCAATACAAGCAGCGTATACACAGAGTATACACAGAGTATACATTGATACTAAACCAATACAGGCAGCGTATACACAGAGTATACACAGAGTATACATTGATACTAAACCAATACAGGCAACGTATACACAGAGTATACACAGAGTATACACAGAGTGTACATAGATACTAAACCAATACAAGCAGCGTATACACAGAGTATACATAGATACTAAACCAATACAAGCAGCGTAAACACAGAGTATACATAGATACTAAACCAATACAAGCAGCGTATACACAGAGTATACATAGATACTAAACCAATACAAGCAGCGTATACACAGAGTATACATAGATACTAAACCAATACAAGCAACGTATACACAGAGTATACACAAAGTGTACATAGATACTAAACCAATACAAGCAGCGTATACAAAGAGTATACATAGATACTAAACCAATACAAGCAGCGTAAACATAGAGTGTACATAGATACTAAACCAATACAAGCAGCGTATACACAGAGTATACATAGATACTAAATCAATACAAGCAGCGTATACACAGAGTGTACATAGATACTAAACCAATACAAGCAGCGTATACACAGAGTATACACAGAGTATACATAGATACTAAACCAATACAAGCAGCGTATACACAGAGTATACATAGATACTAAACCAATACAAGCAGCGTATACACAAAGTATACATAGATACTAAACCAATACAAGCAACGTATACACAGAGTATACACAGAGTGTACATAGATACTAAACCAATACCAGCAGCGTATACACAGAGTATACACAGAGTGTACATAGATACTAAACCAATACAAGCAGCGTATACAGAGTATACACAGAGTATACATAGATACTAAACCAATACAAGCAGCGTATACACAGAGTATACATAGATACTAAACCAATACAAGCAGCGTATACACAAAGTATACATAGATACTAAATCAATACAAGCAACGTATACACAGAGTATACACAGTGTGTACATAGATACTAAACCAATACAAGCAACGTATACACAGAGTATACACAGAGTATACACAGAGTGTACATAGATACTAAACCAATACCAGCAGCGTATACACAGAGTATACACAGAGTGTACATAGATACTAAACCAATACAAGCAGCGTATACACAGAGTATACACAGAGTATACATAGATAGTAAACCAATACAAGCAGCGTATACACAGAGTATACATAGATACTAAACCAATACAAGCAGCGTATACACAGAGTATACATAGATACTAAACCAATACAAGCAGCGTATACACAGAGTATACAGAGATACTAAACCAATACAAGCAGCGTATACACAGAGTATACACAGATACTAAACCAATACAAGCAGCGTATACACAGAGTATACATAGATACTAAACCAATACAAGCAGCGTATACACAGAGTATACATAGATACTAAACCAATACAAGCAGCGTATACACAGAGTATACATAGATACTAAACCAATACAAGCAGCGTATACACAGAGTGTACATAGATACTAAACCAATACAAGCAGTGTATACACAGAGTATACATAGATACTAAACCAATACAAGCAGCGTATACACAGAGTATACACAGTGTACATAGATACTAAACCAATACAAGCAGCGTATACACAGAGTATACACAGTGTACATAGATACAAAACCAATACAAGCAGCGTATACACGGAGTATACATAGATACTAAACCAATACAAGCAGCGTATACACAGAGTGTACATAGATACTAAACCAATACAAGCAGCGTATACACAGTGTACAAAGATAATAAACCAATACAAGCAGCTTATACACAGAGTATACACAGAGTGTACATAGATACTAAACCAATACAAGCAGCGTATACAGAGTATACACAGAGTGTACAAAGATACTAAACCAATACAAGCAGCGTATACACAGAGTATACATAGATACTAAACCAATACAAGCAGCGTATACACAGAGTATACACAGTGCACATAGATACTAAACCAATACAAGCAACGTATACACAGAGTATACAAAGAGTATACATAGATACTAAACCAATACAAGCAGCATATACACAGAGTATACACAGTGTACATAGATACTAAACCAATACAAGCAGCGTATACACAGAGTATACACAGAGTGTCCATAGATACTAAACCAATACAAGCAGAGTATACACAGAGTATACAAGGTGTACATAGATACTAAACCAATACAAGCAGCGTATACACAGAGTATACAAAGAGTGTACATAGATACTAAACCAATACAAGCAGCGTATACACAGAGTATACACAGTGTACATAGACTAAACCAATACAAGCAGCGTATACACAGCGTATACACAGAGTGTACATAGATACTAAACCAATACAAACAGCGTATACACAGAGTATACATAGATACTAAACCAATACAAGCAGCGTAAACGCAGAGTATACATAGATACTAAACCAATACAAGCAGTGTATACACAGAGTATACACAGATACTAAACCAATACAAGCAGCGTATACACAGAGTATACACAGATACTAAACCAATACAAGCAGCGTATACACAGAGTATACATAGATACTAAACCAATACAAGCAGTGTATACACAGAGTATACACAGATACTAAACCAATACAAGCAGCGTATACACAGAGTATACATACATACTAAACCAATACAAGCAGCGTATACACAGAGTATACATAGATACTAAACCAATACAAGCAGAGTATACACAGAGTATACACAGATACTAAACCAATACAAGCAGCGTATACACAGAGTATACATAGATACTAAACCAATACAAGCAGCGTATACACAGAGTATACACAGAGTATACATAGATACTAAACCAATACAAGCAGAGTATACACAGAGTATACACAGATACTAAACCAATACAAGCAGCGTATACAAAGAGTATACATAGATACTAAACCAATACAAGCAGCGTATACACAGAGTATACACAGATACTAAACCAATACAAGCAGCGTATACACAGAGTATACACAGATACTAAACCAATACAAGCAGCGTATACACAGGGCGAGGACCCCCCCCACACACACACACACATGTTCCCCTTATACCCCTCATGCTCCTGTAAGGTTTTAATATGGAGGAGGGGTCCGGCACTTGGTCGGTGCAGGATTATGTGAAATCCTCCTAAAAATACAACCAAAACTGGTGTTAACTATCGTCCAATCAGAGCCAGGCTGTGAAGCCGAGGACCATTGCTTAGGAGAAGCATCTTTAAGGAGCCCTCAATTAATAGCTTTGCGGTCGCAGTGACGGGACGTCTGAGCTCGCAGGGAGAGGGTCACTCCGATAATCCAAAAAGATGAACTAGCCAACACCCAAAGAAAGTAAATCTGCACACAAGAAGCAGGACAGTGCTGTCCCTCTGAGTGGTGGGATTATGGTGATGACACGGGATGAGAGATGGAGCTCACAGACACTGGACATTCCCTTTTCTGTATTCGGTCCTAGATTTCATATGAACCTCATAAAAACCAGAATAAACCCAGCACAACACTGCGAGACGGCGTGTGCAAAGTGTGTTACACAAGACGTATCCACTCACACGTTAGGAGAGCTTCAAGCCCGGCACAGGTTGTTACCAGCCAACCTGTCGGCCATCGTCCTGTCGGGTCCCAGTTTGGTTCCACTGGAAAGAGAGGAAGAATGCGGCTGTATAGGAGGTGCTGTGTCTGCATCGATGGTAAAGAATATTTGCTCACCGTATGGTTCTTTGCTCCAGGTGAAGATTCCTGGTTATCAGTGGTAATCCCGGACGCGGGATGATTGAAAGCTCGTTGTTACCAAAGGTCACTTCTCCCCAGTGGCATCACTAAGGTTGGGGTCACCCGGTGCGGTAATTTATGGTGTCATCCCCCACCGAGTTTTACATTTTTTTTAAACTACTCTTACTCGTAAATCCCTCGATTCCCGAATACATTTTAACGGGGAATCAAGATTATAAATAAAGATACGGAGGCGAGTATTACGCTTTACTCTTCCAACAGCAGCAAAGAAATGCTCAATAAAGTTTTACATATACAACTGCACAATAGTGCAACCAATCACTGTAGGGCAGTCCAACTTGGGCCAATCAGCATTGGGTATATAACCTCCAAGCTGCGTCACACTCGTCCTCTTTTCTTGGGTGCAAACTCTTGAACATATATCAGAAACATCGGAATCCAAACGAAACTGTAGAGGAATAACACCTCGCTATTGCGAACCTAAAACAGAAACAAACACCAAGACACGGAGGCTTCATATTATGCTCATTGAAAGCTAATTAATAATAGAATGAGCAAAATGAACAATAGGTTTAAAATAAAATTCCTTAAAGGTTGACTCGTTAGACCAATTAGCAGTTTTCAGAATATCTTCTAATCTGCAACCCTGAAATGCAGCCGTGGAGGTCGCCGCACTCTGAGAACAGTGAGCCCCAAAAATAGAGGCGTCTACACCTGCCTCTGTCATGAGCCATTTAACCCCCCTAGCTAAGGTAGTAGCTGAAACTGGATGATACGGTTATGTCATGGTCAGAAACAAACGGTCAAAAGAAGGAAGACGATACAGGGCCGTAACCCATTCGTATTCCTGCAAACAAAGTACCGGACATAAATTAGTTTCTTGTGGAAAAGCCGGATAAAATACCTGGGAAAGTCCCTTAAGAGCTCCCTATTAACGTACCTCAATACAGAATGCACCTGTAAACATGTAACACAGTGACTATATACAGAATGCACCTGTAACCATGTAACACAGTGACTATATACAGAATGCACCTGTAACCATGTAACACAGTGACTATATACAGAATGCACCTGTAAACATGTAACAGTGTCTATATACAGAATGCACCTGTAAACATGTAACACAGTGACTATATACAGAATGCACCTGTAAACATGTAACACAGTGACTATATACAGAATGCGCCTGTAAACATGTAACATAGTGACTATATACAGAATGCACCTGTAAACATGTAACAGTGACTATATACAGAATGCACCTGTAAACATGTAACACAGTGACTATATACAGAATGCACCTGTAAACATGTAACACAATGACTATATACAGAATGTGCCTGTAAACATGTAACACAGTGACTATATACAGGATGCGCCTGTAAACATGTAACATAGTGACTATATACAGAATGCACCTGTAAACATGTAACAGTGACTATATACAGAATGCACCTGTAAACATGTAACACAGTGACTATATACAGAATGCACCTGTAAACATGTAACACAGTGACTATATATAGAATGCACCTGTAAACATGTAACCTAGTGACTATATACAGAATGCGCCTGTAAACATGTAACACAGTGACTATATACAGAATGCGCCTGTAAACATGTATCACAGTGACTATATACGGAATGCACCTGTAAACATGTAACACAGTGACTATATACAGAATGCACCTGTAAACATGTAACACAGTGACTATATACAGAATGCGCCTGTAAACATGTAACACAGTGACTATATACAGAATGCACCTGTAAACATATAACATAGTGACTATATACTGAATGCACCTGTAAACATGTAACAGTGACTATATACAGAATGCGCCTGTAAACATGTAACATAGTGACTATATACAGAATGCGCCTGTAAACATGTAACATAATGACTATATACAGAATGCGCCTGTAAACATGTAACACAGTGACTATACACAGAATGCGCCTGTAAACATGTAACACAGTGACTATATACAGAATGCACCTGTAAACATGTAACACAGTGACTATATACAGAATGCACCTGTAAACATATAACATAGTGACTATATACAGAATGCGCCTGTAAACATGTAACTCAGTGACTATATACAGAATGCACCTGTAAACATGTAACACAGTGACTATATACAGAATGCGCCTGTAAACATGTAACATAATGACTATATACAGAATGCGCCTGTAAACATGTAACACAGTGACTATTTATTTTGTGGGTTAATCTGTATATTTGTGTTTTTAATATCTTGCATTTTATTACTTTGTGTTTTTGTAACAATTCAATGTTCTTGAATCCAGGACAAACTGAAAACCAGAGAAATCTCAATGTATCCGTCCTGGGAAAATACTTTATAAATAAATAAATGGCAGTTTTAGTGCGTCTAGATATGGAAAACAAAACACCTAACGGTGTGAAAGAGCGCCCCGACAAATGCAAAGCACGGACGTCAGAGACCCTCTTACAGGAAATTAAACATAAGAGCATTGTTAGTTTAGCGGACAGCTTTTTAATCGATAATTCCGTATTGGAAGCCACTGATCCAAAAAAATCCAAAACTAAATTAACATCCCATGTGAACGAATAACGAGACCGAGGAGGACGTTTCAAACGAATACCTTTTCACAATCTAGACTAATCTATGTTGACCTACAGGGAGTCCCTCAATGCTGGGGGGATAAGCAGAAATGGCTGACCTAAAGTTATTAATGGTACGGTAAGCCCTGCCTTCCTCAAACAAAGAGGTCAGGAACTGGAGAATGTCCTCTATAGGGGCTGAAAAGGAATCAACGTGTTTGCCCAAACACCAAGAAACCCAGCAGTTCTATTAATAAAGGTATCGCTTTGGAGTACCTGGCGCCCAAGCACTGGAGAGTAATTCAGAAGTAGTCTCCGAAAGTTGACCGACAGTCAGGGCCGGATTAAGATCTCTATGGGCCTGGAGCTGATGATTTTGGTGGCTTTTTTTGGAATTTAGTGAAATGAAAGCATATTTTAGGCTATTTAATATTTCAGATATGGATATATCTAACCAGGCAGATACTGTGTGAGGAAATTTACATTCAGATTTCAATCATTTACAGCGTGTAAAATAATTTTTTCACATTTTATCATCCAAACCTTTGTGGTTATATATTCTATAGGGCATTCTTGTTAAAAAAAATTGAAATGGGATCCTGTTACTGCATTTTCTAAAAATATATACAATTTTAACCAAAAAAATGAAATATTTCCCTTGTGTTTTGGAGGAAGGGGTTTTATGAATAATGTGGCTATGTATAAAACACTGACCTTGCTCCCAGCGTGGGAAATGAGAAGGTGAGCAATGGCAGTGGTATTGCTCATTTTTATACGTGACAAATGGACAATGCCATCGCTTTGGATTTTTAATAAGTAGATAAAAAAAGTTTTTTTGGTTTTCCTTTCTTTTAGATTTTACATGGTCATGTTTGGTATTAATGCAAAGGCCAGACACTGTCCTGTCCAATGACACTTCCCTTGACCTTGTGAGGTGTAAAGATTAGTGACACAGGGTTCCAAAGTCCCTCCCAGTGCACTTTGCTGCAGTGCGGGTGTTTCGGTTTTTGGTGTAACAATTCGTAATAACGGATTGTGCCATCACCTCCACACTTGAGATGGTGAGTTAGTGCAGCATCATTGTTTACTTCATAATTGAAAAGTGAAAAATATTGCTGTGTTAGAAAGAAATATTTATTATTTTATTTTTATTTTTACATAACACCTCGTCATGTTTGGTATCACTGGAAAGGCCATGCTCTGGCCTTCCAGTGATAGCTCACATGACCCTGTAGCTACTATGTTGTTGGAGATAGTGAGGTCCAAATGTCCATCAATGCAGACACTGTTATTTTTTCCTCTGGGCCTATTCTGGGGCATGGGCCTGGAGCTGCTGCTCCATCTGCCCCTATGTTAATCCGGCCCTGCCGACAGTGTAAGATTGCCTGACACCTTCCAAGCGACGAGACGGAACGATGGCACAGACAGAATGTTCTGTATAGTGTTCTCCGGATCCTCCAGGGGAGGGGGGCTCGACCAGAGAATCCGAGGAACGTCTACCACTAGCTCTAATAACTGGGGAAACCACGGTTGAGTCGTCCACCATGGGGTGATTAACACCAGAGTCGCCCAACTGGAACGCATCACATCAGTCGAATGACCCTGGAAATCAGAAGAAATGGGGGAAACGCATACAGAATTCCCCGTGGCCATGTTTGGCAAAACGCGTCTGTTCCCAGTGCGTCTGGATCTGGTTTCTAACTGAAATAACCTGGAATCTGCGCGTTCAAACGAGAAGCGAAAAGATCCAATTTGAAAGGACCCCACATTGAAGACAAACATTGGAATATTGTCTTGTCTAACCTCCAATCGCTGGAATCTAATCCTTGAATTCCAATCCGCTACAATGTTGCATAGCCCTGGGATGAACTGGGCCGTCACTGTAACATTGTGGGATAGGCAAAATCCACAAAACAGTTTGGGGACTTCCGACAGTTGCTTTGATCTGGGGCCACCTAGATGATTTATATGCCTCACCGCGGAAAAATTGTCCATGCGAAGCAGTACTGAATTGAAAGGCCTGTCTTTTAGAAAACTCACACTAGCAAAGAAACCAGCTAGGAGTTCGAGGACATTTATGTGAAAAGAAGCCTCTACAGAAGCCCATCTGCCTCCTGTGGATGTAGGACCTAAACGCACACTCCAGCCATAGTTGCTGGCGTCGGACTCTAATGACTTCTGGTTGAGGAGGAAAAAAGGAACGACATTTCCATGTTATGATTAGGGATGAGCTATTCGGTTCGATCAGTTCGGCGTTCGATTCGAACATCGGCAGTTCGAAAGTTCGCGAACTTCGAACTTTTTGGCGTCTTCGGTTCGAGTTCGAATTTTTTTTTTTTTAAAAAAGTATGAAATGCTTAAAAAAATCTAGAAATAGACTCTTTACTGCAGAATATTATAAGCAACGGTTTATTAGATATTGAATTAAAAAATGTCTAGGTGCAAAGATTCTCACCTCCTAAATGACCTGTGCTCTCAAATGGCGTAAACAGGTGTTTAATCAGTGTTTGGAAATAACATGTGCTTCTAATTAGTCCGGTCTCATGAATTTGATACATTGTACGCAGACTGGGAGTGCTAGGTGTCGTGTGTGGGTCGGTGATGGCGATGTTTCCATACATCCTACAAATCCGCCACTTCACGGGCAGGTTATGGGGACCTCCTAGGCACGATATTTGAAGGAATTTTTCATTTTTATTTTTAACCCTTATTTTATGGAAAACTCACTGTTCCTTTAACCCTTTCACTGCTGAGGCATTTCACCGCTGTGTGCTGAGCTAATTTTTACCACTTCGCTCATCATGTTAAAACGCGATTTTAAAGCCACATTTTTATTATACGACCCAGACATATTATATATCGTTCTTTCCAGCAGACTCGGCAGATTCATAATATCATTTTTATATGTATACGTCATGTTCTGCCTGTATATTCTAACAAAAAATGCAATAAAACTTGAATTTTTAATCATCTGCAGTGTGTAAAGTGTTTTTTTTTCACATTTTATCACATGAGCGTTTGCGGTTATGTTTTCTATGGGGTGCGCTTGTACAAAAATTAGAAATGGGGACTTGTTACATTTTGTGGGGGGAATTACGTGATTTATAGCAAACGCATCCCATAGAAAAAAATCATTTAGTGCAGCATCATTGTTCACATTATAATTTAAATGTGAACAATATTGCTGTATTAATAAAAATAACACACAAAAAAAAACCATGTTTTTATTTTTTTTATTTTTTTACTTTTATACCTGGTCATGCTCGGGCCTTTCGATTGACACCCTCCATGACCCCCTAGCTGCCACAGTTCTGGAGATAGGGGGTTCATTTGAACCCCGATATCTCCAATAGGGGATTCCGGGCAGCTAGGGGTTCCCCGGCTATCTGACGTCCTCACGCTATGCGTGAGGACTTCAGGCAGTGAGGGGGGACCCGGGGGTGGAGCCGCCATCCAAGATGGTGGCCCCCACCGGAGCTAGGCCGCACTTCGGCGCCGCAAGGCAAGTGCGACCCCATGCCTAAGGGGTTAAAGCCAGGTACCGCTTAAAAGGGGAGACTCTCCCCTTTTAAGTGGTGCCTGGCTTCTTTTTGTGGGACCTCCCGATCGGGAGGGATCGAAACGGATCCCCCCTCCCTTCCAGGCGATCTCCCGGCATTGCTGGGGAGTCGCCTGGAAATGACGTCATCGCACGTGGCGCGATGACGTCATTTACGTCGGGAGGAGCTTTACTTCAGCGTCTGAGGACCCTGAAGTCAGAACGCCGCGGGACCCCGGACAGAGAGGTGAGTATCTCCGCCGGGGGTCCCGCAAAGCTGATGTGTGGGACACGTCCTCCTCAGCATACAACAGGAGTAACTGAGGACGTGTCCCACACGTCATCAGCAGTGAAGGGGTTAAAAACATATTTTTTAAAACTTTTTGTCTTTGTTTCCTGTCCCCCAGGGCACGACCCGGACCCGGACATTGTTTTTAAATGTTTCTATACATCCTAGAAATCCGCCACTTCACGGGCAGGTTATGGGGACCTCCTAGGCACGATATTTGAAGGAATTTTTCGTTTTTATTTTTAACCCTTATTTCATGGAAAACTCACTGTCCCTTTTAAAAATGTTTTTTTAAAAACTTTTTGTCCTTGTTTCCTGTCCCCCAGGGCACTACCCGGACCCCCATATGCCTTTTATGGCAAATATCTAGCATATATGCCCTCTTGGAGGCCACTCTAAAAAACCGAATTTTCAGCCCCATTGACTTGTATTAAGTTCGAATTCGAACATTTGCAAAGTTTGAGTTTGAATGCAAACCAAATTCGGGGGTGTTCGGCTCATCCCTAGTTATGATGTCTCGCCACCAGCGCAACTCCTCGAGTCGTCGTCCAGAGAAACCATGTCTGCATACAGTAGCCCCTGACTGAGATAGGTTGCCTTGAGCCGTTGATGGGCCGGATAAAACAGAGGTCCCGGGAAAATGGCCCAAATCGACGCTGACAGCATTCCCAACAGACGAGCAAGGGCTCTTAAAGGAGATGTTGGCCGCGTGGACAACCTTCGGACTTCCTTTCGAATCTGGTTAACTTTCTGGGCTGGAAGACTGAGACATCTGCACTGAGTTCACCAGAAAACCCAGAAATTCAATGTTCCTGACTGGATCTAGAGTGGACTTCTCCCAATTGATCATGAAACCCAGGTTCGTCAGAAGATTGATGGTCCAATCTCGGTGAAGAATTATTACGGAAATATCCTGAGCCATTAGAAGTATATCGTCTAGATATACGACCAAACAAACTCCTTTGGTTCTGAGAAACGCAACCACCGGCTTCATGATCTTGGTGAAGCAATGAGGAGCGGACGAGAGACCGAATGGGAGAGATTTGAATCTCCACAGTTGACCTTCCCAGAGAAATTGAAGATAATTTCTGCTGTGAATAGCAATTGGAATTGTCAAGTAAGCATCTTTGAGATCTATCTTGACCATCCAGTCCCCTGGGCACAAATTGTCTTTCAGAGATGGAATACCCTCCATCTTGACATGATGATAGAGAACATGTATGTCCAATTTCTTTAAATTTATCACAGGACGAGACTCGCTGCTTTTCTTTTGGACAAGGAACACGTTGTTCACATAGCCTGGATGCAAAGGAACTACCCTTTCTATAGCGTCTTTCTGAAAAAGATCCAGAACCTCCGGAGTTATCAAACAATGTTGATCTGATGTCATAAACAGAGGTTAAGGTAACTCTCTTTGAACCGGTAACGTGTCGAATTTTATCTCATAGCCCATAATTGCGTCTAATACCCAAGGATCTGACACCAATATTGGGGAAAAGAGATGGACCCTGCCCCTATCGGAGCATGGAAAAAAGGTAGGGTGTGTGGCATACTCACCAGAATATGCTGCTCTGCGATAGTCGCAGAAAGGTCTTCCTCGACCTGGTCTGGACCTTTGAGGGAAAAAGGTTGATTGTCCAGCTGGCTCTGAGCGTCATGATTGTGAATAGGCAAAACCTCTGGAGTGAAATTGAGAACCTCGGCTGGGAAAACGGCCTCTACTTCTCCCGGCTCTGCCAACAACCTTATTTGGAAAGGTTTTCCTCATTGTGGCCTGAACTTTCTTGATGTTGTGAAAGAGTTCACGCTGGAATCCATTTGTTTGATAAAATCTTCCGCAAAAAGGCTACCATTCGCCTGCGGACCAGGTTCCTTATTGGCCATAGAGACCAGTTTTGGCTCCACCTTGAGGCGAATGGAACATCTGCGTTCCGTTGAAATGGCTGAATTAGTGTTTCCTAACATACACACCATTCCCTGTACCCAACCGCGGTACTCAAAAGTATCTGGTTTGATGTTTCCCATAAGGGAGTGTTCAATGGCATTGAATAATTTCGTCAATGGACCCAAAAGGTCCAAGAGTTTGTCTTGGCATATCCTCCGGGTTGCATCAAGACCTCTTTTAGGAGACCAACCAGTTTTACTGAGGAACTCCACAATATCATCATTTACTACAGGTGCCGTGGCCACTTCATTGGACAAAAGTGGTCGTGGGCACTCAGCCCTCATTTTATTGCGCGTCCTACTGTCCATGGGCTTTCGAATCCGAGCCTCAATATAGCTAGCCACATGTTCCAATGGGGCCCATTCAGACGAGCAGGGATGCTTCAGCATTTCTGGAACAAACATAGGGCCCTATTACATTCCTTGCGCATGCGCTAAAACGCATTAACACAAGGGGTAAAACCCTTTGCACTGAACGTCGCACAAAATGACGGACTCACGTTAAAAATTACATTGCGCTCACTGATTTCTGTGCGCAACGGTATTTGCGTGCATTTTTGCGCGTCGGTTTTACGAGCGCAATTTCCTGAGGAATGTAAACGTTTAGCGCTTCGTGAAAAAAAACACGCGTTTTGCGTGCGTTTTTGCGTTATGTAATAGGGCCCATAGTCTGTCCTAAGGCATCCAATGGAGCCGAACGGTCCCCTTGCCTTCTGGAAACTGAAGATGCTGAGGAGATTGAAACGGAAACGCCTTCCGAGTCGTTCGGGGCCCAAACTGTATCACTAGTGTTTAAGGATCCTTACCCATGCAGGGCAGCACCTTTCCAATCCTGCACTTCGTGTCAGTCCTGTTTCCAGCGCTGTGTTCCAGTAACTACATAGTTAAAAGCACCAAAACACACATCCACACACTCCAGGTCATCTGACCTCTCTGGTAATAAAAGTGCCACACCCCTTCTGCTCCCCGCTTCAGCATTAGTTGTATCTGCTCTCAGCAAGAGAACCTGTGTTGTGGCTTTCCTGTGGTTTCCTGAAAACCGAACCCTGCCGTGTGTTTCCAGACCCTCCGGTATCCTGTATGTTCCAGACCCTCCGGTATCCTGTATGTTCCAGACCCTCCGGTATCCTGTATGTTCCAGACCCTCCGGTATCCTGTATGTTCTGTTATGGAAAGTTTGGTGTTTGCACATAAAGTCCTGGTGCACTAAAAAGGTACACTTCAGTATTAAAGTGCGCCCAGTACAAACAAATCCGTCACTATAAAAATACACGCTATATCTAGCTCTTTCTGTATAAGAACGAAGTACTTCTCTATCCCAGATGTAATCAGACAAACACGCTGCTTCAAGCTGGAAAATCCTGTGGCCAAGTGAGCTGTGGCTCCTGGATTGTTTAATTTATTTAGACAATCGCACACGCCCAGTAGCCCCCTGGCTGTACAACAGAAAAGCCAGGTTGCCCAGTAATTACATTTACATATCAAAAGGACAGGGGCGTGGACCAGAATGACCAACCGGCCTCCTGGAGATGACTCATCCCTGAGCCATCTCCATGATCCCCGTCTATGTTTGTCCCCATCCCCCGTCATTCGTCAATATGGACCCCATTCAGATACTGCTCAATCTACTTGTTCCTACGGGTTATTGACATATCTGCGGGAAAACTTTCCGGTATCCTGTATGTTCAAGACCCTGCTGTCCCAGTCTGTTTCCTGATTTTCCCCTGCATCAAGTTTATTTGTTTTGCTGCCTCCAGCAGAAATCTCACCCCTCACCGCAGACCCCTGTTTTGGCATCACCGCATCCCGGGCTCAGAATCCTGCATTTTCTGTACCACCCCGGTACAGTACCTGACATATTGTCTGAAGAATAATTATCCTCCTCGGCGTCTGAACTTCTCGTCAGAGCTGCTAGACACAGTATTTTTGGCCCTTTTCCAGCCACGCTTTTTGGCCTCGTGGAAAGGCCTCCGTTTTCGAGACTTGCCACTTCTGTGTGGTAGTTTCTGTAATTCCAGCTCCTTAGCAGGAGTCGCTTCTACAGCTGTTTTATTGGAGACAATCAACTCCCTTAGTCAGGGTAACGGGTACCCCACCCTCTTGGGCCGACACATATGATGTAGAAGGCACCATTGCATTTGGGTTTTCCCCCATAACGGCTCAGAATGCTGAGAAGGTTAACACCTTAAGGCAATAGCTGAAATTACCTCCGCCGAAACAGAGGATTTTTGGGCCGAACATATAGTCGCCACTGGCGTTTCAGGATCTGACATGAGCAAGAGGAAAAAATACCGTTTATTTCCTCAGCGTGAAGCTCGGCAGTCTGAGGTAAATGCGCGCGCGCAGGACAGAAAAGCTCCCCGCATCCACAATGCAAATGTCGGTCGCCCTGCCCACACGAATAGTACCAGACCGCATCTCACGCTAGCAAGCCTGAAAGGAAAAAAGGCAAAGGCAAAATGCTGCCTTTCCGAGAGACCGGCAGCACGCCGCAATCCCTCAGACCGGGAAAACGGACGTACTGCCGCTCAGTCGAAACAATACGAAAACAACTGGCGAAAATTGCACCAGGAGATAAAGAGAAACGAAATAAAGGAGCAACTACTGTAATATACGTAAAATAAACACTATCACACTGAATATGTACTAAATATACTTAGCTGTCAGAAGCAGCAAAGAAAAGAGGACGAGTGTGACACAGTTTGGAGGTTATATACTCGAGGCTGGACGCTGATTGGCCCAAGTTGGACTGCCCTACAGTGATTGGTTGCGCTATTGTGCAGTTGTATATGTAAAAAAAAAAATCCTTTGTTGAAATTTCAAAGCTTTATTGAACATTTCTTTGCTGCTGTTGGAAGAGTAAAGCATAATATTCGCCTCCGTGTCTTGGTGTATAATCAGTAACTCCCATATAACACTGAATGCTCATAATACACGGCGCACATTACTGTGAGGTTTATTGCTGTGCAGCTCTCTCATATACTCACACACAAATTTTGGCAAACTGCCAGCAGGTACGGTGCCTGTTTGAAGTGAAAGTCCCCATAGAGAAGTAATGGTAAATCTGTTCAGAGACACCGAACAGCAGAGAAATGCCCTGATGTTCAGTGGTTTCATTCGGCAGGTTTATTCAGGCGAATCCCATAGGTTTCAATGTAAAAAATATTCCTAGTTTTATCCAATATCTAATAATAAATAATAATCTGTAGTAAAAAGTCTCTTTATTTATTGATTTATTTTTTTAACATCCTTTTTAGGCATTTTTTAAAAAACACAACAAATTCCATTTTTTTTTCTGATAGCGTTTTTTCTTTTTTCTGTAACAGCCCTTTTTATCATTCATAGCATTTTATATGTTAATTCCAGACACTTTCATGCAGTAGTTTTTTTTACAAACAGCAGGTGACGGGTTCGCGGCAGCATTCGGTGGCTGATTCCCTGCACTTCAGGGACCATGCAGTGAATTCACCGGGGAAATTTGATTCTCCAAAGTGCGGGGAACAACAGAACACTGAAATGTCTGCGTCATTTTGGTGCTCTGTCAAAATCCCCTTTAGTGGTGTGTTGTTTTGTTTTTTTTTTTGTCGCCCCCATGGAAAGTGCCAGCCTAGGCCTTGCCTACCCAGAACATGATTGAAAATTCTCAATGTATCCTTCCTGGCAAAATATTTTTGTGTAAAAAAAAAAAAAATTATAGGGAGTGGTGTCACCTGGTGCAGGCCGCCTCCCTTGTAATGCCACTGCTTCTCCCTCCTTATTCTTCTGGATCTTTCCGCTGCATTCAACACCGTTGACCAGCCTCTCCTACTCTTCACATTGTGTCAACTTGGCCTCAGTGTCTCGGCTCTCTCCTGGTTCTCATCCTATCTCTCTCTTCGCTCCTTCAGTGTCTCCTTTGCAGGTGCCCCCCGACTCCTCTCTCAGTTGGGGCGCCTCAAGGCTCTGTTCTGGGTCCCCTACTTTTCTCAATCTATACCACCTCTCTGGACAACCTCATCTCTATGCAGATGACACCCAAATATACCTTTCCTCTCCCGATCTCTCTCCTCCGGTGTTGGACCGTGTTACTGCTGGCCTATCGTCTGTCTCCGACTGGTTAACTTCCTGTTTCCTAAAGCTCAACCTCTCTAAAACTGAACTTCTCATCTTCCCTCCCTCTAAAACCTCCATTCCTGTGCCAGTTACTCTTCAGGTGAATGTTGCCACCATTACTTCTACCTCTCAAGCTCCATTGCCTCAGGGTCTTCTTGGATTCCAATCTATCCTTTACTCCTCACATTCAGTCTCTAAATCCTGCTATTTCCACCTAAAAAACATTGCACGCGTCCATCCCTTTCTTAATTCAGACTCTACTAAAATAACATCCAAGCTCTTATTATCACCCGCCTTGACTACTGTAACCTCCTTCTGTTAGATTTTTATTTCCTGTATAAAATATAAATATTTTATCTTGAAAAGACTGTTTTGATAAAATGGGCTGTGAAATTCCCCCCCTCCATTTTGTTTCTTTCAATTCTGCATAGACAGTTGTTCCTTCTGTAGGATAAGGGGATGTGACGGATTTCCTGTTATGTTCAGTGCAGGAAAATGTGCGCAGAAGCGGGAAGATTGGAAAAATATTTTTGTAAACCATATAAGGTAATAAGTGTTGGTTAAACTTTGATGTGGAAATGTATCTGTATGCGGATTGGCTAGAAGTTCTTTGAAATCTAATAAAACAGTCTGTCTAACAAAAGATATTTAGACATGACCTGAAGCTGCATTGCTTGTGGCTGATTTTGGTGTCTCTCGCCATGGCGTTGCGCAGTGTGGCGCAGCATCTTACTTCAATTTTGATATATAAGAAGAAACTTGAAGAAGGTTTATGGCATTCCTAAATATATGGTAATTATATTAGAATAATAATTTAACACCTTCTCTCTGGCCTTAAGAGATCTCAGATTCTCCCTCTGTAAAGAACGCCTGTGCCGGACTCATACACCTCACCTTCTGCACCTCACCTCTCTGTCAATCTCTACACTGGCTCCCTGTTTCCTTTAGAATCCAATTCATTATATTGGTCACATACAAAGCTCTCCATAACCGCGCCCCTGCCTACATCTCCTCCCTTATTAGCAGGTACATCCCATCCCTCTAAAACCAACATTCCTGCACCAATTTCCCTTCAGGTGAATGAGGCCAACATTACTTCTACCTCTCAGGTTCGATGCCTCAGTGTCCTCTTAGACTCTGATCTCTCATTTACTCCTCACATTCAGTCACTCACCAAATCCTGCTACTTCCGCATAAAAACCATTGCGCGCATCCATCCCTGTCTTAATCAGGACTCTGTTAAAATGCTCATCCAAGCTCTTATTATCACCCACCTGGACTACTGTAACCTCCTTCTCTCTGACCTTAAAATGTCCCAGATTCTCTGTGTGCAGTCTGTTATGAACACCTGTGCAACATCAGACTCTCCCAAACACTACACTCGGCTCACTCCAAAATCCACCACTCTACATTTCTTGTTGCATCTTCCCACACAGCCCCCCCATGAACCACTCTACTTCACATACTTTATTAACCCTCACCTAGTGTGTCACCCCTCCCCTCTTAGATTGTAAACTCTGGAGCAGGGTCCCCTCCCCTCTTAGATTGTAAGCTCCGGGGCAGGGTCCCCTCTCCTCTTAGATTGTAAGCTCTGGGGCAGGGTCCCTTCTCCTCTTAGATTGTAAACTCTGGAGCAGGGTCCTTAGTGTGAAATCCCCCCCTCCTTCTTTTTCCAATACAATGTCTGTTCAGTTTAATTTCCTCTCGAGGCTGGTCAGCGGGGTGATTTAAAATAGATATCCTGTGTTAACTTAGAAATGCCCACGAAATCTTTGTTACATGATGTAGAAATGTATCTGCTCTGATTGGCTGTTATATCACATTCCTATGTTGGGAGCGGACAGGAAGCTCTTTTCTATAACGAACATTTATATTGGATATTGAAATAATAAACTGTTCTGACTGACCATGAGCTAGTCAGATGTTGACCTGCCATATCTCGGTGTGGTTGTTTCTATCATCTCCTCTGATCAGAGTCGCGCAGCGCCTTACTTCATCTTTGATATATGGGAAGAAAATGGTCTATTGAAATCTCATATATGGTAATTATATTAGGGAATTTGTTTTTGTTTGCTTAACAGTTGGTGTCAGAAGTGGGATCTGCCATTCAGATGTGTGTTACATTTGTTTGTTCCTATCATGAATCTTAATGCTGTTCTGGTTATATTTAGTTTTATGGTTTTGGCTGTCACAGCTTGTTGTTTTTTTTTTTGGTGCAAGGTTGGACACTCTTTCAGGGTTATTCAGATAGCGTGAAAAGCAGGAGAATGACTAGAGAATGAGAAATTCTAGGTCAAAATAGCCGATTTGGAAAGTGAGATGAAAGGGAGAATTTTTCTGGTTTGGCTATTTTGACCAAGAATTTTTCATTCTCCAGTCATTCTCCAGTCATTCTCCTGCTTTTTCAAGCTCTCTGAATAACCCTGTTTGTCTTTGTTTGTTTTTGTCATTTTGTGTATTGTAGTAAAGGAAAAATCGTTTGAGGACCTCACGTGTGTTGTTTGAACTCACCCGCTGCGCTGATTGTATTGTATAGTGCTGGAAATTGAACTCCTAAAAAAAGAGATGTTTCTAGTTGTATTGTAGCTCCGTTGTGGAGCTGTAACTCCATTCTGTGTCTATCTGTCTTGTACTTCCATTCTGGAGTTTTTTGACTCGTCCATATCTGTTTGTCATTTGAGCATTTTATTTTAATTGATTAAGATTAGATCTAATTTCTTCTCATATAGCAAAATGGTTTCCTGTGCTCCCATTGAGAGAAATTTTCTTTTATGCGCTATTACAATTTTTTTTGCATTCTTGCCATTTTTTGCTCGCGTTGCTGTATGTTTGCACGTTGTTTTATTTTATAACCTAACTGATTCTAAAGGATTTGCAAACGTTTTTTCCTTTCAGATTTCACGTTTGTTTTTGTTTTATTTTTTTTTCTATTGTTTCTTGCCATTTGATTACGTCGGTTTATTTCACTGTTTGTCTTTACTAATTATTAATGTATGTGTTTATCTTTGTCTTGTATTTTATTACACTGTACAGCTGTCTGTGTTTCTGTGTGTATAGGGACGGATTTCCTTTGGAATATGTTGCTTTGCCAGTATAAAAAAGAGTTGAATGCCATCTGTCCGTATTTCTACCCCCTAAGCAGCTGTAAAAGAAAGCAGCCCTCCCTTAATTCAGGCTTGCGATAAGTTTTTTTTCTTCTCTTAGCTCTCTTCCTGATCTAAATGTGAGGGTTTTTTTTTTAATGCAAGTTGGATAATGGAATATGTAGTTATTTTTGTTGTTCTGTTAGGATGCTATAAAGGGATAATTGGATAAGTATTTCAAATAACACATCTAATGCCTTGAATAAATATATAATAGTAATTAAATTCTGGAACTGTTACTGCTTTATAAAACTGTGGCTGTTATGGAATTGGGAGTGGCTTGAGCGCGCTCAGCGTGTGTGCGGATGTGGAATAAAAAAGAAATTGTGGGAGCTGGATTTACTGTGAATGAATGATATGATAAAAAAAACTAGTGTATCAAGGTGATGGGCGTCGTCAATATGCCTTAATATAAGTTATAAATTTTCCCAAAAGAGGCGTGGTCGGTTATTTTTTCCTCTGGTCTTTGAGTCCAGCACAAAGGGATCGACCACACCTTAATATAGGTTATATGTTTTGTATAAGGGACAAGCATGCCTGTGTAGTTTCTTTGTTGCTGAACGACTGATAATATCTACTAAAGATATAATTATAGTAATATTTGAGTTCCCTATTGAATAATTGCCAAAATGGCTGACTGAGGTCATTTACAGGTTTTGTAACCTGTATACTGGTAATATAAATAATAAATATAATTATAATTATTATTATTATTATTATTCTTTATTTATAAAGCGCCAGCATATTCCGCAGCGCTGTACAATAAGCACAGTATAGACAGGGTTACAATACATTGAACAACATTTGACAAACAGTACAGGAGGAGATGAGGGCCCTATTCCCGTAGGAACTCACAATCTGGGAGGGTTGGAAACAGGAGGAGAGGACTGTAAGGTGAGAGTGATTGATGGTTGCGTCAGTGAGTTGGGTGGTAGGCTTCCCTAAATAGGAATGTTTTCAGGGAGCGTTTGAAGGAGAGAAGTTAGGGGAAAGTCTGACAGTACGAGGGAGAGCGTTCCAGAGAGTGGGGGCTGCGCGTGAGAAATCCTGCAGTCTATCATGGGAAGAGGTGATGCGGGGAGAAGCTAGGCGCAGGTCACTGTTTGACCTTAGGGAGCGGGCTGGGGTGTATTTGGTGATTAGTGAGGACAGGTAGTGGGGAGCTGAGTTAGTGAGGGTTTTGTAGGTAAGGATAAGGATTTTGAACTTAATTCTGCAGTGGATGGGGAGCCAGTGAAGGGACTCGCAGAGGGGAGCGGCAGAGACAGAGCGGCGGGTGAGGTGAATTAGCCTGGCGGAGGCGTTCAGGATGGATTGTAGGGGGGAGAGGTGGGACAGAGGGAGGCCAGATAAGAGATTATTGCAATAGTCGAGTCGGGAGATTACCAGGGCGTGTATGAGTTGTTTTGTGGCGACAGCGGTAAGAAATGGCCGAATTCTGTAAATATTACGCAGTTGATATCGGCAGGAGGAGGAAAGAGACTTGATGTGGGGGATGAAGGAAAGAGCAGAGTCAAGTGTAACTCCAAGACAGCGAACTTGGTTTGATGGGGAGATGGTGATACCCTCCACCGTGATCGAGAAGTCAGGAGGTGGGGCGGCATTAGAGGGAGGAATAAGTAGGAGCTCAGTCTTTGACATGTTGATCTTTAGGTGGTGGGAGGCCATCCAGGAGGAGATGCCAGATGAGTGTATGTATGTATGTATGTATGTATGTATATATATATCAGTAAGCAAAACGGTCCTGTTTAATGGCTTACAATCTAAGAGGATAAAGTGATATTGAAGGATTTGAGTGAAAGTTTAATGGAAAGCGCCTGCAGGTTTTGTAGCGCTGTACAAAGGAAATTAGGCAGATTTCAGGTGATGAGTGGAGATAGAAGGTGTTTTTTGGTTGACAAAGGGAGATGGAAGGTTGTAGTTTAGTATCCTAAGTATTGTTTGTTTGTTTTTTTGCATTGATAGCCATATGTCTAGCTTTATTTTTTTTTTTTGCCGTCTGTTTTTTTTTGTCTTTTGGTGTGAAGTGCAAAAACGTATGACTGTACCCCCATTGAATTTTCTTGGAGGGAATACAACAGGCTGTAAAATAGATGCACAAACACCTCACGCAGGGGCGGATCCAGGGGGGGGGCAACGGGGCAATTGCCCCCCCCGAGATTCTGAAAAAATTACTGCTTCTTTGCCTCTGCCTTCAGCTCTGAGGTCAGGCAGCAGACTCCATTGCTGAAGCAGCGCGCGCCGCGACCCGCGGCGCGCACTGCCACGGCCTGCCTGATGATAAAAAAAATGTAACTCCTGTCCTATGCCTCTCACGCTGAGCCAGGATTGCCTTGCCGCCGCGGCCGCACTCACTCAATACGAGTGGTCAGCGAGCAGCGCCTGCGCCAGCGAGCAGGTGCCAGGAAGTGAGCGAGCCAGCCATGCCCCCTCCCCTCACGTGTCAATCCATGGGCCGGTCACCATCACATGGTGAGTCAGTGTCACATGGGCAGGAAGCCTCAAGCCGGCCGGGAAAGCTAGCAGCAGGAGCTGGGAGGCGCGCGCCACAATGTCTGAGACACTCAAGGCGAGGTTCCATTTCATAAATGAAGCTGCTGGATCCTGGAACTCTGGAAGCAAACAGATCTGCTCCATAGTCCATATTGTGAGCTGAGCCTGAGCAGCATAGAGAGGTAAAAAAAAGTTGCTGGTGGCAAACTATGCTGGGGAGATTCAGAACATGGGGTGATTTAAGGCCAGGGAGAGGAATCCAAAAACAGGGACTGTTTGTAAATGTGGATCTTTGGGCAAGTTATGTAATGAATAAATGATAAATGAATATATAAAAAAGTTGTTTCTGTATGTAAAGATGGGTTTAATTCTTCTTGCAATCACTGATTTAGCCTACATTTATTCATCTAAAAGTCCAAACATCCCACTTAGTAGCATCAAAAGTCCTAGCAGACAAGGACTTGATACAGTGTTACACTGAGTGGCATTGGTATGCCCTTTGGCATTAAAGGAGGTAACAGCCTCTTTCTCTCAAAACATTGTCCTTTAATTTTGCCAGCAAAGAAGTGGATGTGGGGGGCCTGCATCTAAATATGCCTCTATGTGCCAAGAAACTTGCAGTTGACCATTCATTCAGCTGAGGACACACACCAAGCTCTATGATTCCCATCTACTGTCAATGATCTGTGGGTCATATTATGAGCAAAGCGTCTTGAGTGTGAAACCATAGAATCTAAGATTATGTCATTCTGGAAACTATAATAAATCAGTAATGTGTGCCCTATTCCCCTTTGGCCATCAATTAAAGTTCATATCCTAATGGAAACCACAACAGAGCTGTGAAAACTGTAACCCATTCATTGCAGTATAACTCAGCATCAAAAACGGCATTGTCACATTTTATTCCTGTTATTAAAGCTTTTCAGGAGCGAAGTCAGAGTTGTCTGTCATCATGAGCAAATATATAAAACCACAACATTTTATGCTTGTGCTAGAAAGAGGAAAATAAACCTTAACATTCAACAACCCTAGACTTTTAATCATGGAAGAGCTTGCAGCATACATTATGCAATATATAATAATGATTGTTCCAAGCCCAAGGAACTGCTATTCTGACCATCTAGCATAGAGAGGTAAAAAAAAGTTTGCAAAGCTCACAAGACATGTCACACCATGTCGACATGAGCACTTACACTTCATTAAACTACACCGACTCTGACCTCCAATCGCCTGGGTGTCCTCTGCTCCTCTAGATTGTAAACTCCTGGGTGCTCTCTGCTCCTCTAGATTGTAAGCTCCTGGGTATCCTCTGCTCCTCTAGATTGTAAGCTCCTGGGTGTCCTCTGCTCCTCTAGATTGTAAGCTCCTGTGTGCCCTCTGCTCCTCTAGATTGTAGACTCCTGGGTGCCCTCTGCTCCTCTAGATTGTAAACTCCTGTGAGCCAGGCACTCTGCTCATCTAGATTGTAAGCTCCTGTGAGCCGGACCCTCTGCTCCTCTAGATTGTAAACTCCTGGGTGCCCTCTGCTCCTCTAGATTGTAAGCTCCTGTGAGCCGGGCCCTCTGTAAATTCTCGTGAGTCGGGCTCTCTGCTAAAACACCTTATTTTCTGTCAGTGCCCCTCCCGAGACTAGTCTCTGGATCCGCCCCTGACCTCACGTTTGAATGTTTGTTTTTAACCAATATCCTTGATAAAGATTGCTGATTTTTAAATGTTTATTAAGAATATTTTTCTCGGAGTTTCCTCTGAGAACTTTGTGCTAGTTAACATGTCAAGTTTTAAACATGCCCTTCTATACTAAAATATATATAATTAATATATATATATATAATTTTTGTTATGTGTTTTACGAAAAAATGGTGACCGTTGCAAAAGTAGAAAAAAGTTTTCACATTCTTCTCCTAGCCCCCTCCATTTTTGTCTCTCATGACCCCTCCTCTCCTCCATTTTGTCCCTCCTCTCCTCCTGTTTGTCTCTCTCATGACCACTCCTTTTTCTTTGTATCCAAAATGGATTCTTGGTCTCTTTAAAGTTTTTGACGGGGAAAAAAAAATGTATTATTAACCTAAGATTTTTACTTTAGGTGAAAATTACCCATGCATGCCAACTTTGATCAAGCTAGATGGAAGATTATGTGATACATATAAATAATACAGCTATTGGAATTGAAGAAAATTTACTCCAACACATTATCATTTCACGTTACAATGTTACATCAACCGGATAATAAGGAATTATCAGACACCAGGCAATAAAACATTCTAATTAATGAATGAAGACAACATTTTATCAACAATTACTTAATGCGATTAAAGAAGATCATTGATTTGGAAATAAAACTTAAGACATAAGTGAAACAGAAGAAAATAATGTATTTTTATATGCTGATGGATTATCATTGTTGTCTAAGTGATAATTATTCTGTGTCTTTTTTTTTTTTTTTTTTGTTTGGTTACAATCAATATTGTTCAAATTCCCTGACACATTTAGGATTATTGGAGATTACATCCAATTAAAATTAGAGTTTTTTAATGTATTTAGGAACATATAATTTAATGCATTTGCATAAATACGTTTCATGACATATATAGTGGTAAATGGAAAGTTTTAATTCGGTAAAATTAAAGTTGTTTATTTTTTTTATTTTATTTGAGGGTTGGTGTGTTTTATAAACACCAGGTTTGTTTCAAAACACCGAACAAGACTGAATAGGATAGTAATTAAATATTTTTTGATATTTAAATGGGTTGAGTATGCACTTCGACTATTTCCCTTTTGAGCCAAAGTTGTGTATATATATTTTTCTCTAAATGCAATGAGTCAGACGTAGCATGATTTTTCTTTTTTTGTTGCGTGAGGCCCATAGGTTTTGCGGGGACATTTTAAAATGTATTATCTGTGTCTCTTCTTGTGTAAATTAACATTTTTATTGTTTTCGTGCACTTGAGAGTGACAATGAATGAATATATATCATGTATATGATTAGTGGGTATACCATATTTTTTTTAAATTTCTTTATTGTTGCTAAAACCGTATCACATCACAAGAAATCTGAAAGTCCCAATGACTGCATATGGAACGAATCATGGACATTTTGTGTCAAGGTCAAAGGTCACAGGTAATAAGCAACCAGAGCAAAGAGACAGCTTGTTCAGGAGTCCCTATGGCGGGAGCTCTGATGACATTCAATGATTATGCGTCTCAAGCTGGGATGTTGAAAGAGACCAAACCTTGATCTCACACTTTGGACTTCGGTATTAGATTAAGGAATATTATTTTTTTATTTAATCCCCTAGATAAGTGTGAGAAAGGATTGGATTTGCGAAAATGAGCATGTATTTCTTGAGAGTGTGTATGCGTTTTGTGGAGTGAAGCTGAACATAGGAAAACACACAGATATAGATCTGACTCATGTTGATTATTAGATAAATTAACTTTTTACATTCAAGTTATTATATTTTTCTTGTTAGGTGAAGTACATTTTGGGAAATGGGAATAAATAGTTATTTAATGTCTAGATTAGGTATTTTGGCCTAGGCTCCAAGTGTGGTTCGCTGGAAGAGTGAATCTAGATAGAGGAGTGTATTTTATGCTCATAAAGGGTCTCCTTGGGGAATCCATTTCGTACATCGTAAAAGTAGTGAGGTATTGTAATTACCAGATTTTTTCTTTTCCCTCTGAGCATCTAGAATGATCTAGAGGTATTTAGCAAGGATACTATGGCCCCAGGTATAATTAGTTTAACTGCCTAGGTTTGGTTTATCTTTTAGATGATCACAGGTGATATGTGATCAAAGGAAAGAATTGTTGGATTTAAATTTTTTGTAGGATTATAAATGTCCTATAATTGAAATACGTGCCATATTTCAATATGCATTAGTGTGAAATTCCCCCCCTCCTTCTTGTTCCAATACAATGTCTGTTCAGTTTCGTTTCCTCTCGAGGCTGGTCAGCGGGGTGATTAAAATAGATATCCTGTGTTAACTTAGAAAAGCCCGCAAAATCTTTGTTACATGATGTAGAAATGTATCTGCTCTGATTGGCTGTTCTATCACATTCCTATGTTGGGAGTGGACAGGAAGCTCTTTTCTATAACGAACATTTATATTGGATGTTGAAATAATAAACTGTTCTGACTCCCCACAAGCTAGTCAGATGTTGACCTGCCATATCTCAGTGTAGTTGTTACTATCATCTCCTCTGATCAGAGTTGCGCAGCTCGCGCAGCACCTTACTTCATCTTTGATATATGGGAAGAAAACGGTCTATTGAAATCTCATATATGGTAATTATATTAGGGAATTTGTTTTTGTTTGCTTAAGATTATAATTTAACCCTCTCCTCTTAGATTGTAAACTCTGGGGCAAGGTCCCCTCTCTTAGATTGTAAGCTCTGGAGCAGGGTCCCCTCTCCTCTTAGATTGTAACCTCTGGAGCAGGGTCCCCTCTCCTCTTAGATTGTGAACTCTGTACCAGGTGTCGTGGAAATTTTATTATGTGGACAATATATTCTAGGATGTGCGTGTTTTATAAGCTGTCATCTGTCTCCCTGTGTTGGATTTGAATGTGGTTTTAAATCCAAACCAGCGGCAAAACCGTCAGTATGAAAACCTTCTTTTGGGTTTAGAGACATACCTGCTTTTAAGACATTTAAGCCTTGTCTCAACACTGGTACCGTGTTGAGATAATAACTGTATTTGTCCCCGCAGATATATCAATAACCCATAGGAACGAGTAGATTGAGCAGTATCGGAGTGGGGTCCTTATTGACAAGTGACGGGGGATGGGGACAAACATGGCTGACGGGGATCATGGAGATGACTCCGGGATGAGTCATCTCCAGGAAGCTGGTCGTCATTCTGGTCCACGCCCCTGTCCTTTTTATATGTAAATGTAATTACTGGGCAACCTGCCTTTCTGTTGTACAGCCAGTTGCCCACTGGGCGTGTGCGATTGTCTAATAAATTTAAAGTGACCAGGAGCCACAGCTCACTTGGCCAGAGGATTTCCAGCTTGAAGCAGCGTGTTTGTCTGATTCCTCCTGGGATAGAGAAGTACTTCGTGTCTTATACAGAAAGAGCTAAATATAGCGTGTATTTTTATAGTGACGGATTTGTTTGTACTGGGCGCACTTTAATACTGAAGTGTACCTTTTTAGTGCACCAGGACTTTATGCGCAAAGACCAAACTTTCCATAACACAGGGTCCCCTTTCCTCTTAGATTGTAAGCTCTGGAGCAGGGTCTCCTACCCTCTTAGATTGTAAGCTCTGGAGCAGGGTCTCCTACCCTCTTAGATTGTAAACTCTAGGGCAGGGTCCCTTCTCCTCTTAGATTGTAAACTCTGGAGCAGGGTCCCTTCTCCTCTTAGATTGTAAACTCTGGGGCAGGGTCCCCTCTCCTCTTAGATATGGATGAGCATATGGTTTGATATGTTCGAAGTTTGATTCGAACATCGCCAGTTCGTATGTTCGCGAACTTCGAACATTTCCGCGTGTTCGCCCCCAATGCACCACAATGCAGCTTGTAATTGGCTACAGACTGCATCTGACCACAGTTTAGGTGCAAGACTATGCCAATCACGGCTCCGAGTCCTGATTGGGCAAATTTTGCCCAATCATGGGCTCACAGAGCTCAGTCCCGCAGCACACTATATAAGGCGTCCCTTGCAGCCCCAGCACTTGTTTTTTGAGAGGAGATTGTTCTATCTGGGAATTGTGGTAATCTGTGTGTTCTCACTGCCACCAACTATTGTGGGGGTCTCATTTCTACAAAATATCTGGGAATTGTTGTAATCTTTGTTCTCACTGCCAGCAGCAATTGTGGGGGTCTCACTTCTACGAGATATCTGGGAATTGTTGTAATCTCTCCCCTCTCACTGTACCGGGGATCTCCCCTCTCCCGGTAACGGAGATCTCCCCTCTCCCGGTCCCTGGGATCTCCCCTCTCCCGGTCCCTGGGATCTCCCCTCTTACAGTCCCAGGGATCTCACCTCTCAGTCCTGGGGATCTCCCCTCTCACAGTGTCCCCTCTCACGGTCCCGGGGATCTCCCCTCTCACGGTCCCGGGGATCTCCCCTCTCCCAATCCCAGGGATCTCCCCTCTCACGGTCCCGGGGATCTCCCCTCTCCCAATCCCAGGGATCTCCCCTCTCACGGTCCCGGGGATCTCCCCTCTCACGGTCCCGGGGATCTCCCCTCTCACGGACCCGGGGATCTCCCCTCTCACGGACATGGGGATCTCCCCTCTCACGGTCCCGGGGATCTCCCCTCTCACGGTCCCGGGATCTCCCCTCTCACGGTCCCAGGATCTCCCCTCTCACGGTCCCGGGGATCTCCCCTCTCACGATCACACAGACACTCCAGACAATGTAAAGGTATAAATAATGTAATGTTTATTACACAATATATAGATCTATGTAAATAAATATAATAATGACCCTTCTGTCCACACAATGTCAGCTTGGTGGTGAGATTATACACCGCGTCCTTCACACATCCAGAGGTGTGCACATTGTCACCTGAGTGGAAATCTGTAAACCTAGACACAATGTACACAAAATATATAAATCTATGTCCCAAAGGGCTGCCCTGCAGGTCCATTCAATAGCACGAGCCAGCCAGGAGGTGAGTGCGCGGCCTGTCAGAGGCCGTATGGAGGCTCTGCAGAGATTCACATTCAAACACATCCCATACACCTACACAACGTATATGCATATCACAAACACACATATCCCATACACCTACGCAACGTGTGTGCATCACACACACACATCCCATACACCCTCACCACGTGTGTACATCACACACACACATCCCATACACCCTCACCACGTATGTGCCTCACACACACCACAAACACATACACACCCCCTACACCTACACAGCATGTGTACATCACACATACACACACATATCCCACCTACACAATGTATGTGCATCACATACACACACAGCAAACACATACACACATCCCATACACCCACACAACGTGTGTGCATCACACACACACACACACACACATCCCATACACCTATACAATGTGTGCACATTGCATGCGCACACACACCGCAAACACATCCCATACATCTACACAATGTGCGCACAGCCTGAACACCTAAATGTGTGTGCGTCCCATACAGTGTGAGTGCACCCAGTACACATACACAACATGTACGCAACACATATACCCACACACATTTACCCAAAAAACATGCACACATCTCATAACCTACACAACATGTACGCATCCCATATACCTACACAAAGTGCGCACACCCCATACTGCTACACAATATAAACACCTTCCATAAATGTAAACAAGGAGCGCACATTAACACACTCAATGCGGTCAAATAAAAATCACAATCTTTCTTCACTTTGAAGGAGTCTGGAGATCAGGAAATTCCTCTCAGTGCTCTTTAAATCTAAAAATTAAAATAAGATTCAGGTTAATAAATGTGAGAAAGTCACCACAACACGAGTGCGAACAAAGTGATACGATGACAGCGTCAGGGGGAGGAATGTAAGATGACGTGCAGCGTCAGGGGGAGGGATGTGAGATGAAGCGCAGCGTCAGGGGGAGGGATGTGAGATGACACGCAGCGTCAGGGGGAAGGGATGCGAGATGACGCGCAGCGTCAGGGGGAGGGATGCGAGATGACGCGCAGCGTCAGGGGAGGAAATTCATCAGTCTAACAGTGTGCTTTACGTACAATGTTGGGGTTTCAGGACTCGGCCGAATGCACGTTAACTCTTTCTTGATAAGACGCAAGAGAAACTAAAAAAACAATGAGAAGGATTGAGTTACAAACACGCAAAGACTGACACCACTGAAAGACTTCTTAAACCCAACACACGATCTCCATCTCGAGAAAGATTCCATGTTTGTTTATACTGACCTTAGGATAAAGCCCTGGCATTACACCTTAGTATTATTACTCTCACACTCCCTGTCCAACAGAGCAATAATGTGAAGTAACAATATAAAACCCGAGGTCTCCACTGGCAAGGCCGGATTTACCATTAGGCAGAGTAGGCATGTGACTACAGGAGCCTGCCACAAGGAGGCGCCTTGCTCTGTGTGAAAAAAAAAAAAAAAAATCTTTTTTTTTTTTTTTACAATTTGCAATAATTTAGACCACTGTATCTCTGGAGCCCTAAGGGCTAGAGGGACATATGAGGTATCATTGGAATGGTCAGCTTATAGCCTTTCCAGTGATTCCAAATATAACCAGGTTAGATTTATGTAAAAATAAAAAATATCTATTAAAATAATATTTTTCTCATTTTTTCTAACACGGCACTATAATTCAGTTTACAATTATAAAGTGACCAGTGATGCTGCACTAACTCACCTCATTTACCATACTGCCAGCAAGTGTGTATCTGATGAAGCAACGCATTGTTTAATTCAAAACCTAGACCGTGGCGCTGCAGTGAGGGACAGGGGACTTTGGAAACCTGCATCCCTGAATTGTGCAGCACACAAGGTTAAGTGAGGTGTCATTGGAAATGTCAGAGTCTAGTCTTTACTATGATACCAAACAAGGCCATGTAATGTGTAAAAATAAAAAAATGAAAAAAGTAAATGAAAAATATTTTTTTCCGGTTCTACAGCAGTGGCAATATATGCTTTTACATATAAAACAAACAATGCTGCTACATTCACTTCCCTCCTCCTTTAACCATTCTACCCCACTGACTCCCTCACTCCCTGCCCCCTCTTCTACTATGTGTTCCTTTTCTACAGTCTCGGAGGAGGATGTAACAGAACTTCTTATGTCCTCCTACCCGACCAGCTGTCCACTTGATCCCATCCCCTCAAACCTTATTTCGGCCAATCCTACCAGTTACTGTCCCTGCTTTGACTCATATTTTAACCTCTCCCTCTCCTCTGGAATCTTCTCCTCTGTATTCAAACGGCTTTTTTAGAATGGGGTGATCAAAGCCTCTCGATCCTACCTCCATCCTTCTACTGTCCCATCTCTTTTCTCCCCTTTGCCTTCAAAATCTTAGAACGTCTGGTCTATAACCAGCTCCAGTTTTGTTGCTGCTAACTCTCTACTCGATCCGCACCAGTCTGGCTTTCACTCCCAGCGTCCACTGAGACGGCTCTGACCAAGATGACTAATGATTTAGCTGCCGCTGAAACCAAAGGTCACTTCTACCTCCTTATTCTTCTTGACTTTTCCGCTGCATTCAACACTGGTGATCAACCTCTCCTGCTCCTCACGCTGCGTCAACTTGGCCTCAGTGACATCACTCTCTCCTGGTCCTCTTCTTGTCTCTCTTTTCGCTCCTTCAGTGTCTCCTTCGCTGGTGTCTCTTCACCACCACTTCCTCTTTCAGTTGGGGTACCTCAAGGCTCTGTTCTGGGTCCCCTACTTTTCTCAATCTATACCGCCTCTTTGGACAACCTCATCTCTTCCTATGGATTCCAATATCATATCTATGCTGACGACACCCAAATCTACCTTTCCTCTCCTGATCTACAGTTGTGTTCAAAATGATTCAAGCCCCACTGAAATTGAGTGTTTTGGCCAGTTTGACATTGATTTTGATCATTCAGTCATCTTGCTTACAATTAAATCAAAGAGGCACGTGTAGGTCAGACAAATATAACATAACATTTATAATGAAATAAGCACAAATGTCTTTTCTGTGCTCACATCATTATCAGTTTTATTCAACCCCCAAGTGACATTCAATCTTAGTACTTAGTACAACATCCTTTTACAGTTATAACAGCTTTTAAACGTGAAGCATAGCTTGACACAAGTGTCTTGCAGCCATCTACGGGTATCTTCGCCCATTCGTCATGGGCAAAAGCCTCCAGTTCAGTCACATTCTTAGGCTTGCGCACTGCAACTGCTTTCTTTAAGTCCCACCAGAGGTTCTCAATCGGATTTAAGTCAGGTGACTGCAATGGCCACTCCAAAATGTTCCAGCCTTTAGGCTAGGGTCAGACGAACGCATTTTTATGTTGTCTGTGAAAAAGTGCGTTCGAACGAATGGACGCATTTTTTCACAGAATACGTGATAGTGGTCATACTATGCGCATTTTCGTCCGTGATTTTGTACGGATCATCAATAAAACACTTTTTGTGTCTGGACGTTATGTTGGCCGGACATTAGCAGCGTCTGACATCTCCAATTCACGCACACACGCCTCTAGCGGATGCAGCGCACTCTGTACGTCAGTACCTGCGGTTTCACGTTCTCGAAAAAATGCGTTCATTTTCCACTTGAGTTGCGCAGCCGGACTTTCGTGCGACCGTACTTCGTATATTGGCCGTCATTGCCCGGCATCTGCTGCTAGTGCGGCCGTGATTAAGTGCGGCTGCACGCGCGTTCGCACTGCCTCAGTCTGACCCTAGCCTTAATCTGCAACCATGCTCTAGTGGACTTGGAGGTATGCTTGGGATCATTGTCCTGTTGAAAGGTCCAATGTCTCCCAAGCCTCAGGTTTGTGACGGACCGCATCACATTGTCATCCAATATCTCCTGGTACTGAAGAGAATTCATGGTACCTTGCACACGCTGAAGCTTCCCTGTACCTGCAGAAGCAAAACAACCCCAAAGCATGATTGACCCCCCGCCATGCTTCACAGTAGGCAAGGTGTTCTTTCTCCTCCAAACATAGCGTTGATCCATGGGCCCAAACAGTTCTAATTTTGTTTCATCAGTCCACAGAACACTATCCCAAAACTTCTGTGGTTTGTCCACATGACTTTTGGCATACTGCAGTCGACTCTTCTTATTCTTTGG
Organism: Leptobrachium leishanense; assembly: GCA_009667805.1. Classification (NCBI taxonomy): domain Eukaryota; kingdom Metazoa; phylum Chordata; class Amphibia; order Anura; family Megophryidae; genus Leptobrachium; species Leptobrachium leishanense. The sequence goes on from CM019064.1 coordinate 4,295,181, forward strand.
AGACAGCAAGGGGGTGCGCCTGGGAGTTCTGGCATGGAGGCCTTCATTACGCAGTGTGCGCCGTATTGTCTGAGCTGAAACTTCAGTACCCACATCTGACAAATCTTTTCTCAGTTCCTCAGCAGTCACACGGGGACTTTTCTCCACTCTACGCTTCAGGTAGCGCACAGCAGTCGAAGTCACCATCTTCTTTCTGCCACGACCAGGTAGCATTTCAACAGTGCCCTTTGCCTTGAATTTGCGAATGATGCTTCCTATGGTCTCTCTTGGTATGTTTAACATCTTTGCAATCTTCTTATAGCCATTGCCCTTCCTGTGAAGATTAATCACCTCTTCTCTTGTCTTCCTGGACCATTCTCTTGACTTCACCATGTTTGTAACCACACCAGTAAATGTCTAGAAGGAGCTGAGTATCACAGTCATTTTAAAGCTGCCTAATTGGTGCTTATTATGCTTTATTGCTGCTCGGTGACATCCACAGGTGGTTTCAATACCTGATTGAAAACACTTGAATGAACCTCTGTTCTTCAGAGTGGTAGTCTTTAAGGGGTTGACTAATTGTGTCAATGAAGAATTCACAAAAGAAACATTTACTACTGTATTACAAAACCAATTGATGTCATTTTAGTTGCATATGGTTCTTTAAAAAGTCCTTGTAGGATTTCATTCTGAATACAATTACAAATGTACACGAAATTACCTAAAACCCTTTACAGCATTGGGGGTTGAATAATTTTGAACACAACTGTATCTCCTCCGGTGTTAGACCATGTTACTGCCAGCCTATCGTCTGTCTTCAACTGGATGACTTCCTGTTTCCTAAAGCTCAACCTCTCTAAAACTGAACTTCTCATCTTCCCTCCCTCTAAAACCTCCATTCCTGTGCCAGTTACTCTTCAGGTGAATGTTGCCACCATTACTTCTACCTCTCAAGCTCCATTGCCTCAGGGTCCTCTTGGATTCCAATCTATCCTTTACTCCTCACATTCAGTCTCTAAATCCTGCTATTTCCACCTAAAAAACATTGCACGCGTCCGTCCCTTTCTTAATTCAGACTCTACTAAAATAACATCCAAGCTCTTATTATCACCCGCCTTGACTACTGTAACCTCCTTCTGTTAGATTTTAATTTCCTGTATAAAATATAAATATTTTATCTTGAAAAGACTGTTTTGATAAAATGGGCTGTGAAATTCCCCCCCTCCATTTTGTTTCTTTCAATTCTGCATAGACAGTTGTTCCTTCTGTAGGATAAGGGGATGTGACGGATTTCCTGTTATGTTCAGTGCAGGAAAATGTGCGCAGAAGCGGGAAGATTGGAAAAATATTTTTGTAAACCATATAAGGTAATAAGTGTTGGTTAACCCTTTCGCTGCTGAGGCTTTTCCCGCCCCTGTGCTGAGGTCATTTTTTACCTGTTTTGCGCATCATGTTTAAACGTGTTTTGAAGGCTTATTTTAGTATATGACACCGACATATTATATATCGTTCTTTCCGTCAGACTCGGTAGATTCATAATATGTCATTATTATATGTATACGTTATGTCATGTCTGTATATTATAACAAAAAATGCAATAAAATATGTATTTTCAATAATTTACAACGTGTAAAGTGTTTTTTTCCACATTTTAACATGCGAGCAATTGCGGTTATATTTTGTATGGGGTGCGCTTGTTAAAAAAATTAGAGATGGGGTCTCGTTACATTTTTTTTTGGGGAAAATGACACTATTTTTAACAAACGCACCGCATACAAAAATCGTTAGTGCAGCATCATTGTTCACATTATAATTGAAATGGGAACAATATTGCTGCATTAACAAACCCAAAAAAAAGAAAAAAAAAGTGTTTTTTTTTTTTATTTTTTTTTTTTTATTTTTTTATTTTTTTTTACAACATTTTTAACTTTCATGTTTGGTATCGTTGGAACGGCCATGCTCTGGCCGATCCAACGATATCAAAATTTAACCCCTAGCTGCCACGGATCGGGAGATAGGGAGTTCATTGGAACTCCCTATCTCCACACTTGGTGGCAGTTAGGGGTTAACTGTAGGACTGGCGTCATCGTGCTACGCACGATGACGCCAGTCCTCTGGGGGAGTTCCCGGAAGCTTGGCCGACATCCAAGATGTCGGCCAGCTCCCGGGAAGGATCGCGAATCGGCGCTTTTCAGCGCCGATTTGCGATCCAGCTCCCCAGGGGTTAATGCCAGGCATCATTTGGAAGGGCAGGCTGTGCCCTTCCAAATGATGCCTGGGTTAACCCCCTGTGTGCCGCCGATCGGGAGGGAGAGAGGTCCGAAGGACCTCCCCCCTCCCTTTCAGGCGCCTCCTCCGCACATGCGGGGGGGGGCGCTGAATTAGGTGTCATCGCGCCCCCGCGATGACACCTAATAATGGCGGCTGCTGGTCCGGATGCCGGGCTGACATCCAGGATGTCAGCCCGCACCGGAGGGGCCAGCGATCGGCCGGAACCCGGCCGAACGCTGACCCCAATGTGAGGACGCGCTCAGCGCGTCCTCAGCACACCAGCGGTAATGCTGAGGACGCGCTGAGCGCGTCCTTAGCATTGAAGTGGTTAAACTTTGATGTGGAAATGTATCTGTATGCGGATTGGCTAGAAGTTCTTTGAAATCTAATAAAACAGTCTGTCTAACAAAAGATATTTAGACATGACCTGAAGCTGCATTGCTTGTGGCTGATTTTGGTGTCTCTCGCCATGGCGTTGCGCAGCGTGGCGCAGCATCTTACTTCAATTTTGATATATAAGAAGAAACTTGAAGAAGGTTTATGGCATTCCTAAATATATGGTAATTATATTAGAATAATAATTTAACACCTTCTCTCTGGCCTTAAGAGATCCCAGATTCTCCCTCTGTAAAGAACGCCTGTGCCGGACTCATACACCTCACCTTCTGCACCTCACCTCTCTGTCAATCTCTACACTTGCTCCCTGTTTCCTTTAGAATCCAATTCATTATATTGGTCACATACAAAGCTCTCCATAACTGCGCCCCTGCCTACATCTCCTCCCTTATTAGCAGGTACATCCCATCCTGACCACTTCGCTCGGCCAATGATCTGATGCTATCAGTTCCTCGTACCCGCACCCCCCAACTTTCGCCTTCAGGACTTCACTCGAGCTGCCCCCTTTCTATGAACTCCCTCCCCGCAACATCAGACTCGCCCGTCTCTCCAGTCCTTCAAGAAGTCTCTGAAAATGCATTACTATAGAGGAGCCGATCAGCTCACTCCATGATCCCCCACTGTCATTTTCTGCTCCTCTTCCCATTCAGTCCTCATGCAACCCGCTACTTCAAATACGCTATTCATCTTCACCTAATGTGTCACCCCTCTCCTCTTAGATTGTAAACGCTGGAGCAGGGTCCCCTCTCCTCTTAGATTGTAAGCTCTATCCATGAGAGCATACAGGGGCATATCCATGAGAGCTGCTGGGGCAAATCCATGAGAGCTGCTGGGGCAAATCCATGAGAGCTGCTGGGGCAAATCCATGAGAGCTGCTGGAGCATATCCATGAGAGCTGCTGGGGCATATCCATGAGAGCTGCTGGGGCATATCCATGAGAGCTGCTGGGGCATATCCATGAGAGCTGCTGGGGCATATCCATGAGAGCTGCTGGGGCATATCCATGAGAGCTGCTGGGGCATATCCATGAGAGCTGCTGGGGCATATCCATGAGAGCTGCTGGGGAAAATCCATGAGAGCTGCTGGGGAAAATCCATGAGAGCTGCTGGGGAAAATCCATGAAAGCTGCTGGGGCATATCCATGAAAGCTGCTGGGGCATATCCATGAGAGCTGGGGGGCATATCCATGAGCTGGGGGCAATATCCATAAGAGCTGCTGGGGCATATCCATGAGCTGAGGGCAATATCCATGAGAGCTGCTGGGGCATATCCATGAGAGCTGGGGGCATATCCATGAGAGCTACTGGGGCATATCCATGAGAGCTGGGGGCATATCTATGAGAGCTGGGGGCATATCCATGAGAGCTGCTGGGGCATATCCATGAGAGCTGCTGGGGCATATCCATGAGAGCTGGGGGCATATCCATGAGAGCTACTGGGGCATATCCATGAGAGCTGCTGGGGCATATCCATGAGAGTTGCTGGGGGCATATCCATCAGAGCTGCTGGGGCATATCCATGAGAGCTGGGGGGCATATCCATGAGAGCTGCTGGGGCAATATCCATGAGAGCTGGGGGCAATATCCATGAGAGCTGGGGGGATATCCATGAGAGCTGGGGGGCATATTCATGTGAGCTGGGGCATGGGGGCAATACAATTGTGTTCAAAATTATTCAACCCCCAATGCTGTAAAGGGTTTTAGGGAATTTAGTGTACATTTGTAATTGTATTCAGAATGAAATCCTACAAGGACTTTTTAAAGAACCATATGCAACTAAAATGACATCAATTGGTTTTGTAATACAGTAGTAAATGTTTCTTTTGTGAATTCTTCATTGACACAATTATTCAACCCCTTAAAGACTACCACTCTGAAGAACAGAGGTTCATTCAAGTGTTTTCAATCAGGTATTGAAAACACCTGTGGATGTCACGGAGCAGCAATAAAGCATAATAAGCACCAATTAGGCAGCTTAAAATGACTGTGATACTCAGCTCCTTCTAGACATTTACTGGTGTGGTTACAAACATGGTGAAGTCAAGAGAATGGTCCAGGAAGACAAGAGAAGAGGTGATTACTCTTCACAGGAAGGGCAATGGCTATAAGAAGATTGCAAAGATGTTAAACATACCAAGAGAGACCATAGGAAGCATCATTCGCAAATTCAAGGCAAAGGGCACTGTTGAAACGCTACCTGGTCGTGGCAGAAAGAAGATGCTGACTTCGACTGCTGTGCGCTACCTGAAGCGTAGAGTGGAGAAAAGTCCCCGTGTGACTGCTGAGGAACTGAGAAAAGATTTGTCAGATGTGGGTACTGAAGTTTCAGCTCAGACAATACGGTGCACACTGCGTAATGAAGGCCTCCATGCCAGAACTCTCAGGCGCACCCCCTTGCTGTCTCCAAAGAATAAGAAGAGTCGACTGCAGTATGCCAAAAGTCATGTGGACAAATCACAGAAGTTTTGGGATAGTGTTCTGTGGACTGATGAAACAAAATTAGAACTGTTTGGGCCCATGGATCAACGCTATGTTTGGAGGAGGAAGAACAAGGCCTATGAAGAAAAGAACACCTTGCCTACTGTGAAGCATGGCGGGGGGGTCAATCATGCTTTGGGGCTGTTTTAATTCTGCAGGTACAGGGAAGCTTCAGCGTGTGCAAGGTACCATGAATTCTCTTCAGTATCAGGAGATATTGGATGACAATGTGATGCAGTCCGTCACAAACCTGAGGCTTGGGAGACATTGGACCTTTCAACAGGACAATGATCCCAAGCATACCTCCAAGTCCACTAGAGCATGGTTGCAGCTTAAAGGCTGGAACATTTTGGAGTGGCCATCGCAGTCACCTGACTTAAATCCGATTGAGAACCTCTGGTGGGACTTAATGAAAGCAGTTGCAGTGCGCAAGCCTAAGAATGTGACTGAACTGGAGGCTTTTGCCCATGACGAATGGGCGAAGATACCCGTAGATGGCTGCAAGACACTTGTGTCAAGCTATGCTTCACGTTTAAAAGCTGTTATAACTGTAAAAGGATGTTGTACTAAGTACTAAGATTGAATGTCACTTGGGGGTTGAATAAAACTGATAATGATGTGAGCACAGAAAAGACATTTGTGGTTATTTCATTATAAATGTTATGTTATATTTGTCTGACCTACACGTGCCTCTTTGATTTAATTGTAAGCAAGATGACTGAATGATCAAAATCAATGTCAAACTGGCCAAAACACTCAATTTCAGTGGGGGTTGAATCATTTTGAACACAACTGTATATCCATATGTGAGCTGGGGCGCAATATATCCATAGGTGAGCTGCTGGGGGCAATGTATAATTGTGAGCTGGGGCAATATATCCATATGTGAGTTGGGGCAATATATATCCATGGGTGACAACTTGAGTTAACGCACCGGGCGTAATTTTAAGTTGTTAATTTTGTATGGCCCTCGAATGATCTTAAAAATCTACAAATGGCCCTTGGCAGAAAAAGGTTCCCCACCCCTGACGTAAGGCAACAGATTCTGCCTCTTCTTTTGATTTGAGCGCGGAGAAGAAAACAGTTTCAGTTTTTTAAAATGTGTTTTTTTGCCTCAAAACAAAAATTTAAACAGTAATTTTGGCATGTTTCTTATTGTTTGGGGGGGGGGGCTCCACATTTCTGTGCCTGCAGGCTCCTGAGGTGCAGATCCGGCCCTGTCCACTGGGCAATGTCACAATGTGAAGAAGACTGGACCACACTAAAGCAAGTCACACAGTGTGAGCAGTATATAACACCTCTCTACGGATGCACATAAAAAAAGGGGAGCAGGGAGACATGGGACAAGTGAGGGGGTTACAGCTAATAAGAGGGACCATGGGGGGGTTGAGGGGTCACAGTTGGTGGCCAGATACCATGGTGTTGGCCACAGACACTCTGGTTCAGACTTGGCCAGTGGGAACCCGTTATGTGTTCCTCCCCTTCCTGCCCATTTCCAGGGCACTGCCTCTAGTTCAGGGGTCAGCAACCTTGGCTCCCTGATGTTTTGGGAACTACATCTCCCATGATGCTCAGTCAGTAATTAGGCTGACTGAGCCACATGGGAAATGTAGTTGTGAAAACATCAGGAACCAAGGTTGCTGACCCCTGATCTAGTTCATAAACAACTGACAACAGTCGTTCTAATAACACCTTTATGGAAGTCCCTGCCATGGTTTCCACATCTTCTGAAACTATCCGTAGATGTACCCCAACTTCAACCATTCTGTCCCTTTTAGGGGACCCAGAGAAAACCCTGCAAAATCTATTGCAGTATCGTTCTGTCCGGTCAGTAGCCTGGAAGAGATCAGACGCCATTGGCCTTAAGACAACGTTTCAGAAGCAACTGCTTCCCTCCTGTCAAACTCCTGGGCTCCGTCTACCAGAAGGAGATATGGTGGAACTTGGAACGCGTGGGTTTCTTGGTGTGTGGAACAAGTTGATCCCATACCGGCTCCTTTAAGTCAATTGTTGAGTTTCTTCACTCGGTTATTTGCGGAACTAATGTTGTTAATCTCTTCTTCTCAAGGATTCAATGGAGTCCCAGCAGGGAAACCCCCCATTATATGGAGACTGTTAGGAGGTGGACGTTTTCACGGACCCCTCCTTCCTGTTATTCCTCTACTTGGGATGTTAAGCTAGTATTACACTTGCTAGACGCTTGGCTGGTGGTGACGCTCTGTCCATTAAACAGATTTCAGCAAAGTTAACCATTTAATATCGTGTGATTTCATGTAAAAGAGATCCCGATGTTAGAGCTTTAGATTTATCTGGAAAAAAAATTCTCCTACAGGAATTAAATGTATCATTTCTAATTGAACTAAAGTGTGTTTATGGGAGGTGTTTTACTCAGAGTTTCCTCGACGCCCTAATGTACGCCCCGCGCCATGTTTAAAGAGGGTGAGAGATTTACCGCTCATTACAGGTCACCTCTTTTTCAGCGTTTTATTTCACTGCATAAACCTACCCATCCGGTAACTTCCACCACACTGGCCAGGTCGATGAAATGGATGAGGTTAGAAGCTGGTGTAATCACTAATTAACTAAGCTTTGAACTAGCATAATACTCGCCTCCGTGTCTTGTGGGATAATTCCCAGATTCCCCTATTATCATGACGGAGAATCATAATTATAATAATGACACGGAGGCGAGTATTATCCCACCCTGAGAATTAGATTTACCCATTTTAGGTTATGCACTTATACATTGAATCCCCATCACACAGGCTGCTAATCACTGCCGGATGGACTCACCAGAAGGGCAAAACCGTCACTTATCATCAGCATAAAAAAGACATTGTGCCAGCCGTATGGAGACAGGAGCCCAGCCAGGAGCGGGCCCAGCGCAGCGCCTAGGGAGAACACAATGCATGTCAGAGTCGGTGGAGACAATACTCATAAAAGACAGGTAAAAGACCACAGCTGCTCACCCACGGAGCCGGTGCCATCTATAATGGCTGTGACGGTGGACAGGGCATGTGCGTTCCCTTTCAAAGACTTGTGTGTTCCCTGCAGAGGAAAAATATCAAGAGGACACAACATTATCAGTATGTGCTATACACAGTGTGATATATAGAGGGTGTACGGGTATCTATGCTATACACAGTGTGATATATAGAGGGTGTATGGGTATCTATGCTATACACAGTGTGATATATAGAGGGTGTATGGGTATCTATGCTATACACAGTGTGATATATAGAGGGTGTATAGGTATCTATGCTATACACAGTGTGATATATAGAGAGTGTATGGGTATCTATGCTATACACAGTGTGATATATAGAGGGTGTACGGGTATCTATGCTATACACAGTGTGATATATAGAGGGTGTACGGGTATCTATGCTATACACAGTGTGATATATAGAGGGTGTACGGGTAGCTATGCTATACACAGTGTGATATATAGAGGGTGTATGGGTATCTATGCTATACACAGTGTGATATATAGAGGGTGTATAGGTATCTATGCTATACACAGTGTGATATATAGAGGGTGTATAGGTATCTATGCTATACACAGTGTGATATAGAGGGTATATGGGTATCTATGCTATACACAGTGTGATATATAGAGGGTGTATAGGTATCTATGCTATACACAGTGTGATATATAGAGGGTGTATAGGTATCTATGCTATACACAGTGTGATATATAGAGGGTGTATGGGTATCTATGCTATACACAGTGTGATATATAGAGAGTGTATGGGTATCTATGCTATACACAGTGTGATATAGAGGGTGTACGGGTATCTATGCTATACACAGTGTGATATATAGAGGGTGTACGGGTATCTATGCTATACACAGTGTGATATATAGAGGGTGTACGGGTATCTATGCTATACACAGTGTGATATATATAGAGGGTGTACGGGTAGCTATGCTATACACAGTGTGATATATAGAGGGTGTATGGGTATCTATGCTATACACAGTGTGATATATAGAGGGTGTATAGGTATCTATGCTATACACAGTGTGATATATAGAGGGTGTATAGGTATCTATGCTATACACAGTGTGATATATAGAGGGTGTACGGGTATCTATGCTAAACACAGTGTGATATATAGAGGGTATATGGGTATCTATGCTATACACAGTGTGATATATAGAGGGTATATGGGTATCTATGCTATACACAGTGTGATATATAGAGGGTGTATGGGTATCTATGCTATACACAGTGTGATATATAGAGGGTGTACGGGTATCTATGCTATACACAGTGTGATATATAGAGGGTGTACGGGTATCTATGCTATACACAGTGTGATATATAGAGGGTGTATGGGTATCTATGCTATACACAGTGTGATATATAGAGGGTATATAGGTATCTATGCTATACACAGTGTGATATATAGAGGGTGTACGGGTATCTATGCTAAACACAGTGTGATATATAGAGGGTATATGGGTATCTATGCTATACACAGTGTGATATATAGAGGGTGTACGGGTATCTATGCTATACACAGTGTGATACATAGAGGGTGTACGGGTATCTATGCTATACACAGTGTGATATATAGAGGGTGTACGGGTATCTATGCTATACACAGTGTGATACATAGAGGGTGTACGGGTATCTATGCTATACACAGTATTATACACAGAGGCTTTATTGGTGATTAATACAGGGCTATGCACTGAGGGCTCTATTACATTTGTTGCGCAAACGTTAACGCGTGCGCAAAAACGCATTACGCAAGGGGAAAAACCATTTGTGCACAACGTCGTATTACAATGTCTGCACAACCAATGTGCGTATACGTCTACCGGGGGTGAACTTGCGCGAACGCTGCGCGAGCTTACGATACTTTGCGCGTCCCATACTTAACATTGTGAGCGCAAATTCGTTCGTGCGCTGGTATGCGGATGGTATTTCAATCGATGCGCATCTTTTTACAAACGACGTTTGACGCATAATTTTAACGTCTTTGAAAAGCTGGTGGTAACTGCAAATCGGAACGTTCTGGCCGAAACGAAAAACACCAGCACGAAAAAAAAAATACAGTATAGTTACACATTCTACACATACCCAAACAAAAAAATTGTGAATTTGTGCGAATTTCTTTATTGCTGCAGCATATATACTCAGATTTACTTTGACAGGCGCAAAAACTTAAGTTTGTCAATTAAGGTCAATTAAAGTCAATTTTAATGCAACGACTCGGAGGCGAGTATTTGCATTTCTTTCTTGCTTTATTAACAACAGCAGCAAAAAACAGAGAAAAAAACTGTTCAATAAAGAAAAAGGTTACACCCCTCCCTTCACATATCCTCCAATCCAGTTAACCTTTCCACCCAGTAAAACTGATCAGAACCGGAAATCGACCTCTTTCTTGCTGCTGGCGCAGGAGAGTTAAGTATGATTTTTCTCCCCTTCTGCGCTCAGCGTAATTAATCATCTTGACCTGGTCTCCGGCGCTCCGATCCTGTAACTCGGAAGCCGGCTGGGTCTTTTCGCGCTCTGCACCGCCCCCTCTTACACGCTCTCTGAGCTTGCCGGCCGCTCCAGCGTTCCCCTCACGGCCGGAACTATTTCTAGCCGCGGAGGCTCCTACACGCGACCTCACGTGACCTCACATACGGCGCGCCTTTCTCCCCGCACTTTCTGCCGCTCGCTGAAGCACGCTCCCCCATCCATCACGATGTCGGCCAAACAAAAAAAGCAAAGATCCCCCTCACCCTCTGAGGACTCAGACTCCGGGGACACATCGCACAATCCCGACTCCCCCCGTGAACAGGCAGAGGCACCCGCTCCACAGCCCGACCCTAACCTTAAGATCATGGGCCCCTCTCCAGATCCTCTGGACCCGCAGGTACAGGCCTCTTTATCGGCTGCAGTGAAAGCGGAGGTGGCCTCTATGTCACGCTCCTTTGATACCTCTATTCAGAATGTGTTGGCAGCCGTTCAGGCTTTGCAGCCCCCACTGATACCTGCCACCCCGGCTTCTAAGTCGGTTGCGGGGCCTGCCACAGGCCAGGCAGATGTTTTGCCCCCCTGTTGGGTTGGTAAAAAGGCGACATCCAAGGGCGGATCGCTCGTCTCGAGGGGCTGGCATCCCTGCATTACTGCCTCAGCCCAAATCCCATACTGTGCCTTCCAAACGGGCCCCAACCCCACGGGCACCGGCACCTGTCGCTCACAAACGACAAAAAAGGGCTGTGACGTCCACTCCTCAGGAGTCGGACAGGGAAGGTGGCTATACCTCTCCCAATGATGACCCCGAAGGTCTGTCGAGCGGGGAGGATGGTGATAATGAGGTGGAAATTCACGCTCCTTACGATGAGCGGTTTGACATGGAGGATCCCACGGCACCCCCCCTACTGGGACGGAGGCAGCCGTTATTTATGACCCGCAAGGGGACCCCCTCTGTTACCCCGAGGAGTTACAACACCCAAATTCCTCTGCCTGGTCCCCCAGGCCTCATATTGAAAAGTGGCTGGATGACCACATGCGTCGTCCCATGGACAAAGCCACCCGTAACCTCCTCAATGCTGAATGCCCGCGCCCCACCACCTCTGGCAAGTCATGCCCCACGCCACTAGTGGACCCAAAATTCCAAAAGTTCATCACTAGACATGGGTGGTCCGCAAAAGCGGGTATGGACCATGCATTTAGAAAATGTCAGGACAAACTCCTTGATTACCTGGGTCCCTTGACGCGCCTCTTTAACGTCACAGAGGACGCTAAGGCACAGGGTGTTACCCTTGATCCCCTGATAGTTAGAGGCTGGCTGCAGCTCTCTCTATGCTTTATACCCAGGACATACTTGAAAACGAGAGAAATCTCAATGTATCCTTCCCGGTAAAATCCTTTATAAATAAATAAATAAATAAATAAATAGCCGACACCAATGGTGCCATATCAGCGGAGCGCAGCCGCTCCATTCTGCTAAAAGTTGATGGCCACCTCACTGAGATCGCAGATTCAGACCTGGGCAGTAAGGCTCAGGGCCTCCTTTTCGGAGACACCTACGTCAAAGACATGGGTGCATATGCGAGCACTTTCACCTCCCTCGCTAGGTATCCACCTCACTTAAACGGATCTTCAAGGGCCGTGTTTTTGGCAGGGCCGGTGGCAACATGGGGCGCCCCCCGGCTGAGCTGGATCTTCCTTTACCTACAGATCCTCAGACGCCCCGAATCACTGATCCTTGGGTACTCCAAACCGTACTGGGATTTCACATAGAATTCACCAAAACCCCGGTTCAGCTGACCCCCCCCCCCGGTCCCTTACCGCCTCCCTACCGAGAACTCTCACATTGTAGAACAGGAGCTACATGACCTTGCGCAAAAAGGCGCGGTAGAACGGGTTATGTCAGCAATATTTTTTTGGTGCCAAAAAAGGGGGAGGCATGAGACCGGTGATCAACTTAAAAGAGCTCAATACCTCAGTCCTATGCCGACACTTCAAGATGGAAGGCCTACAGGACCTTCCGTCGACTCTACTCCAAGGAGACTGGCTGGCGAAAATCGACCTGAAGGACGCTTATCTGTCAGTTTCAGTGGCTCTGGAGTTCAGAGATTTCCTTCAGTTCCGCTGGGGTCCGGACCTCTGGAGATTCTCCAGTCTTCCCTTCAGGCTCTCGTCCGCACCGTGGTGTTTCACCAAACTGTTGAAACCCGTGGTGACGGCGTTACGGGAAAAGGGTGTCCGTCTCATTATACCTAGACGACATCCTCCTCATGGCTCCCTCAGCGCCACAACTCCAGGTCCACATACTATGGACCACTCAATTGCTACAGGACCTAGGGTTCCTTATCAATTGGGAAAAATCTGTGGTGACTCCGACGCAGTGTTTGGAATTCCTGGGGCTGACCCTCGAGTCACAAACAATGCGCCTCAGTCTTCCCCCAACAAATTAACTCTGATCGAGAAAGAAGCGAGGTCTCTGCTCCGAAAATGCACTTTCCCGCTCAGATCCTTGGCTCGCATGATAGGCCTTCTGACCGCGGCTCGTCTGGCGGTACCCCCAGCCCCCCTTCATTATCGGGCCCTCCAACGCTGGAAGGACCATTTCCTCTGAGGGGGGCTCTATATGTGACTCCGGTGACCCTTTCATTGCAGGCTCGCTCGGATTTACAGTGGTGGATCGAAAACCTCCGATATTGGAATGGCAAGGACATCCTTCCCCCTCCCCTATCTCTGGTGATCGACTCAGACGCGAGCCACTCTGGGTGGGGGGCGCGTTGCGGTCCCCTAGAAACAGGAGGAGGTTGGTCACGGGACGAACGTCTCATACACATAAATTGCCTGGAACTCCTGGCAAGCCTTTTCGCGATTCAGTGCTTCGCGAGAGGGGAATCAGATTGCACCATCCTTCTACGGATGGACAATTTTCCTGCGGTACGCAACATCAACGGCCTGGGGGCCCCAGATCCCCGATGCTGACTCAATTGGCAATGAGGTTCTGGGACCACTGCATCCAAGCAGGGTATGTGGTCCGTGCCCAATTTCTACCGGGCAAGGACAATCTTATAGCGGACTGGAATTCCAGACACTCAACGGATTCGGGAGATTGGCATCTGCTACCTGACAACTTCGAGTGTGCTGCATCTCTGGGGTCCGTTGGAGACGGATCTATTCGCCTCCCGCCTCAACAGTCAGCTCCCAAATTTCTACAGTTGGTGCCCGGATCCAGACGCGCGGGCAACAGATGCGTTTTTGCAGGACTGGTCTCTGCACAGACACTATGCGTTTCCACCGTTCGCCATGATTGGATCGAATGATGTCTCAGGTTCGGACTCAACATGCGACCATGGTCCTGGTGACCCCGTTATGGAGGAGTCAACACCTGTTCCCACCCCTGTTGGAACTATCAATAGACTTCCCGAGGATCTTGCCGTGGCGTCCGGATCTCGTGAAGAACCCGGATGGCACGCCTCATCCTCTCATCTCGTCACGGTGTCCTCTTGTTGCGTGGTTGGTGTCAGGGGTCCCGGCACTGTCCCTGGCGTTTCGGACCGCACTGGCAAACTGCTACAACAAGCCTGGGCCCCGGGCACGAGATCCCTCTACCGGTCCGCCTGGGGACGATGGGTTCGCTGGTGCCTGGGAAGGGACGTGGATCCTTTTTCGGCCCCTGTGAACATAGTGTTAGATTTCCTCACTGAACTTTTCGACGAAGGTAAAGCGTATCGCTCCCTTAACACTTTTCGTTCGGCGATCTCCGCCGGTCATGTGGGATTTCAGGGTGTTCCTCTTGGCCGTCACCAGTTAGTATGCCGTTTGCTCCGCGCTGCGCGTTTTTCACGTCCACCTACGCCGAAATACTCCACCACATGGGACGTGTCAGTGGTACTCAGATTCATAGCTGCCTGGCCCGACAACCCGGCATTGTCATTACGACAACTCTCTGCGAAGTTGCTCATGCTGCTTTGCCTCTTCTCATGTAAGAGGGTGAGTGACGTGAGAGCCCTAGCTTTCTATGGTCGCTCTTTTGGTCCCGACGGTGTCCATTTCGACGTCTCCCGTCGCACAAAAACGGCCATTACATCCGTTTTCTATCCGACGTTACCTGACCGTCTGTTATTGTGCCCTGGGCGTTGCCTCCGGGAATACGAGGTTCGTACTGTCTATACGCGATGCTACTGCTTCTCCCCTGTTTGTCTCATACGTTTCCCCCCACCGTCCAGTGACGTTCTCGTCGCTTGCCCGCTGCCTACGGTGGCTGATGGGTCTCGCTGGGGTGGATATCGCTTGTTTTGGTGCCCAATCGACTCGCAGTGCCATGGCATCCTCTGCCATGGCGTCTGGGTGTTGTCTCGAGGACCTTATGAAAGCGGCTGACTGGTCTAGGGAATCGACCCTCTGGACCTTTTATTTGAAACCTGTCTCGCATTGGTCTTCTGCCGTGCTAGATGGGCTTTAAAGTTGCAAATATGAGCCTCCGAGGCGTTGCATTAAAATTGTTGAATTTTCCTAGTTACTATGACGGAAAGTTCGAATTTTAAGAAATAAGACTCGGAGGCGAGTATTTCCCACCGCTCCCTCCCTATTGTTACTGTGGGTGGGTATTTTTCCGTGGCCTGCCGCGTTTTTCTGGCACAGATTGCGTTTTTCCATGGCTCATCCTGGTGTTTGTGTCTTCCTCTCTTCACAGCCTACTAGTTGCCTCCTGCCCGGCTTCCTGGAGGTCGTTCCTTTGTTGGTTTTCCTGTTGCTCCGTTGAGTTTTCTGTGCATCAAGAAAGAGGACGATTTCCGGTTCTGATCGGTTTTACTGGGTGGAAAGGTTAACTGGATTGGAGGATATGTGAAGGGAGGGGTGTGACCTTTTTCTTTATTGAACAGTTTTTTTCTCTGTTTTTTGCTGCTGTTGTTAATAAAGCAAGAAAGAAATGCAAATACTCGCCTCCGAGTCTTATTTATTAAAATTCGAACTTTCCGTCATAGTAACTAGGAAAATTCAACAATTAAGGTTCTTAATTCTGATTGTCTAAAATCCAGCAAAAAAAACAGTCCGCACACGGATTTATTTTTTGACGGATGAAAAAATGCGTTTGGATCGTAATACCACAGTTTAATTTTCGTGCGTTAACACTGGAAGCTGTGCGCAAAATTTATTGCGCTGCGCGTGCGTTTTTGCGCGGAGAATGTAATAGAGCCCTGAGTGGGCAGATTATTATGAGTTTTTTTGGTAATTTAGTTCTAATTTGGCGCTGAAGTTGCTAGAGGGTCAGACCATTATAAATAGGGGAGCAGGTTGGTTACCGCGACAGAAGAAGTGATTGTTTTTCTGAAGATTTGGGTAAACGATGCGATTTAACAGCCTTTGAACGTGGAAGGATTGTTGGCGCTCGGAGCCATGGAGCGAGTATCAGCAGAATTGGTAAAATGTTCAAGAGCAGCTGTTGTTAAAGTGATTAAAGCCTGGACTGTCAGCTGACAATCTGGGTGTGAACGTGCGAATTGTGGCCGTCAGCGACTAGTCAATGTTAGATTGGCAGAACGGAGAGTGGCAAGACTGGTACAAGACAACAGAAGAGCGAGAGTGCATGAAATGACTGCAGATCTTAATCCCGTTTCCAGTTGCATCATGCAGATGGCAGAGGGAGAATTTGGGTTAAACAGCATGAAAGCAGCACCCCACATGCATGAGTACAACCCTTCAAGCTGATGGGGGCGGTGTTATGGTTTGGGGTCCTTTAATTCGTGTGGAACAACGTCTGAATAGCACAACATACCAAAGCATTGTTGCTGATCAAGTTCATCCTATCATGTTGATGGCTTCTTCCAACCAGACAATGCGCCCTCATGCCACGGTGCTCGTATTGTGCAGGAGTGGATTCAAGAACATGAGGGAGAGTTTACCCCCACAATCACCAGATCTCAATCCAATTGAGCATTTGTGGGACCAAGTTGAAAGAGCCATCAGGCAGTGGCTTCCACAACCATCAAATCTCACAGAGCTGGACAGTGCTCTTCATCAGGCATGGTGTCGGATTCCTCGCATCACCTTTCAACATCTCGTGGAGTCAATGCCAAGAAGAATCGCTGCAGTATTGAAGGCAAAAGGTGGCCCAACCAAGAACTGATGGGGTGGTCATAATAATCTGCCCACTCAGTGTACATATATAAGGTCTCCCGCATGTCACTCACCAGGTCAGCAGACACGGCCGTTGTAATAAGGGAATATGGACCATTCACAAGAGCTCCGCAAACCAGTAACATAACTAGGAGGAAGAGGAAATGGTTAGACGGGAAGTGGTTTAAACGTGCAACGCCCCCTCATTTCCTCCAGGTGGAAAATGGCAGAGATTGGGGAGATAGCAAGCGGTAGACACCGGGGCAGATACTGAGGGAGCTGAGGAGAGTGACGGCTGCCTGGAGGAATCTCAATAAAAGCTATGGATGTATGAGAGTGTGATTAAACAATGCGGGGAACCCGTGAGATTTCAGGGGGTCTCTGACACTCACCAGCAGTGAACATGTGTCCCGTGCTGCGGACAGCTGAGAAGATGTAAAGCTGAAAGACAGAACGAGATTGTCAGTATGTGCAGCAGACTCCACGTCCGTCTGACCAGAGTGCGGCAACAGACACACAGCAAAAAATCATGTGTAATATAAAGGTTTGCCTGTGTGTGCACAGATCTCGATGCTTAGTGGTGGGTGATATGTGTATTGTGAGCGGCATCAGGTAATGATCCTGCCTGAAACACAGTCACCCTTAGTATCTGTGGATCGGGAACCTGTGCGAATCGGTCTGAAACGCGTGTAAATTCAGACGAATATCAGGAATACGGAACTTCCGAAGCATTAAAGAAAATCTGACTCACCGAAATAAATTTACCGAATTGATCAGAATCTAATCAAATCAATTCCTTTTTATTCAGATGAGAGAAAAACAAATATGTGATGCAGAATCACAAAACATAGGAACCCTAACCTTTAAATAATAAAACAAGCAGAAATAGGGTTAGGGTTAGTGTTCTGGTTACTATTTCTGCTTGTAATAAGCTTAGAGTTCCAGGTGGAGTTAACGTTACTGTTGTGGAAATTTTATTATGTGGACATTATATTCTAGGATGTGTGTGGTTTATAAATTGTCATCTGTCTCCCTGTGTTGGTTTAAACCGAGAAACGCTCTAGCAGAGGGTACTTGGGTTTAATCAGAACCAGCGGCAAAACCGTCAGTATGAAAACCTTCTTCTTGGGTTTAGAGACGTGTTCTCTGTGTGGGGAGCGTTTGGCGGTTTGTGAGCACTAAGTGCAATGCGCTGGGCTTCTTACCTCTCAGTGTCTATGCACATTGGAGAAGTGAAGTTTGCATAATGAGAAATAAGTATTATATCTCTGTTGCGGCTACGCTATCCCCTTCTGGATACATACCTGCTTTTAAGACATGCCTGCCTTATCTGTACACTCGTACCGTGTGCTGACAATAGCTGGAATGTCTCCGCAGATATGTCTCAAATCTATAAGAACAAGTAGACTGATCTTCACTAGATACTGATCAAATCTGAGCAGTGTTGAATGGGGTCCATGCTGACAGTGATGGGGGATGGTCGGCCAAACATGGCTGACAGAGACAATGGACAAGACTCATCCTTATACAGGGATGAGGTGTGTACAGTGGACTGGTCAGCCATCCTAGTGCACTCCCCTGTCCTTTTGATATGTAAATGTACTTACTGGGCTGAATGGTTTATGTTGTAAAGCCATCAGCCACTGGGCGTTGTCCTATTGTGTAATAAATTAAGGGGTCCAGAGGCAAAGGGCTCTCTTGGGCAGATGAACTCCAGCTAGAACCAGCGTGTGTGTCTGACTCTTTCTGGGATAGAGAAGTACTTCACCCCTTATACAGAAAGAACTGTTATAGCGTGTTTTTTTATAGCGACGGATTTGTTTGTACTTGGCACACTTTAATACTGAAGTGTACCTTTTTAGTGCACCGGGACTTTGTGCGCAAAGACCAAAATTTCCATAACATTACTAAGCTTAGAACAAGCAGAAATAGGGTTAGAGTTAGGGTTAGTGTTCTGGTTACTATTTCTGCTTGTTCTAAGCTTAGAGTTCCAGGTGGTGTTAACGTTACTAAGCTTAGAACAAGCAGAAATGGGGTTAGAGTTAGTGTTCTGGTTACTATTTCTGCTTGTTCTAAGCTTAGAATTCCAGGTGGTGTTAACATTACTAAGCTTAGAACAAGCAGAAATAGGGTTAGAGTTAGTGTTCTGGTTACTATTTCTGCTTGTTTAAAGCTTAGAGTTCCAGGTGGCGTTAACGTTACTAAGCTTAGAACAAGCAGAAATAGGGTTAGAGTAGAGGGTTAGTGTTCTGGTTACTATTTCTGCTTGTTCTAAGCTTAGAATTCCAGGTGGCGTTAACGTTACTAAGCTTAGAACAAGCAGAAATAGGGTTAGAGTAGAGGGTTAGTGTTCTGGTTACTATTTCTGCTTGTTCTAAGCTTAGAGTTCCAGGTGGTGTTAACGTTACTAAGCTTAGAACAAGCAGAAATAGGGTTAGAATTAGGGTTAGTGTTCTGGTTACCATTTCTGCTTGTTTAAAGCTTAGAGTTCCAGGTGGCGTTAACGTTACTAAGCTTAGAACAAGCAGAAATAGGGTTAGAGTTAGTGTTCTGGTTACTATTTCTGCTTGTTCTAAGCTTAGAATTCCAGGTGGTGTTAACGTTACTAAGCTTAGAACAAGCAGAAATAGGGTTAGGGTTAGTGTTCTGGTTACTATTTCTGCTTGTTTTAAGCTTAGAGTTCCAGGTGGTGTTAACGTTACTAAGCTTAGAACAAGAAGATATAGGGTTAGAGTTAGGGATGAGCTGTTCGGTTCGGAGTTCACATCGAACATAGCCTGTTCGCATGTTCGCGAACTACGAACATTTCCGCGTGTTCGCCCGCAATGGACCACAATGCACTTTTCCACTTGCCTGAAGCTTGTAATTGGCTACAGCCTTGCACCTGACCACAGTTTAGGTGCAAGACAGGTTCAAGACTATGCCAATCATGGGCTCACAGAGCTAAATCCCGCAGCACACTATATAAGGCTTCACAAAGCGCTTCAGCACGCGTTTGAGAGGATATTTAAGAGGAGATTGTTGCTGTGTTAGTGTTCTCTGTTGTGGAAATTTTATTACGTGGACATTATAATCTAGGATGTGTGTGTTTTATAAATTGTCATCTGTCTCCCTGTGTTTGGATTAAACTGAGAATCGCTGTAGCAGAGTGTATTTTGGGTTAATCAGAACCAGCGGCAAAACCGTCAGTATGAAAACCTTCTTTTGGGTTTAGAGACGACACATCTGCTTTTAAGACATTTAAGCCATGTCTGTACACTCGTACCGTGTACTGACAATAACTGTAATGTCTCCACAGATATATCGCAAAATCTATAAGAACAAGTAGACTGATATTCACTAGATGCTGATCACTTTGAGCAGTATCTGAATGGGGTCCATACTGACAGTGATGGGGGATGGTCAGACAAACATGGCTGACGGGGACCATGGACATGACTCAGGGATGAGTCATGTACAGGGGGCCGGTCAGTCATTCTAATCCACTCCCCTGTCCTTTTGATATGTAATTGTATTACTGGGCTAACTGGTTCTTGTTGTAAAGCCAGTTAGCCACTGGGTGTTGTCCTATTGTCTAATAAATTAAGCGGACCAGGGGCTCTCTGGGGTCTGTTGGTCAGATGAACTCCAGCTAAAGCGGCGTGTGTGTCTGGGTCTCTTTTACTGCGCGCGTTCAGGTATGTATGGCAGGGAGAGCAGAGAGCTGCTTGTAAGTGCAGCGGATCGAACTACACAGAAATTAAAAGTAGATTAATTTCTACAACATTATGGCGAGTCAGGTAACAAGGAACCAACAGATTTTTCCTCTGCACAGTAGAAAAAGGAGAGAGAGAGAGGAAGTAAATTGTAATTTTGTCTCCTGCGTCGAGGAAATTTCTGCTTGGTAAAAGAACATTTTTGCTCGTTTTGTGTATGAACGAGGTAAGTGCTTTTCTGTTTTGTAGTTTTTGGTGGATCTGAGCTGATTGTGACGTGTGTGCTGACCAGTACAGGGTATCGTGTTTTTTGTTGTAACCTCTCTGTTTTTGTGTAAGAGGTGATTTTGGTTTGTAGAGGCAGAATTTTGTTTGTACAGGAGAGACGGCATTTAGAGGATTTTTATACTGTTAGTCTGTAAATGGGGAGGCAGTATAGACAGGTGTAGGTGTGTCGAGGGACTTGGGGGCAGTATAGACAGGTGTAGGTGTGTTGAGGGAGCTTGGAGGGCAGTATAGACAGGTGTAGGTGTGTTGAGGGAGCTTGGAGGGCAGCATAGACAGGTGTAGGTGTGTGGAGGGAGCTTGGAGGGCAGTATAGACAGGTGTAGGTGTCTCAAGGGAGCTCGGGGGCAGTATAGACATGTATAGGTGTGTTGAGGGGCTTGAAGGGCAGTATAGACAGGTGCAGGTGTGTTGAGGGGCTTGGGGGCAGTATAGACAGGTGTAGGCATGTTGAGGGAGCTTTGGGGGCAGTACAGACAGGTGTAGGTGTGTTGAGGGACTTGGGGCAGTATAGACAGGTGTAGGTGTGTTGATGGGCTTGCGGCGGTATAGATAGGCGCTGGTGTGTTGAGGGGCTTGGGGCAGTATAGAGAGTTGTAAGTGTGTTGAGGGAGCCTGGGACGGTATAGACCGGTGTAGGCATGTTGAGGGAGCTTGGGGGCAGTATAGACAGGTGTATATGTGTTGAGGGGCTTGGGGACGTATAGACAGATGTAGATGGACTGAGGGGCTTGGAGGGCAGTATAGACAGGTGTAGGTGTGTTGAGGGGCTTGGAGGGACGTATAGACAGGTGTAGGTGTGTTAAGGGAGCATGGGGCAGTATAGACAGGTGTAGGTGTGTTGAGGGAGCTTGGGGCAGTATAGACAGGTGTAGGTGTGTTGAGGGGCTTGGGGGCAGTATATACGGGTGTAGGCGTGTTGAGGGGCTTGGGGCAGTATAGACAGGTGTAGGTGTGTTGAGGGAGCTTGGAGGGCAGTATAGACATGTATAGGTGTGTTGATGGGCTTGCGGCAGTATAGACAGGTGCAGGTGTGTTGAGAGGCTTGGGGCAGTATAGAGAGGTGTAGGTGTGTTGAGGGAGCTTGGAGGGCAGTATAGGCATGTGTAGACGTGTTGAGGGGCTTGGGGGCAGTATAGACAGGTGTAGGTGTGTTGCGGGGCTTGGGGCAGTATAGACATGTGTAGGTGTGTTGATGGACTTGGGCAGTATAGACAGGTGTAGATGGGCTGAGGGGCTTGGAGGGCAGTATAGACAGGTGTAGGCATATTGAGGGAGCTTGGGGCAGTATAGACAGGTGTGGGCATGTTGAGGGAGCTTGGAGGGCAGTACAGACAGGTGTAGGTGTGTTGAGGGAGCCTGGGGCAGTATAGACAGGTGTAGGCGTGTTAAGGGAGCTTGGGGCAGTATAGACAGGTGTAGGCGTGTTGAGGGAGCTTGGGGCAGTATAGACAGGTGTAGGTGTGTTGAGGGGCTTGGGGGCAGTATATTCGGGTGTAGGCGTGTTGAGGGGCTTGGGGCAGTATAGACAGGTGTAGGTGTGTTGAGGGAGCTTGGGGAGGCAGTATAGACAGGTGTAGGTATGCTGAGGGAGTTTGGAGGGCAGTATAGACAGGTGTAGGTGTGTTGAGGGAGCTTGGAGGGCAGTATAGACAGGTGTAGGTGTGTTGAGGGGCTTGGGGGCAGTATATACGGGTGTAGGCGTGTTGAGGGAGCTTGGGGAGGCAGTATAGACAGGTGTAGGTATGCTGAGGGAGTTTGGAGGGCAGTATAGACAGGTGTAGGTGTGTTGAGGGAGCTTGGAGGGCAGTATAGACAGGTGTAGGTGTGTTGAGGGGCTTGGGGGCAGTATATACGGGTGTAGGCGTGTTGAGGGGCTTGGGGGCAGTATAGACAGGTGTAGGTGTGTTGAGGGAGCTTGGGGAGGCAGTATAGACAGGTGTAGGTATGTTGAGGGAGTTTGGAGGGCAGTATAGACAGGTGTAAGTGTGTTGAGGGAGCTTTGAGGGCAGTATAGACAGGTGTAGGTGTGTTGAGGGGCTTGGGGGCAGTATAGGCATGTGTAGACGTGTTGAGGGGCTTCGGGCAGTATAGACAGGTGTAGGTGTGTTGAGGGGCAGTATAGGCATGTGTAGACGTGTTGAGGGGCTTGGGGGCAGTATAGAAAGGTGTAGGTGTGTCAAGGGAGCTTTGGGGCAGTATAGACAGGTGTATGTGTGTTGAGAGGCAGTATAGGCAGCTGTGGATGTGTTGAGGGGCTTGGGGACAGTATAGACATGTGTAGGTGTGTTGAGGGACTTGGGGCAGTATAGACAGGTGTAGGTGTGTTGAGGGGCTTGGGGAAGTATAGACAGATGTAGATGGGCTGAGGGGCTTGGAGGGCAGTATAGACAGGTGTAGGCATATTGAGGGAGCTTGGGGGCGGTATAGACAGGTGTGGGCATGTTGAGGGAGCTTGGAGGGCAGTACAGACAGGTGTAGGTGTGTTGAGGGAGCCTGGGGCAGTATAGACAGGCGTATGTGTGTTGAGGGGTTTGGGGGCAGTATAGACAGGTGTGGATGTGTTGAGGGCGCTTGGGGGCAGTATAGACAGGTGTAGGTGTGTTGAGGGGCTTGGGGGCAGTATAGACAGGTGTAGGTGTGTCGAGGGAGCTTGTAGGGTAGTATAGACAGGTGTATGTGTGTTGAGGGGCAGTATAGGCAGGTGTGGATGTGTTGATGGGCTTGGGGGACAGTATAGACAGGTGTAGGTGTGTTGCGGGGCTTGGGGGCAGTATAGACAGGTGTAGGTGTGTTGAGGGGCTTGGAGGGCAGTATAGACAGGTGTAGGTGTGTTGAGGGGCTTGGGGGTGGTATAGACAGGTGTAGGTGTGTTGAGGAGCTTGGGGGAAGTATAGACATGTGTAGGTGTGTTGAGGGACTTGGGGCCGTATAGCCAGGTGTAGGTGTGTTGAGGGGCTTGGGGGCAGTATAGACAGGTGTATGTGTGTGTTGAGGGGCAGTATAGGCAGGTGTGGATGTGTTGAGGGGCTTTGGGGGGCATTATAGACAGGTGTAGGTGTGTTGCGGGGCTTGGGGCAGTATAGACAGGTGTAGGTGTGTTGAGGGGCTTGGAGGGCAGTATAGACAGGTGTAGGTGTGTTGAGGGGCTTGGGGGTGGTATAGACAGGTGTAGGTGTGTTGAGGGGCGGTATAGACAGGTGTAGGTGTTTTGAGGGATTTGGGGGGCAGTATAGACAGGTGTAGGTGTGTCGAGGGAGCTTGTAGGGCAGTATAGACAGGTGTAGGTGTGTTGAGGGACTTGGGGCAGTATAGACAGGTGTAGGTGTGTTGAGGGGCTTGGAGGACAGTGTAGACAGGTGTAGGTGTGTTGAGGGGCTTGGGGGTGGTATAGACAGGTGTAGGTGTGTTGAGGGGCTTGGTGGGCAGTATAGACAGGTGTAGGTGTGTTGAGGGACTTGGGGCAGTATAGACAGGTGTAGGTGTGTTGAGGGGCTTGGAGGGCAGTGTAGACAGGTGTAGGTGTGTTGAGGGGCTTGGGGGTGGTATAGACAGGTGTAGGTGTGCTGAGGGGCTTGGTGGGCAGTATAGACAGGTGTAGGTGTGTTGAGGGGCTTGGGGTGGTATAGACAGGTGTAGGTGTGTTGAGGGGCTTGGTGGGCAGTATAGACAGGTGTAGGTGTGTTGAGGAAGCTTTGGGGGCAGTATAGACAGGTGTAGGTGTGTTGAGGGGCTTGGTGGCAGTATAGACAGGTGTAGGTGTGTTGAGGAAGCTTTGGGGGCAGTATAGACAGGTGTAGGTGTGTTGAGGGATTTGGGGGGCAGTATAGACAGGTGTAGGTGTGTTGAGGGATTTGGGGGGCAGTATAGACAGGTGTAGGCGAATAGAGACATATTTAGGTTCCCAGTAACATTTCTTGGGGTTGTTATTGATCCAGAATAGATGAACCTGTAATGGTTTAAGTTCTCACAGTGTAACAGGTGCACAATGTAGAACCGATGGTTATTACTCCACACATTCGCAAATCCCAGAGTTACTCACCATTGGGGCGGCAAACAGTAACATGACGCCACAGGTGGTGGCACGTTTGTGAGATTTGTCAGAGATGACCCCAGCCAGGATCCCACCTGCAGAATGGGAATATCATTAATCCAATCAGAAACACCATGACCGGCCTCACCTCCTCCCCAGATCCCACTAATTCAGTGTCAATCAGCTCCACCACCTCATCAAGCTACTCCCCCCAGCGGTCAACCTAAAAGAGAACACCAACAAACTCACCAATTATACCGCCAACATCAAACAGTGTGGAAAGATCCCCAGCCTGGCGCACGTTCATGTGACCTGCACATAGCAAATCAAACGAGCTATGAAAATAGGGAGGTTATACAGAGTAATAGGAGGGGTTATAGGGAGGTTATATGGAGTAATAGGAAGGGTTATAGGGAGGTTATATGGAGTAATAGGAGGGGTTATAGGGAGGTTATATGGAGTAATAGGAGGGGTTATACAGAGTAATAGGAGGGGTTATATGGAGTAATAGGAGGGGTTATAGAGGGGTTATATATAGTAATAGGAGGGGTTATATGGAGGTTATATGGAGTAATAGGAGGGGTTATATGGAGTAATAGGAGGGGTTATAGGGAGGTTATATGGAGTAATAGGAGGGGTTATACAGAGTAATAGGAGGGGTTATATGGAGTAATTGGAGGGGTTATATGGAGTAATAGGAGGGGTTATAGAGAGGTTATATGGAGTAATAGGAGGGGTTATAGAGAGGTTATATGGAGTAATAGGAGGGGTTATAGAGAAGTTATATATAGTAATAGGAGGGGTTATATGGAGGTTATATGGAGTAATAGGAGGGGTTATAGGGAGTAATAGGAGGGGTTATATGGAGGTTATATGGAGTAATAGGAAGGGTTATAGGGGGGTTATATGGAGTAATAGGAGGGGTTATAGGGAGGTTATATGGAGTAATAGGAGGGGTTATAGGGAGTAATAGGAGGGGTTATATGGAGGTTATATGGAGTAATAGGAAGGGTTATAGGGGGGTTATATGGAGTAATAGGAGGGGTTATAGAGAGGTTATATGGAGTAATAGGAGGGGTTATAGAGGGGTTATATGGAGTAAAGGAGGGGTTATACAGAGTAATAGGAGGGGTTATATGGAGTAATTGAGGGGTTATATGGAGGTTATATGGAGTAATAGGAGGGTAGTATTATGGAGTAGGTTATAGGAAGGGGTTATATGGAGGTTATATGGAGTAATAGGAAGGGTTATAGGGGGGTTATATGGAGTAATAGGAGGGGTTATAGAGAGGTTATATGGAGTAATAGGAGGGGTTATAGAGAGGTTATATGGAGTAATAGGAGGGGTTATAGGGAGGTTATATGGAGTAATAGGAGGGGTTATACAGAGTAATAGGAGGGGTTATATGGAGTAATTGGAGGGGTTATATGGAGTAATAGGAGGGGTTATAGAGAGGTTATATGGAGTAATAGGAGGGGTTATAGGGAGATTATATGGAGTAATAGGAGGGGTTATAGGGAGTAATAGGAGGGGTTATATGGAGTAATAGGAGGGGTTATATGGAGGTTATATGGAGTAATAGGAGGGGTTATAGGGAGGTTATATGGAGTAATAGGAGGGGTTATAGAGAGGTTATATGGAGTAATAGGAGGGGTTATAGAGAGGTTATATGGAGTAATAGGAGGGGTTATACAGAGTAATAGGAGGGGTTATATGGAGTAATAGGAGGGGTTATAGGAAGCTTATATTGAGTAATAGGAGGGGTTATAGGGAGTTATATGGAGTAATAGGGGGGTTATAGGGAGGTTATATGGAGTAATAGGAGGGGTTATAGGGAGGTTATATGGAGTAATAGGAGGGGTTATAGGGAGGTTATATGGAGTAATAGGAGGGTTATAGGGATGTTATATGGAGTAATAGGAGGGGTTATAGGGAGGTTATATGGAGTAATAGGAGGGGTTATAGGGAGGTTATATGGAGTAATAGGAGGGGTTATAGGGGGGTTATATGGAGTAATAGGAGGGGTTATAGGGAGGTTATATATAGTAATAGGAGGGGTTATAAGGAGGTTATATGGAGTAATAGGAGGGTTATAGGGATGTTATATGGAGTAATAGGAGGGGTTATAGGGAGGTTATATGGAGTAATAGGAGGGGTTATAGAGAGGTTATATGGAGTAATAGGAGGGGTTATACAGAGTAATAGGAGGGGTTATATGGAGTAATTGGAGGGGTTATAGAGAGGTTATATGGAGTAATAGGAGGGGTTATAGGGAGGTTATATGGAGTAATAGGAGAGGTTATAGGGAGGTTATATGGAGTAATAGGAGGGGTTATATGGAGTAATAGGAGGGGTTATATGGAGTAATAGGAGGGGTTATATGGAGGTTATATGGAGTAATAGGAGGGGTTATAGGGAGGTTATATGGAGTAATAGGAGGGGTTATAGAGAGGTTATATGGAGTAATAGGAGGGGTTATAGAGAGGTTATATGGAGTAATAGGAGGGGTTATACAGAGTAATAGGAGGGGTTATATGGAGTAATAGGAGGGGTTATAGGAAGCTTATATTGAGTAATAGGAGGGGTTATAGGGAGGTTATATGGAGTAATAGGAGGGGTTATAGGGAGGTTATATGGAGTAATAGGAGGGGTTATAGGGAGGTTATATGGAGTAATAGGAGGGGTTATAGAGAGGTTATATGGAGTAATAGGAGGGGTTATAGGGAGGTTATATGAAGTAATAGGAGGGGTTATAGAGAGGTTATATGAAGTAATAGGAGGGGTTATACAGAGTAATAGGAGGGGTTATATGGAGTAATAGGAGGGGTTATAGAGAGGTTATATATAGTAATAGGAGGGGTTATAGGGAGGTTATATGGAGTAATAGGAGGGGTTATATGGAGTAATAGGAGGGGTTATAGGGAGGTTATATGGAGTAATAGGAGGGGTTATAGGGAGGTTATATGGAGTAATAGGAGGGGTTATAGAGAGGTTATATGGAGTAATAGGAGGGGTTATACAGAGTAATAGGAGGGGTTATATGGAGTAATAGGAGGGGTTATAGAGAGGTTATATATAGTAATAGGAGGGGTTATAGGGAGGTTATATGGAGTAATAGGAGGGGTTATATGGAGTAATAGGAGGGATTATAGGGAGGTTATATGGAGTAATAGGAGGGGTTATATGGAGTAATAGGAGGGGTTATAGGGAGTAATAGGAGGGGTTATAGGGAGGTTATATTGAGTAATAGGAGGGGTTATAGGGAGGTTATATGGAGTAATAGGAGGGGTTATAGAGAGGTTATATGGAGTAATAGGAGGGGTTATAGGAGGTTATATGGAGTAATAGGAGGGTTATAGGGAGGTTATATGGAGTAATAGGAGGGGTTATAGGGAGGTTATATGGAGTAATAGGAGGGGTTATAGAGAGGTTATATGGAGTAATAGGAGGGGTTATACAGAGTAATAGGAGGGGTTATATGGAGTAATAGGAGGGGTTATAGAGAGGTTATATATAGTAATAGGAGGGGTATAGGGAGGTTATATGGAGTAATAGGAGGGGTTATATGGAGTAATAGGAGGGATTATAGGGAGGTTATATGGAGTAATAGGAGGGGTTATATGGAGTAATAGGAGGGGTTATAGGGAGTAATAGGAGGGGTTATAGGGAGGTTATATGGAGTAATAGGAGGGGTTATAGAGAGGTTATATGGAGTAATAGGAGGGGTTATACAGAGTAATAGGAGGGGTTATATGGAGTAATAGGAGGGGTTATAGAGAGGTTATATATAGTAATAGGAGGGGTTATATGGAGTAATTGGAGGGGTTATAGGGAGGTTATATGGAGTAATAGGAGGGGTTATAGGGAGGTTATATGGAGTAATAGGAGGGGTTATAGGGAGTAATGGGAGGGGTTATATGGAGGTTATATGGAGTAATAGGAAGGGTTATAGGGAGGTTATATGGAGTAATAGGAGGGGTTATAGAGAGGTTATATGGAGTAATAGGAGGGGTTATAGAGAGGTTATATGGAGTAATAGGAGGGGTTATAGGGAGGTTATATGGAGTAATAGGAAGGGTTATAAGGAGTAATAGGAGGGGTTATACAGAGTAATAGGAGGGGTTATATGGAGTAATAGGAGGGGTTATAGGGAGGTTATATGGAGTAATAGGAGGGGTTATAGGAAGGTTATATTGAGTAATAGGAGGGGTTATAGGGAGGTTATATGGAGTAATAGGAGGGTTATAGGGAGGTTATAGGAGTAATAGGAGGGGTTAGAGAGGTTATATGGAGTAATATAGGAGGGGTTATAGGGAGGTTATAGGGAGTAATAGGAGGGTTATAGGGAGGTTATATGGAGTAATAGGAGGGGTTATAGGGAGGTTATATGGAGTAATAGGAGGGGTTATAGGGAGGTTATATGAGTAATAGGAGGGGTTATAGGAAGTTATATTGAGTATAGGAGGGGTTATAGGGAGGTTATATGGAGTAATAGGAGGGGTTATAGAGAGGTTATATGGAGTAATAGGAGGGGTTATAGGAGGTTATATGGAGTAATAGGAGGGGTTATAGGGAGGTTATATGAAGTAATAGGAGGGGTTATACAGAGTAATAGGAGGGGTTATATGGAGTAATAGGAGGGGTTATAGAGAGGTTATATGAAGTAATAGGAGGGGTTATACAGAGTAATAGGAGGGGTTATATGGTGTAATAGGAGGGGTTATAGGGAGGTTATATGGAGTAATAGGAGGGGTTATAGAGAGGTTATATGGAGTAATAGGAGGGGTTATACAGAGTAATAGGAGGGGTTATATGGAGTAATAGGAGGGGTTATAGAGAGGTTATATATAGTAATAGGAGGGGTTATAGGGAGGTTATATGGAGTAATAGGAGGGGTTATATGGAGTAATAGGAGGGATTATAGGGAGGTTATATGAAGTAATAGGAGGGGTTATAGGGAGGTTATATGGAGTAATAGGAGGGGTTATAGGGAGGTTATATGGAGTAATAGGAGGGGTTATAGAGAGGTTATATGGAGTAATAGGAGGGGTTATAGGGAGGTTATATGGAGTAATAGGAGGGGTTATATGAAGTAATAGGAGGGGTTATAGGGAGGTTATATGGAGTAATAGGAGGGGTTATAGGGAGGTTATATGGAGCAATAGGAGGGGTTATAGGGAGTAATAGGAGGGGTATATAGGGGGGTTATAGGGAGTAATAGGAGGGGTTATAGGGAGGTTATACAGAGTAATAGGGGGGTTTATAATGGAGTAATAGGAGGGGTTATAGGGAGGTTATATGGAGTAATAGGAGTGGTTATAGGGAGGTTATATGGAGTAATAGGAGGGGTTATAGGGAGTAATGGGAGGGGTTATATGGAGGTTATATGGAGTAATAGGAGGGGTTATAGAGAGGTTATATGGAGTAATAGGAGGGGTTATACAGAGTAATAGGAGGGGTTATATGGAGTAATAGGAGGTTATAGAGGGTATATATAGTAATAGGAGGGGTTATAGGGAGGTTATATGGAGTAATAGGAGGGGTTATATGGAGTAATAGGAGGGGTTATAGGGAGGTTATATGGAGTAATAGGAGTGGTTATAGGGAGGTTATATGGAGTAATAGGAGGGGTTATAGGGAGTAATGGGAGGGGTTATATGGAGGTTATATGGAGTAATAGGAAGGGTTATAGGGAGGTTATATGGAGTAATAGGAGGGGTTATAGGGAGGTTATATGGAGTAATAGGAGGGGTTATAGAGAGGTTATATGGAGTAATAGGAGGGGTTATAGAGAGGTTATATGGAGTAATAGGAGGGGTTATAGGGAGGTTATATGGAGTAATAGGAGGGGTTATAGGGAGGTTATATGGAGTAATAGGAAGGGTTATAGGTAGTAATAGGAGGGGTTATACAGAGTAATAGGAGGGGTTATATGGAGTAATAGGAGGGGTTATAGAGAGGTTATATAGTAAATAGGAGGGGTTATATGGAGTTTAATAGAGGGTTATAGGGAGGTTATATGGAGTAATAGGAGGGGTTATAGGAAGGTTATATGGAGTAATAGGAGGGGTTATAGGGAGGTTATATAGGAGTAATAGGAGGGGTTATAGGGAGGTTATATGGAGTAATAGGAGGGGTTATAGGGAGGTTTATATGGAGTAATAGGAGGGGTTATAGAGAGGTTTATATGGAGTAATAGGAGGGGTTATAGGGAGGTTATATGGAGTAATAGGAGGGGTTATAGGGAGGTTATATGGAGTAATAGGAGGGGTTATAGGGAGGTTATATATAGTAATAGGAGGGTTATATGGAGTAATAGGAGGGGTTATAGGGAGGTTATATGGAGTAATAGGAGGGGTTATAGGGAGGTTATATGGAGTAATAGGAAGGATATATAGAGTAATAGGAGGGGTATAGGGAGTTTATATGGAGTAATAGGAGGGGTTATAAGAGGTTATATGGAGTAATAGGAGGGGTTATAGTGAGGTTATATATGAGTAATAGGAGGGGTTATAGGGAGGTTATATGGAGTAATAGGAGGGGTTATAGGGAGGTTATATGGAGCAATAGGAGGGGTTATAGGAGGGGGTTATTATGGAGGGGTATAGGAGGGTTTATAGGGAGTAATAGGAGGGGTTATAGGGAGGTTATATGGAGTAATAGGAGGGGTTATAGGGAGTTATAGGAGGGTTTATATGGAGTAATAGGAGGGGTATAGGGAGGTTATATGGAGTAATAGGAGGGGTTATAGGGAGGTTATAGGGAGTAATAGGAGGGGTTATAGGGAGGTTATATGGAGTAATAGGAGGGGTTATAGGGAGGTTATATGGAGTAATAGGAGGGGTTATAGGGAGGTTATATGGAGTAATAGGGAGGATATATAGAGTAATAGGAGGGGTTATAGGGAGGTTTATGGAGCAATAGGAGGGGTTATAAGGGTTATATGGAGTAATAGGAGGGGTTATAGGGAGGTTATATGGAAGTAATAGGAGGGGTTATAGGGAGGTTATATGGAGCAATAGGAGGGGTTATAGAGAGGTTATATGGAGTAATAGGAGGGGTTATAGGGAGGTTATATGGAGTAATAGGAGGGTTTATAGGGAGTAATAGGAGGGGTTATAGGGAGGTTATATGGAGTAATAGGAGGGGTTATAGGGAGTATAGGAGGGGTTATATGGAGTTAATAGGAGGGGGTTATAGGGAGGTTATATGGAGTAATAGGAGGGTTTATAGGAGTAATAGGAGGTTATATGGAGTAATAGGAGGGGTTATAGGGAGGTTATATGGAGTAATAGGAGGGGTTATAGGAGGTTATATGG
>CM019064.1:4327323-4674191 GCA_009667805.1 Leptobrachium leishanense
TGGGGTCTCTGATAACTGGCTAATTACTGGGGGTCTGATACTGCTAATTACTGGGGGTCTGATTCTGGCTAATTACTGGGGGTGTCTGATTCTGGCTAATTACTGGGGGTCTGATACAGGCTTAATTACTGGGGGTCTGATACAGGCTAATTACTGGGGTCTGATGGCTGGCTAATTTTACTGGGGTCTGGATACTGGCTAAATACTGGGGTCTCTGATACTGGCTAATTACTGGGGTCCTCTGATACTGGGCCTAATAACTGGGGTCTGATACTGGCTAATTACTGTGGGGTCTGATAACAGGCTGGGTTAATTACTGGGGTCTGATAATGCTGGTTAATACTGGGGTCTCTGATACATGCTAATTACTGGGGTCTGATACAGGCCTAATTCTGGGGTCTGATACAGGCTAATTACTGGGGTCTGATACTGGCATAATTACTGGGGGTCTGATACTGGCTAATTACTGGGGTCTGAATACTGGCTAATTACTGGCGTCTGATACTGGCTAATTACTGGCGTCTGATAAACTGGCTAATTACTGGGGGTCTGATACTGGCTAATTACTGGGGTCTCTGATTACTGGCTAATTACTGGGGTCATCCTGATACTGGCTAATTACTGGGGTCTGATACTGGCTAATTTATTGGGTCTGATGCCGGCTAATTACTGGGGGTCTCTGATACTGGCTAAATTACTGGGGTCTCTGTTACTGGCTAATTACTGGGGTCTGATACTGGCTAATTACTGGGGTCTGATATCTGACGGTCTGATTCTGGCTAATTACTGGGGGTCTCTGATACTGGCTAATTACTGGGGGTCTGATTCTGCTAATTACTGGGGGTCTGTGATACTGACTAATTACTGGGTCTGATACTGGCTAATTACTGGGGTCTGATCTGGATAATTACTGGGGTCTGATTCTGGATAATTACTGGGGTCTCTGACACTGGCTAATTACTGGGGGTCTGATTCTGGCTAATTACTGGGGGTCTGTGATACTGACTAATTACTGGGGGTCTGATACTGGCTAATTACTGGGGGTCTGATACTGGCTAATTACTGGGGGTCTGATACTGGCTAATTACTGGGTCTGATTCTGGATAATTACTGGGGGTCTGATACTGGCTAATTACTGGGGTCTGATACTGGCTAATTACTGGGGTCTGATACTGGCTAATTACTGGGGTCTCTGATACTGACTAATTACTGGGGTCTCTGATACTGACTAATTACTGGGGTCTGATACCCAGTTACGCCCGCTGACTTCAACGGCATTTCGGCCCTCCCCACAGCCGACGAGGGAGGGACCCTTCATGGATTCTTGCACCGGGGCCCTGAGGATTCTAGTTACGCCTCTGCATCAGGGTGGTGATTTCGCTGAAGGATACCATCAGATTCCACTCTGCGCTGGCCCTCAAGTCAACTGGTCCACCAGGTGAATATATATACCCGCTTGTTCTATGCCGTGGCCCAGGCCCACACTCCCAGAGGCAGAGGCCCTGCGGCAACTGACGGAGCTACTGATACTGCAAGTATATGAGCGTCGGGAGTGCATGGCTCACGTAGCCGTTACCTGCAGGTCACACGTCCAGATCACAGTGTACATCGTCTGAGCTACACAAAAGCCATGTCTGAAAGTTGTGGAAAGGATTTTCTCTGTAGTTATTCCGTACACAGCACTGGGGTAAAAGAGACAAGTGTGAGAGAGGTCTGCACATAGAGTGACACGGAGACGACATACAGTCACTTACAGATCATCACACAGACAGGTAGCAGGACATGTCCTGGTCAGATGATGATATGTGTAAACAGGATTATAGACTAAGGCATCAGATAATTGGGTAAGTGTTCGCCTGACAAGGCAAATCAACCAAAGACCAATTCAAATATACACCAGATAATTAACACATTCCTGAGAGGAAAGGTGAAAAAGTCTATCAGCAGATAGCAACAGATACACAGACAATACCAGCGTTCATACATAGCAGCAGATTCCACAGACACCTGGCACCCTACAGGTACAGGGCGACTTCAACATAGGCGAGGGCAGGAAAACAATATAGAACAGAACCTGCACTCCCAAATACAGCTCCAGGCCCATGTACCCCAGTGCAAGTGACACACATCACAACCTCCCCTTGTCCTGGCCCTTCATATTGCCTGTTTTAAGATTATCTGTTTCGCCAGGTCTAATGCTAATAAAACCTGTTATACTGTGCGTTCCAATGTGAGCTGCGACCTGATGCTATCCCTAACCTGAAGGATCTTCTCAACAGGAAATCCTGAGCCTGCAAGTCCTACTGCGTGAGACCAGCGCGAAGCAGTCTGTGAATATCATGATATCTCCATGTTTAGATGGAGTAATCCTTTTATCTGAAAAAAAGGTTCAGTGGCGCTCAAATGGTTAATGACAAGAGGCGGATCGCTAATAACTTTAGTGTTATCCCCAAATAAAACACTGTTAAACAAAAAATTAGAGACAATATTAGTGTAGCGCTACCATACCCACAGATGATTTTGCACAGAGATATTTGAGAACTGTGCAAAAAATCATCTGTGGTATGGGAGCGCACACTAATATTGTCTCTAATCCTTTTATCTATCGCTACATCCTGCCGCTCCCCGAGGCTCGTCCCATCGCTTGTCTCAGTGTCATGTACTAATATAAACACAGACCAGCCACGGATTCAGCCAGAGACACCTCACAGGCGCCGGCCAACTCACCAAGAAAGAGATTTAGGTTCTTTGGTTTATCTTGAAACGGGTCACTAGATTGAGCTGATAGAACATGTGCTCCAGGAGATTCAGCATCTACAAATCAAAGCATTAGACATCACTGATTATTCCACGAGACACAGAAGCGAATTTGTACTATTCTCCTCTTCACTGAGCCGAGAGCAGCAAAGACAAAGACAAAATACAAAGAAATAGTTTAAAGAAAAAAAGTCTTATTAACATATTAGCTAACAGGCCAATAACAGGCGTGTCTTGGAGTGCTGACCAATCAGCAGACAGTCACTTGGATATAAGATGAGGTAACACGAAAAGGACGTAGCATTAGAGACAGGACATGTCACAGTCATATCTCCCCCATTAGATGAACCACATGCCTCACCTGTTTAATACATAAAGCACACGGCACATTCAGATGTGGTGGCTGCATCACTTGTAAGTACATCATACATGTCACAGACCTGACATGGTGTTCCCCGGCAATAACGCATCATCCCACTGTGTTAAAGCATGCTGGAGTATTTATTTCCATGTGTGACTGCAATTTCCGCTATACTACTGTGTGTGTTACCCTGTTGTGTCCAATAAAACTGTACCCTCCACCATACAGACTCCCTTCAATGGCTCGAGCCATGCGGTAGAAAATGGTGATGTACCCCAACTGGCTCGAAGTGGTTTGAATCAGTCCCGGCCGGGTTGACGTTTCTGGCACTTTTGAGTCGATACTATATGACACATCCGAACGAGTCTGTTTCAAGACTTCATCTGCATAAGCCTGACGGACCCAATTCGAGCCCGAACCAGACCTAAGTGAAGCCTGCAGGGGTCTTGAAACCAACCAATGGAAACTGTTAGTGTTTGGAAATTTTATTATGTGGACATTATAGTCTAGGATGTGTGTGTTTTTATAAGTTGTCATCTGTCTCCCTGTGTTGGATTTGAATGTGGTTTTAAAACCAAGCCACACACTCAGGGGCCGGTCCGACATTCTAGTCACACCTCTGTCCTTTTGATATGTAAATGTATTTACTGGACAAACTTGTTTTTCTGTTGGATAGTCAGTGGCCACTGGGCGTTGTCCGATTTGTGTAATAAATTAATCTGACCAGGAGCTCACGAAGGACACTTTGGACTTGGCTCTTGGCTGAGGGGTCAGTGATACTCCAGGTAGAAACAACGTGATGGTGTATGTGTTCTTTTACTGCGCGGGTTCAGGTACGTATGCCATGGGATAGCGCAGAGCTGCTTGTAAGTACAGCGGATTCAAACTACATTAGGGAATTGATAGTAGATTAATTTCCAAAACATATGGCGAGTCAGCTAAACAGGAACCAACAGATTTTTCCTCTGCGCAGAAGAAAAAAGGAGAGAGAGTAAGTAAATGTAAATTGTAAATTTTTGTCTTGTTGAGGAAATTTCTGCTTGATACACAAAACGAGCAAAATCGTTCTTTTAAGAACGAGAAGTAATTTTCTGTTTTGTAGTTTTTGGTGGATCTGAGCTGATTGTACAGAGACTGTATGGTGAGATTGTGACGTGTGTGTGCTGACCAGTACAGGATATCGTTTTTGTTGTAACTTCTATTTGTGTAACTTTTTATGTTTGTAAGAGGTGATTTTGGTTTGTAGAGGCAGAATTTTGTTTTAATGTTTGTACAGGAGAAACGGCATTTAGAGGATTTTTTTATACTGTTAGCCATTAAATCAGAGGAGGTTTTTGCTCTGGTTTCGGGGGTGGGGCACAGGGAATAGAGAAACTGTTTTGTTTAATTTGGTTCTCTATTGCTGGATTGTGGAGACACCATCTTGGTCTCCTTTGTGTGAAAAAAAAAACCATGCTGCTTGGCAGCCATCTTTGATTTCCTTTGTGTGAAAAAACCCATGCGGCCTGGCAGCCATCTTACCTTTGTGTGAAAAAATGTGCTTTGGCAGCCATATTGGTTAGTTTGGTGCTGCAGGTTTTTTAACAAGGAATTCCGTTTTAGATGGAGCTGATTCACTTTTAGTTTTGGTGTCTATGGAAAGCGATTAGTTTGTTTTTGCCTCAGATGTTAGTTTTTGTCCTGAGTTATTTTGTCTCTTTTGTAACTTTTCTATGTACGGCTTGATTTTGTTTTGAGTGTTTCGGTTTATTTATAGCCAGTGACCAGCCTGATAGGGGAATCCTTGTGGGACGGTTAATGATTCTGCTTAATGTTTCTATATCTGTGGCTGTTACACTGAATTGTATCTTCAGGTAATTGTTTGGTAATGTGAATACGGGTACTACAGTGTAGGAGGGTGGTGCTTTGTAGTTCTGTGCCAAAAGTATTGGGACAACTCAGAGATTGATAGCAGTGTCTTTTTCGTAGTAAGCATTGTAGTGTTTGTATTCCTGTACAATGGCATTTTTAAGGAAGTAGCTAAGGTACAACACACACGGCCCATTGTTCAAGCTATGCAGGGATCTATAGACCCTTGGTGGGAGGCCAAAAATTGTGTAGAGCAA
Organism: Leptobrachium leishanense; assembly: GCA_009667805.1. NCBI lineage: Eukaryota > Metazoa > Chordata > Amphibia > Anura > Megophryidae > Leptobrachium > Leptobrachium leishanense. Next base: position 4,332,547 of record CM019064.1, read on the forward strand.
CCTGATAGGTAACGGAAAGTTCCGCAAACGGAAAGGAAAGTATGCTCTGATTTTTGTTGCTGGTTGGATAGCTGATAAAATTCAGGAGTCTTGTAGGCTGAAGCTGAGTTTGGAAGGAGAGATGGAAGATTTAAAGTAGAAATGGATAAATTGAGAGCTCTTGTTGTCCAGCAGGCAGCGGAGGCCAGCACAGATTATGAATGTACTGTGAGGTCTAATACTGAGCTGTGCAAGGAGAATGAATGTATGTCTGAAAGCTCGACGCATGCACAGGAGGCTGTAAGGGAATTGTCTGGTCCCTGCAGCAGGACAGAAGCTGAACATTGTGCTGTAAGTTTGGAGAAGTCTGAGGACTTTGGGTCAGATACTGCAACCGACTCAGGGATGGAGTGTAACAGTTAGCCCTGCTTGGGCCATCGTGGTGGCTTGGAACATGAGATGAAGCCCTTAAGGCAGGTGAGTAACTGACTGGACACAAGGACAGACGGATTTCTCCAAAACCAAGGAGCACCAAAAACAGAACAGAATTGCCACTAAGCTCCGAAGGCACTTGACAATCCGTGAAGGGAGCAGGCTGCAGGACAGTAAGCAAACAGACAGACTATATTAAAAGAGGTCCTTATAAGCGGCCTCTGAATATAATACTAAACTAAGACAGAAAAGGTACATAAACATGAAACATACAAGAATCGTCAATCAGGCAGAGGTTGGCAACAGATCAGAAATATACGGTACAGGGGGGAGTAGAAGGGATAGTCAAAATATAAGCCGAGGTCAGAACCAGAAAACACTTGAACAGGAATGCTTTGCAGAACTCAGGAAACACGAACCAGACAGAACCACCATCAAACTCCACAAACAGTCAATGAGGCTCTGTGCTGCTGGGAATATATAGGGAGTGGTCTGTGTGATTGGGCCATGTGACCCCAGACCAGGAGATCACAACAGAACCCCAGATCAGCCCTAAACAGCACACAGCCAGACACACCATAGGGGAAAAACAACATGAAGACCCTTCACCCCAGGGGGCAAGGCCGAGACGTGACATGGAGATGGACAATTTGTCTGACCTGGAGTTGGGAATGTTGGTGCAATATCGAGGATACTTCAGGTGAGTCTGTGATAAAAGTACTCCATTCAGATAGGTGGTGTGGATCTAGTCATGCTAGGATGGCTAGTGTTTTGGCAGCAAGGCCGATCACCATGTGCCAGAGAAGGTTTTGTGCAGGGAGACAAGCGATTCGTTGCTTTGCATGCGGGGGATGTTCACATATTGCCAGGTATTGTGTGGTAACTAATGGCAACAGACAGAGAGATTCTAAGTATCCCAGACCCACGGCTAGAAGTAAAGCGGTTTATTCAGCAAGGTGGGGTAATGGTCCCAGACATGGATCTTTGCAAAGGCATAGAAGCCAGGGACAGCCAAGGTCATGGATCCAGGAAACAGATTTAAAATCCCAATATGAACGGCTGAAATGTGAAAATGTGAAGCTTAGAGAGGAAAGAGATCGCCTCTGGGAATTCAGCAGAGTTCCTAATTTTGGGTTCCAGAAAAGGGGAAATGAAAAAATGTTATTGAGGTCTTTCTAAACTATTTTACTGTTTGTATTTTTGCAGGAAAAAAGAAAAAGAAAAAAATGGAACTTTTAAAAACTTAATTCAAATTGACTTTTTCCTTTCGCTGGAAACCTGTTTGGGGACCTTATTATAATGTTAAATCCTGTTTCTATGGTAATATAAAGGTGGCCGGGGACTGGACTGTTTCAGGCATTGATGTGTTAATTCAGTCCTATACAATTGTTTGTTCTAAGGGTTTTTTGTTTTTTGTTCTTGCTGTTTGCATTGAGTTTTGGTTTTAAAGTTAAAAGTTACTTTTTACTGAATCTCAATGTATATAGCAAGACGTCCTGTAACTGAAGTTTTGGTAGAGAATGTACTTCAGTTGTGTTTTTTTATGTTATTGTTTTGAGTTTTAGAACCTTGCTGCGTTTTTTGCATAGTATCGCATTACGGTTGGTTTTGCGGTAGAAAAAAGAAAGGATTTGGTTTTAAAACTTTCTTTTTATATTTACTACGTCAAAGCGGATTGTGCAACGAGAATAACACGCTTTTATTGGTTTAGAGTTGCTTTGCGCAGCAAGTAGGTCATTTCGGTTTTAAGTTCAGACTGTTAGGTTTTTTTGAGAAGTTTTTTCATTTGGTGACAGTGATTCATGTACTGTACTGAGACATCGTACAACTAGGAAATAGACAGCAGAAGGCTATCCCCATTTAACAAATGTATACTGCGAGAAGCCACATTGTTCTGTAGAGAAAGAGGATAGTCATTGAGCTGTGCGGTTTAGTCTGGCGACGCAGTGTACGGGCGTAACAGCGTATACGTTTGTGTATGCATACACTGTGAGGGGTAGAGACCTAATTCAAGGGGGGTAATCTGTGTTGTTGACTAATCTTTTGGGGCATAGTTCTGTACCAGACCTGTTGGGACACAAGCCATAGAGTTACATGTTGCCTCGTTAGGGTCTCTAGTTGGGGGACTATAGTGGATATAGTCTGACAATTCCCTCGGAATACAGTTGCAAGCTGAAGATCGTGTTAGATTAGTGGGCCCCAATGGATCCAGGGGTGGTATGTGGATGACTTGGTACTTTGATGTCCCACACGGGAGGTTTGTTATCGGCATACTGTATCATTTCTTAACCATCTGGTGCCACAGGTAATAAGGCTAACAAGGAGAAAGTACAGTTTTGCAGGAAAAGGTTATCTTTTTAGGACATTGTATCTCTCAGGGTACCCGACATTAATCACCCAGAGAGTAAAGACATTAAGTGGCTCTAACACCCACTAACTGACTAAGGCCGAGCCAATAAATACGAAAGAGTGTTGGAGAGAGAGGCGGACAAAGGAGTCCATTACAATACATAACCAATGGACCTTTCAGGACAGCATTGGTACAGAACAATTTCAAATACGCGATTTCTGTAATTGCAAGACTTTCGGGTTGGTAAACCTTCTGATCTGTCCATGCCAGCGCCAATATGTTGGCAAAGCAATTCGTAAATTTAGACTTGGAGTCATGGAGCATGTTCACTCAACAAAGCGGGCAACAGAGATGCCAATTCTCAAGACCCCTTAAACTCCAGCAAGGTAATAGGTTTGGTGACCTGACATAAGAAAGGGGGTGGATTGTTTATATGTAAATCATGAATTTAAAGCCAAATATTACACACCTGGAAAGCGATGAGGGAAATGTGGAATCCTTATGGGTAAATATTTATTTTGGGACTAAACAGGGAAAGTCACTATTGGTTTGGGATATGCTATAAATCACCTAATATAGATAATGATGAGGAAGAACAGCTGTTAGAGCAAATCCGGAGGGCTGCACATCGTGGTAGCACTTTAATTATTGGAGATTTTATTTACCCGACATTAATTGGGGTAGTGGACTAGTAAATCAGCGAAGGAATCCGGTTTCTGAACCTGTTAAAACAGTTTCTCCCAAAACTGTCCTCAGGACCCTCAACCAGCCAGATTTTGCAGATCACCTTGGGGAAACGTAGACTGATCCTGCAATCACTGAGCAGCAAATCCTATCACCTGTGCTGTGCTTCACATATCCTGGAAACCTGGTGAGACAGAGGGTCCTGAGGACAGGTTGGGAAACCCTGTGTTAAATGATCTCTTCATGACACAACTGGTAGAAATATCAATTAGACAGGATAACTGTCTGGATGGTTCTAACAAATGATGCGGATCTTTTCTCAAATATTCATGTAAAGGGAGCAGTTGGGAAACAGTGACCATAAATATGGTGTCTTTTGAAATAAACTCAAAAAAAGCACATTCATAGGGGCAGCTAAAAACATGATATTAAAAAGGCCAACTTTACTAAAATAAAGGACGCTATCAATGTCATTGGGGGTTATTCAAAGAGATCCGAAATGTGCCTGAAAGTAACAAACAGTGAAATTCAGGTTACAGTTACCTTCCTGGTCATTCGGTTATTCAGAGAGCAGGCAGTTCCCCAAATCTTGGCGAATTGCCTGCACATAGGTGCCTGTTTGGTGCCTGTTCGAGGGCAGTGAAATCCCCATAGAGAAGCAATGCTTTGTCTATTCAGAACAAAAACAGCAGTGAAAGTTGCCAGAATTGCCCTGCTGTTCGGTGATTTAATTCAACAGATTTATTCAGGCAAATCCCATAGCTTCAATGTTAAAAATATCCATTTTAATTCAATATCCTATGAACCATTTAATATTAATATTCTGGGATTTTTGGGCAAAATGTTTTTCCCCTTTTTTAAAAAAAAACTCGTCTTTTCTTTTTTTACTGTAACAGCCCTTTTTATTATCATTCATTGGTTTATATATGTAAATTCCCGCATTCTTCGTTCAGTTTTTTTTTTAGCAAACAGCGTTTCACTTTCAAACTTTCAAGCAAACGGTTTTTCTTTTTACCTCACGAACATGCACAAACTAGGAAAAGTGATACAAATGTGAGCAGGATTTACAGTATGTGCAGGGTGATACATGTGAGCAGGATGTTACAGTATGTGCAGGTGATACAATGTGAGCAGGGTGTTACAGTATGTGCAGGTGATACAGTGTGAGCAGGAATGTATACAGTATGTTCTCAGGTGATACAATGTGAGCAGGATGTTACAGTAATGTGCAGGTGATTACAATGTGAGCAGGATGTTACAGTATGTGCAGGTGATACAATGTGAGCAGGATGTTACAGTATGTGCAGGGTGATACAATGTGAAGCAGGATGTACGTATGTGCAGGGTGATACAATGTGAGCAGGATGTTACAGTATGTGCAAGGTGATACAATGTGAGCAGGATGTTACAGTAATGTGCAGGTGATACAATGTGAGCAGGATGTTACAGTATGTGCAGGTGATACAATGTGAGCAGGATGTTACAGTATGTCAGGTGATACAATGTGAGCAGGATGTTAAAGTATGTGCGGTGAACAATGTGAGCAGGATGTTACAGTATGTGCAGGGTGATACAAGTGAGCAGGATGTTAACAGTATGTGCAGGGTATACAATGTGAGCAGGATGTTCAGTAATGTGCAGGTGATAAACACATGTGAGCAGGATGTTACAGTATGTGCATGGTGATACAATGTGAGCAGGATGTACAGTATGTGCAGGTGATACAATGTGAGCAGGATGTTACAGTATGTGCAGGGTGATACAATGTGGGCAGGATGTACAGTATGTGCAGGTGATACAATGTGAAGGATGTTACAGTATGTGCAGGGTGATACAATGTGAGCAGGATGTACATATGTGCAGGGTGATACAATGTGAGCAGGATGTTACAGTATGTGCAGGTGATACAATGTGAGCAGGATGTTACAGTATGTGCAGGTGATACAAGTGAGCAGGATGTTACAGTATGTGCAGGTGATACAATGTGAGCAGGATGTCAGTATTGTGCAGGGTGATACAATGTGAGCAGGATGTTACAGTATGTGCAGGTGATACAATGTGGCAGGATGTTACAGTAATGTGCAGGTGATACAATGTGAGCAGGATGTTACAGTATGTGCAGGTGATACAAATGTGAGCAGGATGTTACAGTATGTCAGGTGATACAATGTGAGCAGGATGTTACAGTTGTGCAGGTGATACAATGTGAGCAGGATGTTAACAGTATGTGCAGGTGATACAATGTGAGCAGATGTTACAGTATGTGCAGGTGATACAATGTGAGCAGGATGTTACAGTATGTGCAGGTGTATACAATGTGAGCAGGATTGTTACAGTATGTGCAGGTGATACAATGTGAGCAGGATGTTACAGTATGTGCAGGTGATACAATGTGAGCAGGATGTTACAGTATGTGCAGGTGATACAATGTGAGCAGGGTGTTACAGTATGTTCAGGTGATAACAATGTGAGCAGGATGTTTACAGTATGTGCAGGTGATACAATGCGAGCAGGATGTTACAGTATGTGCAGGTATACAATGTGAGCAGGATGTTACACGTAATGTTGCAGGTGATACAATGTGAGCAGGATTGTTACAGTATGTGGCAGGGTGATACAATGTGAGCAGGATGTTACAGTATGTGCCAGGTGATAACAATGTATCACCTGCACATACTGTAACATCCTGCTCACATTGTATCACCTGCACATACTGTAACATCTGCTCACATTGTATCACCTGCACATACTGTACATCCTCTCACATTGTATCACCTGCACATACTGTAACATCCTGCTCACATTGTATCACTGCACATACTGTAACATCCTGCTCACATTGTATCACCTGCACATACTGTAACATCCTGCTCACATTGTATCACCTGCACATACTGTAACATCTGCTCACATTGTATCACCTGCAACATACTGTAACATCCTGCTCACATTGTATCACCTGCACATACTTAACATCCTGCTCGCATTGTATCACCCCTGCACATACTGTAACATCCTGCTCACATTGTATCACCTGCACATACTGTAACATCCTGCTCACATTGTATCACCTGCACATACTGTAACATCCTGCTCACATTGTATCACCTGCACATACTGTAACATCCTGCTCACATTGTATCACTGCCACATACTGTAACATCCTGCTACATTGTATCACCTGCACATACTGTAACATCCTGCTCACATTGTATCACCCTGCACATACTGTAACATCCTGCTCACATTGTATCACCTGCACATACTGTAACACCCTGCTCACATTGTATCACCTGCACATACTGTAACATCCTGCTCACATTGTATCACCTGCACATACTGTAACATCCTGCCCACATTGTATCACCCTGCACATACTGTAACATCCTGCTCACATTGTATCACCCTGCACATACTGTAACACCCTGCTCACATTGTATCACCTGCACATACTGTAACATCCTGCCCACATTGTATCACCTGCACATACTGTAACATCCTGCTCACATTGTATCACCTGCACATACTGTAACATCCTGCTCACATTGTATCACCTGCACATACTGTAACATCCTGCTCACATTGTATCACCTGCACATACTGTAACATCCTGCTCACATTGTATCACCCTGCACATACTGTAACATCCTGCTCACATTGTATCACCCTGCACATACTGTAACATCCTGCTCACATTGTATCACCTGCACATACTGTAACATCCTGCTCACATTGTATCACCCTGCACATACTGTAACATCCTGCTCACACTGTATCACCTGCACATACTGTAACACCCTGCTCACATTGTATCACCTGCACATACTGTAACATCCTGCTCACATTGTATCACCCTGCACATACTGTAACATCCTGCCCACATTGTATCACCCTGCACATACTGTAACATCCTGCTCACATTGTATCACCCTGCACATACTGTAACACCCTGCTCACATTGTATCACCTGCACATACTGTAACATCCTGCCCACATTGTATCACCTGCACATACTGTAAGATCCTGCTCACATTGTATCACCTGCACATACTGTAACATCCTGCTCACACTGTATCACACTGCACATACTGTAACATCCTGCTCACATTGTATCACCTGCACATACTGTAAGATCCTGCTCACACTGTATCACCCTGCACATACTGTAAGATCCTGCTCACATTGTATCACTTTTCCTAGTTTTGTGTCATGTTCGTGAGGAAAAAGAAAACCGTTTGCTTGAAAGTTTGAAAAGTGAAACGCTGTTTGTAAAAAAAAATACTGAACGAAAATGCCGGGAATTTACATATATAAACCAATGAATGATAATAAAAAGGGCTGTTACAGTAAAAAAGAAAAGACGATTTTTTTTTTAAAAAAAGGGGAAAACATTTTGCCCAAAAAATCCCAGAATATAATATTAAATGGTTCATAGGATATTGAATTAAAATGGGAATATTTTTAACATTGAAGCCTATGGGATTTGCCTGAATAAATCTGTTGAATTAAATCACCGAACAGCAGGGCAATTCGGCAACTTTTCACTGCTGGTTTTTGTTCTGAATAGACAAAGCATTGCTTCTCTATGGGGATTTCACTGCCCTCGAACAGGCACCGAACAGGCACCGTATGTGCAGGCAATTCGCCAAGATTTGGGGAACTGCCTGCTCTCTGAATAACCGAATGACCAGGAAAGGTAACTGTAACCTGAATTTCACTGTTTGGTTACCTTTCAGGCACATTTCGGATCTCTTTGAATAACCCCCAATGACATTGATAGCGTCCTTTATTTTAGTAAAGTTGGCCTTTTTAATATCATGTTTTTAGCTGCCCCCTATGAATGTGCTTTTTTGAGTTTATTTCAAAAGACACCATATTATGGTCACTGTTTCCCAACTGCTCCCTTACATGAATATTTGAGAAAAGATCCGCATCATTTGTTAGAACCAGATCCAGACAGTTATCCTCTCTAATTGATATTTCTACCAGTTGTGTCATGAAGAGATCATTTAACACAGGGTTTCCCAAACCTGTCCTCAGGACCCTCTGTCTCACCAGGTTTCCAGGATATGTGAAGCACAGCACAGGTGATAGGATTTGCTGCTCAGTGATTGCAGGATTCAGTCTACGTTTCCCCAAGGTGATCTGCAAAATCTGGCCTGGTTGAGGGTCCTGAGGACAGGTTTGGGAGAAACTGGTTTAACAGGTTCAGAAACCGGATTCCTTCGCTGATTTACTAGTCCCACTACCCCAATTAATGTCTGGGTAAATAAAATCTCCAATAATTAAAGTGCTACCACGATGTGCAGCCCTCCGGATTTGCTCTAACAGCTGTTCTTCCTCATCATTATCTATATTAGGTGATTTATAGCATATCCCAACCAATAGTGACTTCCCTGTTTAGTCCCAAAATAAATATTTACCCATAAGGATTCCACATTTCCCTCATCGCTTTCCAGGTGTGTAATATTTGGCTTTAAATCATGATTTACATATAAACATACTCCACCCCCTTTCTTATGTCAGGTCACCAAACCTATTACCTTGCTGGAGTTTAAGGGGTCTTGAGATTGGCATCTCTGTTGCCCGCTTTGTTGAGTGAACATGCTCCATGACTCCAAGTCTAAATTTACGAATTGCTTTGCCAACATATTGGCGCTGGCATGGACAGATCAGAAGGTTTACCAACCCGAAAGTCTTGCAATTACAGAAATCGCGTATTTGAAATTGTTCTGTACCAATGCTGTCCTGAAAGGTCCATTGGTTATGTATTGTAATGGACTCCTTTGTCCGCCTCTCTCTCCAACACTCTTTCGATATTTATTGGCTCGGCCTTAGTCAGTTTAGTGGGTGTTAGAGCCACTTAATGTCTTTACTCTCTGGGTGATTAATGTCGGGTACCCTGAGAGATACAATGTCCTAAAAAGATAACCTTTTCCTTGCAAAACTGTACTTTCTCCTTGTTAGCCTTATTACCTGTGGGCACCAGATGGTTAAGAAATGATACAGTATGCCGATAACAAACCTCCCGTGTGGGACATCAAAGTACCAAGTCATCCACATACCACCCCTGGATCCATTGGGGCCCACTAATCTAACACGATCTTCAGCTTGCAACTGTATTCCGAGGGAATTGTCAGACTATATCCACTATAGTCCCCCAACTAGAGACCCTAACCGAGGCAACATGTAACTCTATGGCTTGTTGTCCCAACAGGTCTGGTACAGAACTATGCCCCAAAAGATTAGTCAACAACCACAGATTACCCCCCTTGAATTAGGTCTCTACCCCTCACAGTGTATGCATACACAAACGTATACGCTGTACGCCCGTACACTGCGTCGCCAGACTAAACCGCACAGCTCAATGACTATCCTCTTTCTCTACAGAACAATGTGGCTTCTCGCAGTATACATTTGTTAAATGGGGATAGCCTTCTGCTGTCTATTTCCTAGTTGTACGATGTCTCAGTACAGTACATGAATCACTGTCACCAAATGAAAAAACTTCTCAAAAAAACCTAACAGTCTGAACTTAAAACCGAAATGACCTACTTGCTGCGCAAAGCAACTCTAAACCAATAAAAGCGTGTTATTCTCGCTTGCACAATCCGCTTTGACGTAGTAAATATAAAAAGAAAGTTTTAAAACCAAATCCTTTCTTTTTCTACCGCAAAACCAACCGTAATGCGATACTATGCAAAACGCAGCAAGGTTCTAAAACTCAAAACAATAACATAAAAAAACACAACTGAAGTACATTCTCTACCAAAACTTCAGTTACAGGACGTCTTGCTATATACATTGAGATTCAGTAAAAAGTAACTTTTAACTTAAAACCAAAACTCAATGCAAACAGCAAGAACAAAAACAAAAAACCCTTAGAACAAACAATTGTATAGGACTGAATTAACACATCAATGCCTGAAACAGTCCAGTCCCCGGCCACCTTTATATTACCATAGAAACAGGATTTAACATTATAATAAGGTCCCCAAACAGGTTTCCAGCGAAAGGAAAAAGTCAATTTGAATTAAGTTTTAAAAGTTCCATTTTTTTCTTTTTCTTTTTTCCTGCAAAAATACAAACAGTAAAATAGTTTAGAAAGACCTCAATAACATTTCTTCATTTCCCCTTTTCTGGAACCCAAAATTAGGAACTCTGCTGAATTCCCAGAGGCGATCTCTTTCCTCTCTAAGCTTCACATTTTCACATTTCAGCCGTTCATATTGGGATTTTAAATCTGTTTCCTGGATCCATGACCTTGGCTGTCCCTGGCTTCTATGCCTTTGCAAAGATCCATGTCTGGGACCATTACCCCACCTTGCTGAATAAACCGCTTTACTTCTAGCCGTGGGTCTGGGATACTTAGAATCTCTCTGTCTGTTGCCATTAGTTACCACACAATACCTGGCAATATGTGAACATCCCCCGCATGCAAAGCAACGAATCGCTTGTCTCCCTGCACAAAACCTTCTCTGGGCACATGGTGATCGGCCTTGCTGCCCAACACTAGCCATCCTAGCATGACTAGATCCCACACCACTATCTGAATGGAGTACTTTTATCACAGACTCACCTGAAGTATCCTCCGATATTGCACCAACATTCCCAACTCCAGGGTCAGACAAATTGTCCATCTCCATGTCACGTCTCGGCCTTGCCCCCTGGTGGTGAAGGGTCTTCATGTTTGTTTTTCCCCTATGGTGTGTCTGGCTGTGCTGTTTAGGGCTGATCTGGGGTTCTGTTGTGATCTCCTGGTCTGGGGTCACATGGCCCAATCACACAGACCCACTCCCTATATATTCCCAGCAGCACAGAGCCTCATTGACTGTTTGTGGAGTTTGATGGTGGTTCTGTCTGGTTCGTGTTTCCTGAGTTGCTGCAAAGCATTCCTGTTCAAGTGTTTTCTGGTTCTGACCTCGGCTTTATTTTTGACTATCCCTTCTACTCCCCCCTGGTACCGTATATTTCTGATCTGTTGCCAACCTCTGCCTGATTGACGATTCTTGTATGTTTCATGTTTTATGTACCTTTTCTGTCTTAGTTTAGTATTATATTCAGAGGCCGCTTATAAGGACCTCTTTTAATATAGTCTGTCTGTTTTGCTTACTGTCCTGCAGCCTGCTCCCTTCACGGATTGTCAAGTGCCTTCGGAGCTTAGTGGCAATTCTGTTCTGTTTTTTGGTGCTCCTTGGTTTTGGAGAAATCCGTCTGTCCTTGTGTCCAGTCAGTTACTCACCTGCCTTAAGGGCTTCATCTCATGTTCCAAGCCACCACGATGGCCCAAGCAGGGGCTAACTGTTACACTCCATCCCTGAGTCGGTTGCAGTATCTGACCCAAAGTCCTCAGACTTCTCCAAACTTACAGCACAATGTTCAGCTTCTGTCCTGCTGCAGGGACCAGACAATTCCCTTACAGCCTCCTGTGCATGCGTCGAGCTTTCAGACATACATTCATTCTCCTTGCACAGCTCAGTATTAGACCTCACAGTACATTCATAATCTGTGCTGGCCTCCGCTGCCTGCTGGACAACAAGAGCTCTCAATTTATCCATTTCTACTTTTAAATCTTCCATCTCTCCTTCCAAACTCAGCTTCAGCCTACAAGACTCCTGAAATTTATCAGCTATCCAACCAGCAACAAAAATCAGAGCATACTTTCCTTTCCGTTTGCGGAACTTTCCGTTACCTATCAGGTTTGCTACACAATTTTTGGCCTCCCACCAAGGGTCTATAGATCCCTGCATAGCTTGAACAATGGCCGTCGTGTGTTGTACCTTAGCTACTTCCTTAAAAATGCTTTCCATTGTACAGGAATACAAACACTACAATGCTTACTACGAAAAAGACACTGCTATCAATCTCTGAGTTGTCCCAATACTTTTGGCACAGAACTACAAAGCACCACCCTCCTACACTGTAGTACCCGTATTCACTATACCAAACAATTACCCTGAGAGATACAATTCAGTGTAACAGCCACAGATATACAAACATTAAGCAGAATCATTAACCGTCCCACAAGGATTCCCCTATCAGGCTGGTCACTGGGCTATAACATAACCGAACACTCAAAACAAAATCAAGCCGTACATAGAAAAGTTACAAAAGAGACAAAAATAACTTCAGGACAAAAACTAACATCTGAGGCAAAAACAAACTAATCACTTTCCATAGACACCAAAACTAAAAGTGAATCAGCTCCATCTAAAACGGAATTCCTTGTTAAAAAACCTGCAGCACCAAACTAACCAATATGGCTGCCAAAGCACATTTTTTCACACAAAGGTAAGATGGCTGCCAGGCCGCATGGGTTTTTTCACACAAAGGAAATCAAAGATGGCTGCCAAGCAGCATGGTTTTTTTTTTCACACAAAGGAAGACCAAGATGGTGTCTCCACAATCCAGCAATAGAGAAACCAAATTAAACAAAACAGTTTCTCTTTTCCCTGTGCCCCACCCCCGAAACCAGAGCAAAAACCTCCTCTGATTTAATGGCTAACAGTATAAAAAAATCCTCTAAATGCCGTTTCTCCTGTACAAACATTAAAACAAAATTCTGCCTCTACAAACCAAAATCACCTCTTACAAACATAAAAAGTTACACAAATAGAAGTTACAACAAAAACGATATCCTGTACTGGTCAGCACACACACGTCACAATCTCACCATACAGTCTCTGTACAATCAGCTCAGATCCACCAAAAACTACAAAACAGAAAATTACTTCTCGTTCTTAAAAGAACGATTTTGCTCGTTTTGTGTATCAAGCAGAAATTTCCTCAACAAGACAAAATTTACAATTTACATTTACTTACTCTCTCTCCTTTTTTCTTCTGCGCAGAGGAAAAATCTGTTGGTTCCTTGTTTAGCTGACTCGCCATATGTTTTGGAAATTAATCTACTATCAATTCCCTAATGTAGTTTGATCCGCTGTACTTACAAGCAGCTCTGCGCTATCCCATGGCATACGTACCTGAACCCGCGCAGTAAAAGAGACACATACACCATCACGTTGTTTCTACCTGGAGTTCATCTGACCACCTCAGCCAAGAGCCAAGTCCAAAGTGTCCTTCGTGAGCTCCTGGTCAGATTAATTTATTACACAAATCGGACAACGCCCAGTGGCCACTGACTATCCAACAGAAAAACAAGTTTGTCCAGTAAATACATTTACATATCAAAAGGACAGAGGTGTGGACTAGAATGTCGGACCGGCCCCCTGAGGTGTGGCTTGGTTTTAAAACCACATTCAAATCCAACACAGGGAGACAGATGACAACTTATAAAAACACACACATCCTAGACTATAATGTCCACATAATAAAATTTCCACAACACTAACAGTTTCCATTGGTTGGTTTCAAGACCCCTGCAGGCTTCACTTAGGTCTGGTTCGGGCTCGAATTGGGTCCGTCAGGCTTATGCAGATGAAGTCTTGAAACAGACTCGTTTCGGATTGTTCATATAGTATCGACTCAAAAGTGCCAGAAACGTCAACCGGCCGGGACTGATTCAAACCACTTCGAGCCAGTTGGGGTACATCACCATTTTCTACCGCATGGCTCGAGCCATTGAAGGGAGTCTGTATGGTGGAGGGGTACAGTTTTATTGGACACAACAGGGTAAAACACAGTAGTATAGGGAAATTGCAGTCCACATGGAAATAATAGCTCCAGCATGGCTTTAACACAGTGGGATGGCGTTATTGCCGGGGAACACCATGTCAGGTCTGTGACATGTATGATGTACTTACAAGTGATGCAGCCACCACATCTGAATGTGCCGTGTGCTTTATGTATTAAACAGGTGAGGCATGTGGTTCATCTAATGGGGGAGATATGACTGTGACATGTCCTGTCTCTAATGCTACGTCCTTTTCGTGTTACCTCATCTTATATCCAAGTGACTGTCTGCTGATTGGTCAGCACTCCAAGACACGCCTGTTATTGGCCTGTTAAGCTAATATGTTAATAAGACTTTTTTTCTTAAACTATTTCTTTGTATTTTGTCTTTGTTCTTTGCTGCTCTCGGCTCAGTGAAGGAAGAATAGTACAATATTCGCTTCTGTGTCTCGTGGAATAATCAGTGATGTCTAATGCTTTGATTTGTAGATGCTGGATCTCCTGGAGCACATGTTCTATCAGCTCAATCTAGTGACCCGTTTCAAGATAGAACCAAAGAACCTAAAATCTTTCTTGGTGAGTGCCGGCGCCTTGTGAGGTGTCTCTGGCTGGAATCCGTGGCTGGTCTGTGTTTATATTAGTACATGACACTGAGGACAAGCGATGGGACGAGCCTCGGGGAGCGGCAGGATGTAGCGATAGATAAAAGGATTAGAGACAATATTAGTGTAGCGCTCCCATACCCCACAGATGATTTTTGCACAGTTCTCAAATATCTCTGTGCAAAAATCATCTGTGGGGTATGGTAGCGCTACACTAATATTGTCTCTAATTTTTTTGTTTAACAGTGTTTTATTTGGGGATAAACACTAAAGTTTATTAGCGATCCGCCCCTCTTGTCATTAACCATTTGAGCGCCACTGAACCTTTTTTTCAGATAAAAGGATTACTCCATCTAAACATGGAGATATCATGATATTCACAGACTGCTTCGCGCTGGTTTCTCACGCAGTAAGGACTTGCAGGCTCAGGATTTCCTGTGAGAAGATCCTTCAGGGTTAGGGATAGCATCAGTCGCAGCTCACATTGGAACGCACAGTATAACAGCGTTTTATTAGCATTAGACCTGGGGAAACAGATAATTCTTAACAACAGGCAATATGAAGTGGCCAGGACAAGGGGAGGTTGTGATGTGTGTCACTTTGCACTGGGGGTACATGGGCCTGGAGCTGTATTTGGGAGGTGCAGGCTTCATGTTCTATATTGTTTTCCTGCCCTCGCCTATGTTGAAGTCGCCCTGTACCTGTAGGGTGCCAGGTGTCTGTGGAATCTGTGCTATGTATGAACGCTGGTATTGTCTGTGTATCTGTTGCTATCTGCTGATAGACTTTTTCACCTTTCCCTCTCAGGAATGTGTTAATTATCTGGTGTATATTTGATTGGTCTTTGGTTGATTTGCCTTGTCAGGCGAACACTACCCAATTATCTGATGCCTTAGTCTATAATCCTGTTTACCATATCATCATCTGACCAGGACATGTCCTGCTCCTGTCTGTGTGATGATCTGTAAGTGACTGTATGTCGTCTCCGTGTCACTCTATGTGCAGACCTCTCTCACACATTGTCTCTTTAACCCCCAGTGCTGTGTACGGAATAACTACAGAGAAAATCCTTTCCACAACTTCAGACATGGCTTTTGTGTAGCTCAGACGATGTACACTGTGATCTGGACGTGTGACCTGCAGGTAACGGCTACGTGAAGCCATGCACTCCCGACGCTCATATACTTGCAGTATCAGTAGCTCCGTCAGTTGCCGCAGGGCCTCTGCCTCTGGGAGTGTGGGCCTGGGCCACGGCATAGAACAAGCCGGGTATATATATTCACCTGGTGGACCAGTTGACTTGAGGGCCAGCGCAGAGTGGAATCTGATGGTATCCTTCAGCGAAATCACCACCCTGATGCAGAGGCGTAACTAGAATCCTCAGGGCCCCGGTGCAAGAATCCATGAAGGGTCCCTCCCTCGTCGGCTGTGGGGAGGGGCCGAGGAATGCCGTTGAAGTCAGCGGGGCGTACCTGGGTATCAGACCCCAGTAATTAGTCAGTATCAGAGACCCCAGTAATTAGTCAGTATCAGAGACCCCAGTAATTAGCCAGTATCAGACCCCAGTAATTAGCCAGTATCAGACCCCAGTAATTAGCCAGTATCAGACCCCCAGTAATTATCCAGAATCAGACCCCAGTAATTAGCCAGTATCAGACCCCAGTAATTAGCCAGTATCAGACCCCCAGTAATTAGCCAGTATCAGACCCCCAGTAATTAGTCAGTATCACAGACCCCCAGTAATTAGCCAGAATCAGACCCCCAGTAATTAGCCAGTGTCAGAGACCCCAGTAATTATCCAGAATCAGACCCCCAGTAATTATCCAGAATCAGACCCCAGTAATTAGCCAGTATCAGACCCCCAGTAATTAGTCAGTATCACAGACCCCCAGTAATTAGCAGAATCAGACCCCCAGTAATTAGCCAGTATCAGAGACCCCCAGTAATTAGCCAGAATCAGACCGCCAGTATCAGACCCCAGTAATTAGCCAGTATCAGACCCCCAGTAATTAGCCAGTATCAGAGACCCCTAGTAATTAGCCAGTATCAGAGACCCCCAGTAATTAGCCAGTATCAGAGACCCCCAGTAATTAGCCGGCATCAGACCCAATAAATTAGCCAGTATCAGACCCCAGTAATTAGCCAGTATCAGACCCCCAGTAATTAGCCAGTATCAGAGACCCCAGTAATTAGCCAGTATCAGAGACCCCAGTAATTAGCCAGTATCAGACCCCAGTAATTAGCCAGTATCAGACGCCAGTAATTAGCCAGTATCAGACGCCAGTAATTAGCCAGTATCAGACCCCAGTAATTAGCCAGTATCAGACCCCCAGTAATTAGCCAGTATCAGACCCCAGTAATTAGCCTGTATCAGACCCCAGTAATTAGCCAGTATCAGGGACCCCAGTAATTAGCCTGTATCAGACCCCAGTAATTAGCCTGTATCAGAGACCCCAGTATTAACCAGCCAGTATCAGACCCCCAGTAATTAACCAGCCAGTATCAGACCCCCAGTAATTAGCCAGTATCAGACCCCAGTTATTAGCCAGTATCAGACCCCAGTAATTAGCCAGCATCAGACCCCAGTAATTAGCCTGTATCAGACCCCCAGTAATTAGCCTGTATCAGACCCCCAGTAATTAGCCAGAATCAGACACCCCCAGTAATTAGCCAGAATCAGACCCCCAGTAATTAGCCAGTATCAGACCCCCAGTAATTAGCCAGTATCAGAGACCCCAGTATTTAGCCAGGATCAGACCCCAGTAATTAGCCTGTATCAGACCCCAGTAATTAGCCTGTATCAGAGACCCCAGTAATTAGCCAGTATCAGAGACCCCAGTAATTAACCAGCATCAGACCCCCAGTAATTAACCAGCCAGTATCAGACCCCCAGTAATTAGCCTGTATCAGAGACCCCAGTATTAACCAGCCAGTATCAGACCCCCAGTAATTAGCCAGCATCAGACCCCAGTAATTAGCCTGTATCAGACCCCAGTAATTAGCCAGTATCAGACCCCAGTAATTAGCCAGTATCAGACCCCAGTTATTAGC
This sequence comes from Leptobrachium leishanense, assembly GCA_009667805.1. Lineage (NCBI taxonomy): Eukaryota > Metazoa > Chordata > Amphibia > Anura > Megophryidae > Leptobrachium > Leptobrachium leishanense. Next base: position 4,350,274 of record CM019064.1, read on the forward strand.
CAGTATCAGAGACCCCAGTAATTACCCAGAATCAGACCCCAGTAATTAGTCAGTATCAGACCCCAGTAATTAGTCAGTATCAGAGACCACCAGTAATTAGTCAGTATCAGAGACCCCCAGTAATTATCCAGTATCAGACCCCCAGTAATTAGCCAGTATCAGACCCCAGTAATTAGCCAGTATCAGACCCCAGTAATTAGCCAGTATCAGAGACCCCAGTAATTAGCCAGTATCAGAGACCCCAGTAATTAGCCAGTATCAGACCCCAGTAATTAGCCAGCATCAGACCCCAGTAATTAGCCTGTATCAGACCCCAGTAATTAGCCAGTATCAGACCCCAGTAATTAGCCAGTATCAGACCCCAGTAATTACTCAGTATCAGACCCCCAGTAATTACTCAGTATCAGACCCCCAGTAATTAGCCAGTATCAGAGACCACCAGTAATTAGCCAGTATCAGACCCCAGTAATTAGCCAGTATCAGACCCCAGTAATTAGCCAGTATCAGACTCCCAGTAATTAGCCAGTATCAGAGACCCACAGTTATTAGCCAGCATCAGACCCAATAAATTAACCAGTATGAGACCCCAGTAATTATCCAGTATCAGACCCCCAGTAATTAGCCAGTATCAGACCCCCAGTAATTAGCCAGTATCAGAGACCCCAGTAATTAGCCAGTATCAGAGACCCCAGTAATTAGCCAGTATCAGACCCCAGTAATTAGCCAGTATCAGACCCCAGTAATTAGCCAGTATCAGACTCCAGTAATTAGCCAGTATCAGAGACCCCCAGTAATTAGCCAGTATCAGAGACCCCCAGTAATTAGCCAGTATCAGAGACCCCTACAGTAATTAGCCAGTATCAGACCCCAGTAATTAGCCAGTATCAGACACCAGTAATTAGCCAGTATAAGAGACCCCCAGTAATTAGCCAGTATCAGACCCCAGTAATTAGCCAGTATCAGACCCCAGTAATTAGCCAGTATCAGACACCAGTAATTATCCAGAATCAGAGACCCCCAGTAATTAGCCAGTGTCAGACCCCAGTAATTAGCCAGTATCAGACCCCAGTAATTAGCCAGTATCAGACCCCAGTAATTAGCCAGTATCAGACCCCAGTAATTAGCCAGTATCAGACCCCCAGTAATTAGCCAGTATCAGACCCCAGTAATTAGCCAGTATCAGACCCCAGTAATTAGCCAGTATCAGACCCCAGTAATTAGCCAGTATCAGACCCCAGTAATTACTCAGTATCAGACCCCCAGTAATTAGCCAGTATCAGACCCCAGTAATTAGCCAGTATCAGACCCCAGTAATTACTCAGTATCAGACCCCAGTAATTAGCCAGTATCAGACCCCAGTAATTAGCCAGTGTCAGACCCCAGTAATTAGCCAGTATCAGACCCCAGTAATTAGCCAGTATCAGACCCCAGTAATTAGCCAGTATCAGACCCCAGTAATTAGCCAGTATCAGACCCTCAGTAATTAGCCAGTATCAGACCCCAGTAATTAGCCAGTATCAGACCCCAGTAATTAGCCAGTATCAGAGACCCCAGTAATTAGCCAGTATCAGAGACCCCAGTAATTAGCCAGTATCAGACCCCCAGTAATTAGCCAGTATCAGAGACCCCAGTAATTAGCCAGTATCAGAGACCCCAGTAATTAGCCAGTATCAGACCCCAGTAATTAGCCTGTATCAGACCCCAGTAATTAGCCAGTATCAGACCCCAGTAATTATCCAGTATCAGAGACCCCAGTAATTAGCCAGTGTCAGACCCCAGTAATTAGCCAGTATCAGACCCCAGTAATTAGCCAGTATCAGACCCCAGTAATTAGCCAGTATCAGACCCCAGTAATTAGCCAGTATCAGACCCCAGTAATTAGCCAGTATCAGACCCCAGTAATTAGTCAGTATCAGAGACCCCAGTAATTAGCCAGTATCAGAGACCCCAGTTATTAGTCAGTATCAGAGACCCCAGTAATTAGCCAGTATCAGACCCCAGTAATTAGACAGTATCAGAGACCCCAGTAATTAGTCAGTATCAGAGACCCCCAGTAAATAGCCAGAATCAGACCCCAGTAATTAGCCAGTATCAGAGACCCCAGTAATTAGCCAGTATCAGAGACCCCAGTAATTAGCCAGTATCAGAGACCCCAGTAATTAGCCAGTATCAGAGACCCCAGTAATTAGCCAGTATCAGAGACCTCCAGTAATTAGCCAGTATCAGACCCCAGTAATTATCCAGTATCAGAGACCCCAGTAATTAGCCAGTATCAGAGACCCCTAGTAATTATCCAGTATCAGAGACCCCAGTAATTAGCCAGTATCAGAGACCCCAGTAATTAGCCAGTATCAGACCCCAGTAATTAGCCAGTATCAGAGACCCCAGTAAATAGCCAGTATCAGACCCCAGTAATTAGTCAGTATCAGAGACCCCCAGTAAATAGCCAGAATCAGACCCCAGTAATTAGCCAGTATCAGAGACCCCAGTAATTAGCCAGAATCAGACCCCAGTAATTATCCAGTATCAGACCCCAGTAATTAGCCAGTATCAGACCCCAGTAATTAGCCAGTATCAGACCCCAGTAATTAGCCAGTATCAGAGACCCCAGTAATTAGCCAGTATCAGACCCCAGTAATTATCCAGTATCAGACCCCAGTAATTAGCCAGTATCAGAGACCCCAGTAAATAGCCAGTATCAGACCCCAGTAATTAGTCAGTATCAGAGACCCCAGTAATTAGCCAGTATCAGACCCCAGTAATTAGCCAGTATCAGAGACCCCAGTAATTAGCCAGTATCAGACCCCAGTAATTATCCAGTATCAGACCCCAGTAATTAGCCAGTATCAGACCCCAGTAATTAGCCAGTATCAGACCCCAGTAAATAGCCAGTATCAGAGACCCCAGTAATTAGCCAGTATCAGACCCCAGTAATTAGACAGTATCAGAGACCCCCAGTAATTAGCCAGTATCAGACCCCAGTAATTAGACAGTATCAGAGACCCCCAGTAATTAGCCAGAATCAGACCCCAGTAATTATCCAGTATCAGACCCCAGTAATTAGCCAGTATCAGACCCCAGTAATTAGCCAGTATCAGACCCCAGTAATTAGCCAGTATCAGAGACCCCAGTAATTAGCCAGTATCAGAGACCCCAGTAATTAGCCAGTATCAGACCCCAGTAATTAGCCAGTATCAGAGACCCCAGTAAATAGCCAGTATCAGACCCCAGTAATTAGTCAGTATCAGAGACCCCAGTAATTAGCCAGTATCAGACCCCAGTAATTAGACAGTATCAGAGACCCCCAGTAATTAGCCAGTATCAGACCCCCAGTAATTAGCCAGTATCAGACCCCAGTAATTAGACAGTATCAGAGACCCCAGTAATTAGCCAGTTTCAGAGACCCCAGTAATTAGCCAGTGTCAGACCCCAGTAATTAGCCAGTATCAGACCCCAGTAATTAGCCAGTATCAGACCCCAGTAATTAGCCAGTATCAGAGACCCCAGTAATTAGCCAGTATCAGACCCCAGTAATTAGCCAGTATCAGACCCCAGTAATTAGCCAGTGTCAGACCCCAGTAATTAGCCAGTATCAGACCCCAGTAATTAGCCAGTATCAGACCCCCAGTAATTAGCCAGTATCAGACCCCCAGTAATTAGTCAGTATCAGACCCCCAGTAATTAGCCAGTATCAGACCCCCAGTAATTAGCCAGTATCAGAGACCCCAGTAATTAGCCAGTATCAGACCCCCAGTAATTAGCCAGTATCAGACCCCAGTAATTAGCCAGTATCAGAGACCCCCAGTAATTAGCCAGTATCAGACCCCCAGTAATTAGCCAGTATCAGAGACCCCAGTAATTAGCCAGTATCAGACCCCAGTAATTAGCCAGAATCAGACCCCAGTAATTAGCCAGTATCAGACCCCAGTAATTAGTCAGTATCAGATATTATTATTATTATTTTTTATTTATAAAGCGCCAGCATATTCCGCAGCGCTGTACAATAAGCACAGTATAGACAGGGTTACAATACATTGAACAACATTTGACAAACAGTACAGGAGGAGATGAGGGCCCTATTCCCGTAGGAACTCACAATCTGGGAGGGTTGGGGTTGGAAACAGGAGGAGAGGACTGTAAGGTGAGAGTGATTGATGGTTGCGTCAGTGAGTTGGGGGGGTCGGCTTCCCTAAATAGGAACGTTTTAAGGGAGCGTTTGAAGGAAGAGAAGTTAGGGGAAAGTCTGACAGTACGAGGGAGAGCGTTCCAGAGAGTGGGGGCTGCGCGTGAGAAATCCTGCAGTCTATCATGGGAAGAGGTGATGCGGGGAGAAGCTAGGCGCAGGTCACTGTTTGACCTTAGGGAGCGGGCTGGGGTGTATTTGGTGATTAGTGAGGACAGGTAGTGGGGAGCTGAGTTAGTGAGGGTTTTGTAGGTAAGGATAAGGATTTTGAATTTAATTCTGCAGTGGATGGGGAGCCAGTGAAGGGACTCGCAGAGGGGAGCGGCAGAGACAGAGCGGCGGGTGAGGTGAATTAGTCTGGCGGAGGCGTTCAGGATGGATTGTAGGGGGGAGAGGCGGGACAGAGGGAGGCCAGATAAGAGATTATTGCAATAGTCGTGTCGGGAGATTACCAGGGCGTGTATGAGTTGTTTTGTGGTGACAGCGGTAAGAAATGGCCGAATTCTGGAAATATTACGCAGTTGGTATCGGCAGGAGGAGGAAAGAGACTTGATGTGGGGGATGAAGGAAAGAGCAGAGTCAAGTGTAACTGCAAGACAGCGAACTTGGTTTGATGGGGAGATGGTGATACCCTCCACCGTGATAGAGAAGTCAGGAGGTGGGGAGGCATTGGAGGGAGGAATAAGTAGGAGTTCAGTCTTTGACATGTTGATCTTTAGGTGGTGGGAGGCCATCCAGGAGGAGATGCCAGATAAACAGTCACTGACTTTTGAAAGGACAGGGGGAGAGAGATGAGGGGTAGAGAGGTAGATCTGAGTGTCATCAGTGTAGAGGTTGTAATTAAAGCCAAACCTGTTGATGATTTTGCCCAGGGAGGAAGTGTAGATGGAAAAGAGCAGAGGACCAAGGACAGAGCCTTGAGGTACACCAACAGATAGAGGCAATGAAGAGGAGGAATTACCAGCAAAGGACACACAGAAGGACCTGTTGGATAAATAGGAGTCAACCCAAGCAAGTGCAGTGTCACCGAGACCCAGAGAGTTGAGGGTCTGTAGATGGAGGGGGTGGTCAACAGTGTCAAAAGCAGCTGAGAGGTCAAGCAGGATGAGAATAGAATAGTGGTCGTGTTTTTTAGCAGTTAGGAGGTCATTGGTGAGTTTCAGTTGAGTGTAGGGGACGGAAGCCAGATTGCAGGGGGTCAAGTAGGGAATTGGAGGACAGGAAGAGGGAGAGGCGGTTGAAGACTAGTTTTTCTTAGAGCTTTGATGTGAAGGGAAGCAGGGATACAGGGCGGTAGTTGGATGGAGAGTTGGGGTCTAGGGATGGTTTCTTTAGTAAAGGGGTAACTAGCGCGTGTTTGAAGGCGGATGGAAAGGAGCCAGTGGAGAGAGATAGGTTGAAGATGTGTGTGAGAGCAGGGGTGAGGGAGGAGGAGAGGGGAGGAATTAGATGTGAGGGAATGGGGTCGAGCGGGCACGTGGTGAGATGTGAGGAGGACAATAAGGAATTGACTTCCTCCTCAGTGGCTGGGAGGAAGCGGCAGAGGGTGGCAGAGGGGACCTCTGGGAGTGGAGGTGGCAGATAACTATCTTGTGTTGGGATGTTGCTTCTGATAGAGTTTTACTGAGGAAGTAGTCTGCCAGGTCTTGAGCGCTGAAGGCAGCTGTGGGGGGAGGTGCAGGTGGGTAGAGGAGGGTGTTGAAGGTGGACCAGAGCCGTTTAAGTTTGGAGGACAGCGTAGATATAAGAGCTGAGAAGAAGGATTGTTTGGCCAAGTGGAGGGCAGCGGTGTATGACCGGAGAATAAACTTGAAGTGAACAAAATCAGCTTCAGAGTGGGATTTCCTCCAGGCACGCTCTGCAGTGCGGGAGCATCTTTGCAGGTAGCGAGTCTGGAGGGTGTGCCAGGGCTGAAGCTGGCGGCGTGGGGCCTTACAGAGTCGAAGAGGAGAAAGAGTGTCTAGAGCAGAGATAAGCGTAGTGTTGTAGGGATTAGTGGCAGCATCAGGGCAGGTGAAGGATGAGGTGTGAGGGAGGTGGTGAAGTAGATTGGAGAATTGATGGGGGTCCACAGCATGTAGATTTCTGTGAGGGTGTGCGGGGTGGGGGAGCAGGGTGTGCGGGGTGGTGGAGCAGGGTGTTTAGGAAGTCCAGATAGGTTGAAAGAGAGAAGGTGGTGGTCAGAGATGGGGAAAGGGCGACAGGTGAACTCAGAAATGGAGCAGAGGTTGGAAAAGACAAGGTCAATAGCGTGACCATCGCGGTGGGTAGGGAGGAGGGAGGATTGTGTGAGTCCAAGGGAGGACGTGAGTGAAAGAAGTTTGGAGGCAGCAGGGGCGGAAGGATCATCAATGGGAATGTTGAAGTCCAAGAATTAGGCATGGAAGATTAGAAGAGAGGAAGTGAGAAAGCCAGGTAGCAAAGTGGTCAAAGAACTGGGAGGTTGGTCCCGGTGGGCGGTAGATGACTGCCACCCTGAGAGCCAGAGGAGAGAACAGGCGGATGCAGTGTGTCTCGAAGGAGGAGAAGGAGAGGGATGGGGGTGGAGGGAGATGCTGGTAGGTGCAGGTGGGAGAGAGCAGGATTCCGACCCCGCCTCCATTTCTCTCACCCGGTCTGGGGGTATGGCTCAAGTGTAGACCACCATGTGAGAGAGCAGCAACGGAGGCCGTGTCAGAGGGAGTTAGCCAGGTTTCAGTTAAAGCTAGGAGGTTGAAGGAGTTTGAAAGGAAGAGGTCATGGATTGCTGTGAGTTTGTTGCACACAGAGCGAGCGTTCCAGAGGGCGCAGGAGAAAGAGGACAGGCGCTGAGGGATGATGGGGATGAGGTTGCTGGGCTTGCAGGGAGGTGATTTATGTGCGATGGAGATAGGATGAGAGGGAAGTATTGGATGTGTTGTGGGGCCAGGGTTAGGGGATATGTCACCTGAATAGAGTAACAGCAGGAGGGTGAGAAAGAGAAGGTGGGAATGGGATTTGTGGGAGTGATTGGCAGCACGAGAGTTAGAGGGAGACCATGTTCTGAGGAAACAAAGGAGCTCATGTGAGGCCATCATGTGGGAAGAGAGGAGGGAGGGAGAGATGCAGATAGTGTAGGGGTCGGTGGTAGAGGGGCAGGAGTTCCATTTAAGGAAAAAGGTAGAAGTAAAGAGCAGAAGCGTGAGAGAAAGCATGATATAGACGTGCGTTTACCCAGAGTAAAAAGTGGGCCTTGCAGTTCCTTCCTCCAGTCCAGTAACTCCAGGAAATCAACTCTAGACGTCCACTTAGGATACCCAGTAATTAGCCAGTATCAGAGACCCCAGTAATTAGCCAGTATCAGACCCCAGTAATTAGCCAGTATCAGAGACCCCAGTAATTAGACAGTATCAGACCCCAGTGATTATCCAGTATCAGACCCCAGTAATTAGCCAGTGTCAGACCCCAGTAATTAGTCAGTATCAGACCCCAGTAATTAGCCAGTATCAGACCCCAGTTATTAGTCAGTATCAGACACCAGTAATTAGCCAGTATCAGACACCCCAGTAATTAGCCAGTATCAGACACCCCAGTAATTAGCCAGTATCAGACCCCAGTAATTATCCAGTATCAGACCCCAGTAATTAGCCAGTGTCAGACCCCAGTAATTAGTCAGTATCAGACCCCAGTAATTAGCCAGTATCAGACCCCAGTTATTAGTCAGTATCAGACACCAGTAATTAGCCAGTATCAGACACCCCAGTAATTAGCCAGTATCAGACACCCCAGTAATTAGCCAGTATCAGAGACCCCAGTAATTAGCCAGTTTCAGAGACCCCAGTAATTAGCCAGTATCAGACCCCCAGTAATTAGCCAGTATCAGACCCCAGTAATTAGCCTGTATCAGACCCCAGTAATTAGCCAGTATCAGACCCCAGTAATTATCCAGTATCAGAGACCCCAGTAATTAGCCAGTATCAGACCCCAGTAATTAGCCAGTATCAGAGACCCCAGTAATTAGACAGTATCAGACCCCAGTGATTAGCCAGTATCAGACCCCAGTAATTATCCAGTATCAGACCCCAGTAATTAGCCAGTGTCAGACCCCAGTAATTAGTCAGTATCAGACCCCAGTAATTAGCCAGTATCAGACCCCAGTAATTAGCCAGTATCAGAGACCCCAGTAATTAGCCAGTATCAGACCCCAGTAATTAGCCAGTATCAGAGACCCCAGTAATTAGACAGTATCAGACCCCAGTGATTAGCCAGTATCAGACCCCAGTAATTATCCAGTATCAGACCCCAGTAATTAGCCAGTGTCAGACCCCAGTAATTAGTCAGTATCAGACCCCAGTAATTATCCAGTATCAGACCCCAGTAATTAGCCAGTGTCAGACCCCAGTAATTAGTCAGTATCAGACACCAGTAATTAGCCAGTATCAGACACCCCAGTAATTAGCCAGTATCAGACACCCCAGTAATTAGCCAGTATCAGAGACCCCAGTAATTAGCCAGTTCAGAGACCCCAGTAATTAGCCAGTATCAGACCCCCAGTAATTAGCCAGTATCAGACCCCAGTAATTAGCCTGTATCAGACCCCAGTAATTAGCCAGTATCAGACCCCAGTAATTATCCAGTATCAGAGACCCCAGTAATTAGCCAGTATCAGACCCCAGTAATTAGCCAGTATCAGAGACCCCAGTAATTAGACAGTATCAGACCCCAGTGATTAGCCAGTATCAGACCCCAGTAATTATCCAGTATCAGACCCCAGTAATTAGCCAGTGTCAGACCCCAGTAATTAGTCAGTATCAGACCCCAGTAATTAGCCAGTATCAGACCCCAGTAATTAGCCAGTATCAGAGACCCCAGTAATTAGCCAGTATCAGACACCCCAGTAATTAGCCAGTGTCAGACCCCAGTAATTAGCCAGTATCAGACACCCCAGTAATTAGCCAGTATCAGACACCCCAGTAATTAGCCAGTGTCAGACCCCAGTAATTAGCCAGTATCAGAGACCCCAGTAATTAGCCAGTTTCAGAGACCCCAGTAATTAGCCAGTATCAGACCCCCAGTAATTAGCCAGTATCAGACCCCAGTAATTAGCCTGTATCAGACCCCAGTAATTAGCCAGTATCAGACCCCAGTAATTAGCCAGTATCAGACACCCCAGTAATTAGCCAGTATCAGACCCCAGTAATTATCCAGTATCAGACACCCCAGTAATTAGCCAGTGTCAGACCCCAGTAATTAGCCAGTATCAGACACCCCAGTAATTAGCCAGTATCAGACACCCCAGTAATTAGCCAGTATCAGACCCCCAGTAATTAGCCAGTATCAGAGACCCCAGTAATTAGCCAGTAGCAGAGACCCCAGTAATTTGCCAGTATCAGACACCCCAGTAATTAGCCAGTATCAGACCCCAGTAATTAGCCAGTGTCAGACCCCAGTAATTAGCCAGTATCAGACCCCAGTAATTATCCAGAATCAGAGACCCCCAGTAATTAGCCAGTGTCAGACCCCAGTAATTAACCTGTATCAGACCCCAGTAATTAGCCAGTATCAGACCCCAGTAATTAGCCAGTATCAGACCCCAGTTATTAGTCAGTATCAGAGACCCCAGTAATTAGCCAGTTTCAGAGACCCCAGTAATTAGCCAGTTTCAGAGACCCCAGTAATTATCCAGAATCAGACCCCAGTAATTAGCCAGTATCAGACCCCCAGTAATTAGCCAGTATCAGACCCCCAGTAATTAGCCAGTATCAGACCCCCAGTAATTAGCCAGTATCAGAGACCCCAGTAATTATCCAGTATCAGACCCCAGTAATTAGCCAGTATCAGACCCCAGTTATTAGCCAGTATCAGACCCCAGTAATTAGCCAGTATCAGACCCCCCAGTAAATAGCCAGAATCAGAGACCCCAGTAAATAACCAGTATTGGACCCCCAGTAATTAGCCAGCCAGGGACCCCCTCCACAGGGCCCCATACCAGATTAATGCTTGTACCCCTCTGATGGTGGCCCTGCAAACACACACACACACACACACACACACACAACCCACCCCAGCTTGTTACATACTTACAATAGATAAGTATGGTCTTAACTCTCCAATTCACGTCCCTGCACGTGCCTGACACTTCCAGCACAGCAGGGAGGCTCTGCTTTGCTTGGCTGTGGAGGGGGAAGGGGCGAGCCAGCACATCCCCATGTGAGCAGCTGTCGTCTTCTTCCTCCTCCTCTCCCCTCCCCCCGGCAGGGCCTTTACTTCTGGTGCAGCGTGTGAGAGTTTCATCCCACACGCTGCCGATCAAACGGGAGACCAGGTGCCTGACCCCTGTCTGGACTGTGGTGCAAGCAGGGCCAGTCCGGGCCCCCCATCCATCCGGTTGTGGGCCCCCTGACTCAGGGGCCCGGTTGCATTGGCACCCGCTGAACCCCTGGTAGTTACGCCCCTGCCCTGGTGGTATGGAGCAGCGATATAGGCTCTGTTTAGAAATGTTAATTCTAGTTTTTCGTTAATGAAACCATGGTCATTTTTGATGTGAGAAAACAACGATGCTTTTTGCACGGACACGATCATACATTGGACGGTTTTTGTCAGTGTATTGTAACCGAATCTCTGTAATTCATTCCTAAATTAAAGCAAAATGTGAGGACAGCGCTTCCACAACAAAAGTGAGACAATGGGTATGGTGTGTATAACAAAGAGCAAAAAAACCTCACATGTCCTGGGCCTGACAAGCACTGGATCTGGATGGAACAGTAGACCTCAGAAGAGAAATCTCCCATGTCCTGGGCCTGACAAGCACTGGATCTGGATGGAACAGTAGACCTCAGAAGAGAAATCTCCCATGTCCTGGGCCTGACAAGCACTGGATCTGGATGGAACAGTAGACCTCAGAAGAGAAATCTCCCATGTCCTGGGCCTGACAAGCACTGGATCTGGATGAACGGTAGACCTCAGAAGAGAAATCTCCCATGTCCTGGGCCTGACAAGCACTGGATCTGGATGAACAGTAGACCTCAGAAGAGAAATCTCCCATGTCCTGGGCCTGACAAGCACTGGATCTGGATGGAACAGTAGACCTCAGAAGAGAAATCTCCCATGTCCTGGGCCTGACAAGCACTGGATCTGGATGGAACAGTAGACCTCAGAAGAGAAATCTCCCATGTCCTGGGCCTGACAAGCACTGGATCTGGATGTAACAGTAGACCTCAGAAGAGAAATCTCCCATGTCCTGGGCCTGACAAGCACTGGATCTGGATGAACGGTAGACCTCAGAAGAGAAATCTCCATGTCCTGGGCCTGACAAGCACTGGATCTGGATGAACAGTAGACCTCAGAAGAGAAATCTCCCATGTCCTGGGCCTGACAAGCACTGGATCTGGATGTACGGTAGACCTCAGAAGAGAAATCTCCCATGTCCTGGGCCTGACAAGCACTGGATCTGGATGGAACAGTAGACCTCAGAAGAGAAATCTCCCATGTCCTGGGCCTGACAAGCACTGGATCTGGATGTAACAGTAGACCTCAGAAGAGAAATCTCCCATGTCCTGGGCCTGACAAGCACTGGATCTGGATGAACGGTAGACCTCAGAAGAGAAATCTCCCATGTCCTGGGCCTGACAAGCACTGGATCTGGATGAACAGTAGACCTCAGAAGAGAAATCTCCCATGTCCTGGGCCTGACAAGCACTGGATCTGGATGTACGGTAGACCTCAGAAGAGAAATCTCCCATGTCCTGGGCCTGACAAGCACTGGATCTGGATGAACAGTAGACCTCAGAAGAGAAATCTCCCATGTCCTGGGACTGACAAGCACTGGATCTGGATGTACGGTAGACCTCAGAAGAGAAATCTCCCATGTCCTGGGCCTGACAAGCACTGGATCTGGATGGAACAGTAGACCTCAGAAGAGAAATCTCCCATGTCCTGGGCCTGACAAGCACTGGATCTGGATGTACGGTAGACCTCAGAAGAGAAATCTCCCATGTCCTGGGCCTGACAAGCACTGGATCTGGATGGAACAGTAGACCTCAGAAGAGAAATCTCCCATGTCCTGGGCCTGACAAGCACTGGATCTGGATGGAACAGTAGACCTCAGAAGAGAAATCTCCCATGTCCTGGGCCTGACAAGCACTGGATCTGGATGAACAGTAGACCTCAGAAGAGAAATCTCCCATGTCCTGGGCCTGACAAGCACTGGATCTGGATGAACGGTAGACCTCAGAAGAGAAATCTCCCATGTCCTGGGCCTGACAAGCACTGGATCTGGATGTACGGTAGACCTCAGAAGAGAAATCTCCCATGTCCTGGGCCTGACAAGCACTGGATCTGGATGGAACAGTAGACCTCAGAAGAGAAATCTCCCATGTCCTGGGCCTGACAAGCACTGGATCTGGATGGAACAGTAGACCTCAGAAGAGAAATCTCCCATGTCCTGGGCCTGACAAGCACTGGATCTGAATGGAGCAGTAGACCTCAGAAGAGAAATCTCCCATGTCCTGGGCCTGACAAGCACTGGATCTGGATGAACGGTAGACCTCAGAAGAGAAATCTCCCATGTCCTGGGCCTGACAAGCACTGGATCTGAATGGAGCAGTAGACCTCAGAAGAGAAATAAAATAATACATACCATAATAACATTTACATAAAGAAATACAAATAAATAAGTTCGGAGCTGACTATTTCACTCACGGTATATAAAAGCTGCCAGCTCTCAAATGCTGGTCTTATGGGTAATTAGTGGCCTCCCGTCTGTCCCCAACGATCCTTCACATAAAAGCCGAATCCACAGAGAGAGTTGACCTCGCTCCAGGGGTGGTCACATAGAGAGATTGGTTTTTGAGGCGTGACCCTTTAGGAAAGTCTTTTCCGGACTGGAACCAATTCTATTCTTTAGTATTAAATAGTACAAACAGATCCATAGGAAGCCTCCAAAGAGAAGAAACTATCACAATTTAATGGCCTATAATGGGGACAATGAATGGCAGTAAAAAGATAACAAAAAGACGCGTTTCGTGACGCTCTGGCACTTCATCAGTGGTAGATAATATAAATAGAAAACTCTTAAAGTGTTCACATTTATATAGTCACAAAATCTCATAAATCTGGAAATAAGCCTCCGAATCATTCCTTAGTAACGCGGATATCCACCTGATTTGGCGCTGGTCTTTGACGCAGTGATAGCGTTGCCCACCGTAGCTAAGCAACGCAACTGTTGCCGGAAATCTCTTATAATCAGTCTTCATCCGATTATTTTAAACACATAACCGATGAAATCTCATAGAATAGGGCAGTTTCCTGGTCCTCTATAAACATTTATATCGATGCTTTGATTTTTTCTGGGCCGGTGATGAGGAAGGCCTAATGTGTTTCTATAGGGAATTAAATTGTAATGGCTGGGGTATTCAATTAGACATACAGTCCAGTAAAAAACAAATAAACTTTTTAGATTTAACTATTTATATACAAGATAATGTGATGATAAAAACTAGGACTTTCTTTATGCCAGTCGATGTGAACAACTATATTTACTTCACTAGCTGCCATGCTAAGACCAGGCTAAAAAGCGTACCTGTGACAGATCTCAGTGCCCCAACAGGGTCACATCTGCCAATGCTGCTTCCTCGCAGGACCCCCCCGTGTTATAACGCAGGCAGACTTCCGTGCCTCCCTCCAGTCCTTAGACAAAGCTTAAGGACCGGGACACATAGAGCCTGCTAGCACCCCCTGAAATAAGATGAGGCTGTAGATCTGTGGTCTTTGGGCTAGAAATGGAACTGGTTTGCTTTAGGCTAGGGTCAGACGAAAGCATTTTTCCCCGCGAACGTGAAAAAGTGCGTCCGAACGCATTGACGTATTTTTTCACGGAATGCGCAAAAACTGTCAGACGACGCGCATTTTCGAGCATGATTTTGTACGGATCGTCAATAAAACTCTTTTTGTGTCTGGACGTTATGTAGGCTGGACATTAGCAGCGTCTGACATCTCCTAATCACGCACACACGCCGCTATGCCGCAGCTGCGCACTCAGTACGTCAGTACTAGCGGTTCAGCGTTCTCAAAAAAATGCGTTCAAATTCCACTTGCGTTGCACGGCTGGACTTTTGTGCGGCCGTACATCGTATATTGTCCGTCATTGCCCGTCATCTGCTGCTAGTGCGGCCGTAATTATGTGCGCCAGAACGCACGTTAAAAGTGCGCTGGTCTGACCCCAGCCTTAATCAGAGACACATTTATACAGTCACACATAGGTCATTTACACAAAATCACAACATCTTCTAAGGGAGGTTTTGGTGTCATCTGATTAGATTTAGGTAGACGGTTAAATTAAATATTACATTACGTACAGACTGAAATCAAACATTACATAACATTTCAAGACAATGCTGATTATGATAACAGATTACACAGAAACACTGGACAGATCATGAGAGAGTATTTACATAATCCAGATTACACAAACCTAATTACATTGCTCTTGTAATGGTGCGCTAACGGCGCTACCCTGGAGTAGCGTTTATTTGGATTTTAGGACAGATTCTTGAACACAGACAGCAGGAAAGGCTGTAATACCTTGATTCCCACACCAGGGAGGTACTACAAGAAACCGAATTATCACCTCAGCTCCAAATGGCTTCGAGGCCAGGAGGTCGCTGAGTGAAAACACATTAACTATCTGTGTCCTGACACATAGACATAACGTGATGCAAAAACAACATGAACAAGATTGCTGAATCTCAATGATTGTCAGAACTAAAGCACAGAAAACAGATGCAAGACTTACTTTTGAGACCTACAGAGTGGGAACACACAGTTCAATAGCCTGCAGGGAAGGCCTACTATCTAAGATTGGATTCCGTATGTATTCAGCTATACAGAGGGGGAACACACAGTTCAATAGCCTGCAGGGAAGGCCTACAATCTAAGATTGGATTCCGTATGTACTCAGCTATACAGAGGGGGAACACACAGTTCAATAGCCTGCAGGGAAGGCCTACTAAGATTGGATTCCGTATGTACTCAGCTATACAGAGGGGGAACACACAATTCAATAGCCTGCAGGCAGACCTACTATCAAGCGATAGGCTTCTGTATAGCAACCAAGAAAACAGATACACGACAGGAAACAAGACAGTAGATGAATTCAGCAACAGACTGGACAGGACTTAAATCTAGAAACTAGGAACAAACATAACACTGATCTAGACACAGAACTGGATGCCTTGAGATAAGGCCTTGAAACCAGACAGACAAAGAGGAGACATGAAAACATGAACCAGAAAAACCAGACTAGAAACTCAGATACATGAACATGAAACTCAAATACATGAACTAGAAACCAAGATACATGAACTAGAAATAACAGATACTCGAACTACTAGATTTCATGGAAAGCAGGAACTAGGACTCCACTAACTCCAAATACTCCCACGACAGTCCAAGGAGCAGATCCTCTCCCACTGCTTTAAAGGCTGGTGGCTTCTTGCAATTATGCTAAGCCCCGCCCCCTCAGATGCCGTTTTGCCAGTTCTCAGTACTAGCAACAGGCTAGCCAGCGATGCCACCGGGCACCCTGACCCCCCAGGAGGCGCTGCGGGGGCCAAGGATGTTATAGCTCTGGATCAACAAAGAAATGCTGTGTGGCTGTGTATAGAGATGCTGTGTGGCTGTGTATAGAGATGCTGTGTATAGAGATGCTGTGAGGTTGTGTATAGAGATGTTGTTTGTGTATAGAGATGCTGATGGGGCTGTGTATAGAGATGCTGTGTATAGAGATGCTGTGAGGTTGTGTATAGAGATGTTGTTTGTGTATAGAGATGCTGATGGGGCTGTGTATAGAGATGCTGTGTATAGAGATGCTAATGGGGTTGTGTATAGAGATGCTGTGAGGCTGTGTATAGAGATGCTGATGGGGTTGTGTATAGAGATGCTGTGTGGCTGTGTATAGAGATGCTGTGAGGTTGTGTATAGAGATGCTGTGAGGCTCTGTATAGAGATGCTGATGGGGCTGTGTATAGAGATGCCTTGCGGCGCCGAAGTGCGCATAGCGTGATGACGTCAGATAGCTGGGGAACCCCTAGCTGCCCGGAATCCCCTGGTGGAGATAGGGGGTTCCAACATAACCAGGTATGAAGTAAAAAAAACATGTATTTTTTTGTGTGTTATTTTTATTAATGCAGCAATATTGTTCACATTTCAATTATAATGTGAACAATGATGCTGCACTAATGATTTTTTTCTATGGGATGCGTTTGCTAAAAATCACGTAATTTCCCCCACAAAATGTAACAAGTCCCCATTTCTAATTTTTGTACAAGCGCACCCCATAGAAAACATAACCGCAATTGCTCATGTGCTAAAATGTGAAAAAAAACACTTTACACACTGCAGATGATTAAAAATTAAATTTTTATTGCATTTTTGCCATAATATACAGGTAGGACATGACGTATACATATAAAAATGATATATTCTGAGTCTGCCGGAAAGAACGATATCTAATATGTCTGGGTCATTTAATAAAATGTGGCTTCAAATCGCGTTTAAAGATGATGAGCGAAAGCGGTAAAAATGAGCTGAGCACACAGCAGTGAAATGCAGGGTTAAGGGGTTAAACAGCATATCAGAGGAAGATTTAGTAGAGAAATGAACACTTCTCAGAAGCACAGGTGTTGTTTGATACATGTTCAGGAGACACCTCCAGACACCCTCAGTCTACAGACAATGTATCAAATTCATTAGACCAGACTAATTAAAAGCACATGTTATTTCCAAACACTAATTAACACCTGCTGTTTACGCCGTTTGAGAGCACAGGTCATTTAGAGGTGAGAATCTTTGCACGTAGACATTTTTTAATTCAATATCTAATAAACCGTTGCTTATAATATTCTGCAGTAAAGAGTCTCTTTATTTCTAGATTTTTTTGTATTTTTTAAGCATTTTATATACTTTTTTCAAAATTTTTATTTTTTTCGAACTCGAACCGAACACGCCAAAAAGTTCGAAGTTCGCAAACTTTCGAACTGCCGATGTTCGAATCGAACTCCGAACTGATCGAACTGAACAGCTCATCCCTAGCAATTATATCCATGTGAACTGGGGCAAATAATATCCATGTGAGCTGGGGGCAATATTATCCATGTGAACTGGGGGCAATTATATCCATGTGAGCTGGGGGCAATAATATCTATGTGAACAGGGGGCAATAATATCCATGTGAACTGGGGGCAATAATATCCATGTGAACTGGGGGCAATAATATCCATGTGAGCTGGGGGCAATAATTTCCATGTGAACTGGGGGACAATTATATCCATGTGAAGTGGGGGACAATTATATCCATGTGAACTGGGGGCAATATTATCCATATGAGCTGGGGACAATAATATCCAGTGAACAGGGGGCAATTATATCCATTTTTTTTATTGTAATAAAGTTTTATTGAGTTTTTAAACAGACATGACAATACATTGAGTGCATGGCAGCATATTCAAGCAGTCGCGGAGTACATGTAACATAGGTATCAGATAGTAAAATGCGTAATCTATAATGCGTCTCATTCAACATCATGTATACATGCAAACATAGGTAGCACAAATTTAAGTAAAAAAGGGGGGGGAGATAGAACCCGTGACAAGGGAATGAAAAGGGGGGGGTTGGCCAGTCATTTGTTAGTCAATTGCGGTCAGGGGAGATCTGCTGAATTGTGGGGTGGGAAGCAGGCTGGTTTCGACCAATAAAACCAACGCCGCAGATGTTTGGCAGAGGTGCCGGAGGATTGGTGCAACAGATCCTCTATATCTCTGATATGATGGACTTCGTCCAGCCATTCTCGAAAAGTGGTGGCTATCGGGGATTTCCAGTGCCTGGGCACCACAGCCTTGGCGGCATTCAGTAGACGAATATCAAGGGTGTTTCTGTAGGTGTCCACAGATAATGGCGTATGGTGGAGCAGCATGGCCGCTGGTGTGTAGGAAGGTGGAGAGTCAGAGATTTTGCTAATGGCATCGTGAACCATTGTCCAGAAGGGTTGCAACACTGGGCAGGACCACCAAACATGTAGTACGTCAGCGCGCTGTGATCCACACCTCCAGTAGGAGGCATCTGCCGTGGCCGAGTATGTAGCAATAGTGGTGGGCGCCCTATACCAACGCGACAGCAGCTTGTCAGCCGTTTCTTGTGTACGAGTAGCAATAGAACACCGGGTATTAAGCACGAACATTTGAGTCCACTCTTCCTCTGTGAATGTTTGGTGGAGTTCTGTTTCCCATTTCGCCACATATGAGGGTGTGGGAGGAGAGAGATTTTGCAGGACACCGTACAGAGTCGAGATGCCATGTTGGGGAAGGGTCTTACGTGTGATCACTTGTTCAAATGTGGTCAGAGGGCGAGTATACTTGTCCAATGGAGCCAGGGAGCGGAGGTAGGTTATGAGGCAGTGCATATGGAAGGTTGTGAGAAAGGAGTCAGGGTGAGCCAACGGTATGTCCTTTGGGGCTTTAGGTCGGTTACCATCTATGTACAGGCCAGGTAGGGGGTTCAGCGGCATGGCCGCGTCAGTGAGAAGTAGCAGTTGTGGCGAGAAGGCCGGCAAGTGACTGAGAGGGAGAAGCGGAGAAGGCCAGGGGGCCAGTTGCGTTGGCTTCTGCAGCCGACGCCAGATGGTCAATGTAACTGAAACTGTCGGGTGTGCGGGGATGTTAGTAAGGGCAGCGGTGCCTAAAAGCCAAGGGAGGGAGGTAAGCGAGCGGCCCGCCAGTTCATGCTCCAACGCCACCCATTGTTTACCAGAGGTACCCAAGCTCCACTCCAGACGCAGAAGGTGAACAGCATGATAATAGCGCTGCAGATGAGGCAGAGCCAGACCTCCACGAGAGCGAGGAGCCGTCAGCAATGTCACGCTTAGTCTCGGCTTACTCCCGGCCCAGAAATATCTAATGAAGAGAGATTGCAAGGAGCGGAAAAAGGCAGATGGGACATGTATCGGCAAGGTTTGCAGTAAATAAAGGACTCTTGGGAGAACGTTCATTTTAAGGACATTTATGCGCCCAAACCACGTGATGTGCGGAACGACCCATCGTGTAAGGTCTCTTTCCAGGACCCGAAGCAGGGGGGCGAAATTTGTTGCATAGAGATTTGATACTGCTGGGGTGAGGTGGACTCCGAGATACTTAAGAGATACACATCTGCAAACTGCTGTAAGTCCTACACCGTTCACCAGAGTTGGATGTACATACCCTCAAATTAAAGCTGACAGTCTGCAGTTAAAGCACATTGTGTTTGTTTCATTCCAACTCCATTGTGGTGGTGTATAGAGCCAAAGATGTTAGAATTGTGTCCATGTCCCAATATTTCTGCACCTGACTGTATATGTTGGCACAGTTTGCAGCGGGGTTTGTTACAGCATTTGGTCCCATTCTGTATGTCGTCCTGCTCCTGACCGAGTTTGCTGCGGACCAGTTTTTGCCTCAGGTTTGGGGGTTGCTTGAATGCCAGTAAGGGGGGCTGTGGGAAAATTTCTTTGAGCGCAGGGTCCTTTGCTGTTTTTTTTCCCCCTCTGACCATGCCATTTGGCGATGTACAACATCTAACACCCCAACTGTGCGCCCTATGAATGTCCCAATGTTTAATTCTATTAATCTGATCAGAAAGCTTCTATACCTGACGAAGGGAGGAATCCTCTCGAAAGCTTGTACTTTAAATGTAACATTAGTCCAATAAAAAAGGTATCACTACAGACTGCTATACTCGTGATTTTGGCATCTGGACTAACACGGCCTACCTAATATAGATATAGATATATATACATAGATACACACAACAAAATAGTGTTTAAATAAAGGTCTTTATTCATCACATGTATCTGACGCTGCCTCTCTAGGTTGTTATGAATAAAGACCTCTATTTAAACACTATTTTGTTGAAATTATCAGGACAAGTAGATCATCCTGAGGGACACGTAGATTGGACTACTACTTAGTCCATTGGACAATTAGATTTTTTTTAAAATTTTCACACCCCTGACCCTTTATATTGAGTATTGTTAAGCCCTAGAGGCAGGTTTGTTGCTGGCTGAATGATGCAGAACACAGCACACAGAATATACACAGCTGCTGAACACGAATGACTGAACAGGATACACACACAATAGGAATCCCTGCACTGGGGTAAGGTCCTTCTAGAGGCCTTTTGAATCTTTGCAGGATACTGGGCAGGGAATAAATACAACAGGGGTAGGCAAGAGACCACAATATGAAATGCCCAGCAGCAAACACAGAACCCTGAACTAGAATGAGGTCCTTGAGCTGGCCTCTAACACAGACTATAATATGCTGCTGGCTGGGCAAATACACAAAGACAAGAAAACAGGACACACAATAATAGAATAGTCAGGAATAGCAAAGAGGGTCTGAATGCCAGAATGGAGTGTCAGCCGTATGCCAGGGATCTAGAGCCAGGACAGCAGGTCAGACAAGCTGAGGTCGGTACACAGGAATAACACTATACCGGAATGCATGTACAAAACAAACAAAAATGGCTAAAGCCCAATACTTCAATGAAAATCTAAACAATAACCTATCAAACCCTAGACATTTTTGGAGAATCATAAGTAACATACAAGCATCCCCCAGTCCACTCCCAGCCGGCTGCTGTTAAAGTAAACTGTCACGGTTCCCAGATCCCACTACGCAGTACTTAACCCCCAACACTCCACAAAACTCAGAAGCTACCAACAGTGTAGCTGTGAATGATCCCTATCTGTCTGGTCCTTAGAATTGGCCAGGTAAACTAGCTAGACAGAAAAGGGTTAACAATACGGAGAGGAGTCAGCCGAGCATCAGGAATACAGAGTTCAGAATGGTCAAATGGAATAGCCGGGTCGGTATCAGAGCAGTAGCGTAGTACAAGAAAATAGTCTAGGGCAACAGAAGGCAGAATGGTCAGAACACAAGCAGAGGTCAGTAACAGGTTAAATCAATATAGCAGTCAGGTACAAGGAGCTCAGGTATGGATAACCACGATCTGGCAACTTCTGAAACTATACTGAGGGTTTTTAAAGACCTTCACCAGACCACGCCCCCCACTCAAGCCACACCTCATGCAATCACCTCCCTGCCTGTCTCCATTTAAACCAGGCAGTGGTCAGCGAGCAGCATCAGACATGCTGTCCTCAAGCACACAGGTAGGGCTGGAAGCCCCCAACGTTACAGTACCCCCCTCTCCACGGGAGGCCACCGGACGACCAACAGGACGAGCGGCAATACGACCACCAGGGCGATCGGGGTGCGAGGCATGGAACGCCCTGACCAACCTAGAGGCAGACATGTCGGAAGCTGGAATCCAGGACCGGTCTTCCGGGCCATAGCCCACCCAATCGACCAAGTACTGCAGAACACCCCTGCACAGCCTAGAATCCAAAACCCTCCTAACCTCATACTCTGATTCACCATCAACCTGAACAGGTGGAGGAGGAGGAACGACCCGCGTGTACCTGTTACACAACAAAGGTTTCAGTAGGGAGGTGTGGAAGACGTTGTGCATGCGAAGATGTTTAGGAAGGGCAAGAGCATAAGCCATAGGATTAATGCGGCGAATGATCTTATATGGACCTATAAACCGAGGTGCCATTTTCATAGAAGGCACCCGCAACTTCACGTTCCTAGTGGACAACCAAACTCTATCCCCCACGTTATAGGAGGGAGCTTGTAACCTATGCCTGTCAGCCTTGCGTTTCTGGACAGCAACATTGCGCTCCATATTTACGCGAATCTGTCTCCAAATCTCTTGTAGTTGAGTGAGATGGTCATCGAGAGCCGGGATGGCCTGTTCATTAAACTGAAGCGGTAGAGCCGGAGGGAAAAAACCATAGATAGCAGAAAAAGGAGAGTGGCCAGTGGTCTCATTAACGGCGTTATTACGTGCATACTCAGCCCAGGGCAACAACTCCGACCAATTGTCTTGTTGTTGTGTGGTAAAGCAACGTATGTACTGCTCGAGACCCTGATTTGCCCTCTCTGCTGCCCCATTGGTTTGTGGATGGTATGCTGAAGAGAAGGCCAAACGCACCCCCATCTCCGCACAGAAAACCCTCCAGAAACGAGAGACGAACTGAGCTCCTCTGTCAGAGACTATTTCAGACGGAACCCATGTATTCGTACAATCTCTCTAGCAAAGACAACCGCCAGTTCTTTGGCTGTAGGAAGCTTAGGTAAAGGGACAAAATGAGCCATTTTGGAGAAGCGGTCTACAACTGTCAGAACCACAGTATGACCTTTGGACTTCGGCAAGTCCACAATAAAATCCATAGATAGATGAGACCAAGGCCTCTTAGGCATAGGTAAAGGCTGCAATAGACCGACAGGCAAGGTTTTACTGGTTTTGCTTCTGGCACAGATTTGACAAGCCAAAACAAACAGGCGTACGTCCTGTCGCATGGTGGGCCACCAGAACTGTCTGGAGATACTGGTAAGAGTTTTAGTAATACCAGGATGACCTGCTGGTTTAGAATCATGAAACATTATGAGTAATTCTTGTCTTTCCTTTTCAGGTACAAACAACATATCTGGAGGCTTGTCAGGTGGAGCCCCCACTTGAGCTGCCTGGAGACGTTCCAGGAAAGGCGAGGAGATAGACAAGACTGTGGAAGCCACAATACGTTCAGGAGGAACTATAGGATTGTGGTCTTGTGTATTAGATTCATATGGGTCATATTGACGAGATAAGGCATCAGCCTTTACATTGCGGTCACCTGGTCTGTAAGTCAATACAAAATTAAACCGAGACAGTAGCAGTGACCACCTGGCCTGTCTCGCGTTCAAACGTTTGGCATCCCCGATGTACGTAAGGTTCTTATGATCAGTAATTATCAACAAAGGATCAAGAGTACCTTCCAACAAATGTCTCCACTCTGACAGGGCAGACACAATAGCATGCAATTCTCTGTTGCCAATATCATAATTGCGTTCTGCTGGTGATAATTTTCTTGAAAAGAACCCACAAGGATGTAGTGGTTTCCCTGGAGATTCTCTTTGAGAGAGGACAGCCCCAATGCCTATCTCAGAAGCATCAACCTCAAGAATAAACGGAATCCTGGGATCAGGATGCCGTAACACGGGAGCGGAAGTAAAAGCCTGTTTGAGGGCTTCGAATGCTTGTTTAGATTGAGAAGACCAGATCTGGTACTTCAGACCTTTACGTGTCATATTAATGATAGGAGAGGCTACAGTGGAATAATTCTTGATAAATCTCCTATAATAGTTAGAAAACCCCAGAAACCTCTGTATGGCTTTGAGACCTTGAGGAAGAGGCCATTCTGAGATGGCCGTGAGTTTAGAAGGATCCATCTCAAAACCCTCTGGAGTGATAATATACCCAAGGAATTTCACAGTAGTAATGTCGAATAAACACTTCTCTAGTTTGCAATAAAGACCATTGTCCAGTAATTTTGCTAATACCTGTCTGACATGTGCATGGTGGTTTTTCAGATCGGGAGAGTAAATCAATATATCGTCTAGGTATACTATAACAAAGGTTTGCAAGAAATCTCTGAGCACATCATTAATAAAATCCTGGAATACCGCTGGAGCATTACAAAGACCGAAAGGCATGACCAAGTATTCATAATGCCCACTCCTGGTGTTAAATGCTGTTCTCCACTCATGCCCCTCTTTTATGCGTATCAAATTGTAAGCTCCTCTTAAATCAAGTTTTGTGTATACTGCTGAACCCCTTAACCTGTCGAACGGTTCCGATATGAGAGGGATAGGGTACACGTTCTTAATGGTGATCTTGTTAAGCCCCCTATAATCAATACACGGCCGTAGATCTCCCTCTTTTTTCGACACAAAAAAGAATCCAGCCCCTGCTGGAG
The DNA here is from genome assembly GCA_009667805.1 of Leptobrachium leishanense. Taxonomy (NCBI): domain Eukaryota; kingdom Metazoa; phylum Chordata; class Amphibia; order Anura; family Megophryidae; genus Leptobrachium; species Leptobrachium leishanense. The sequence continues at coordinate 4,374,297 of CM019064.1, forward strand.
AAGAGGAACGTCGGATAAAACCTCTCTCCAAATTCTCCTTGATATACTCCTCCATAATTTGGTTCTCCTTTATGGAAAGAGGATATACTTTGGCTCGAGGAGGCATGGTACCTGGATGAATATCAATAGCACAATCATATGGTCTATGTGGAGGTAGTTTGTCTGCCTCTCTTTTATCAAATACAGCCCTGAGGTCTGCATATTGTTCAGGAACTTCAGTAGACAATGGAGGGGCTGTGGGTGTGTTCAGGGCACCGACATGATGAATGGGTATTAAACAAGTCCCAAAACATGCAGAACTCCAAGACAGTATCTCTCCTTTAACCCAATCAATAACAGGATTATGTTCCACCAACCAGGGGAAACCAAGTACAACAGGATTGGAAGGTGAGTGGATAACTTGGAATATGATCTTTTCTTTATGCAAGAGACCAGTAGTAAGAACTACTGTAATCGTATCGTGAGTAATCCTAGGGCAGGATAACGGCCTGCCATCTATGGCTTCAACGGCTAAGGGTGTCTCTCTTACAACCAGAGGTAGAGAAATGGAAGAAGCGTAGTTAACATCAATAAAGTTACCAGCAGCCCCAGAATCCACAAAAGCGGTATTATGTGTGGTCTTGGTCTCCCAAGCCAAGGATACTGGTAACATAAGTTTAGTGTCTTTGATAGGAGACATGCATGTCACACCCAAGGCCTGTCTCCTCAGCTGCCTTAGGTGCGGTCATGTGTACCTGGGATGTCTGAACGACAGGGGGCACAGGTATAGCAGGCGGGGGTGCAACCCCAACTGGTTCCAGGTGTGCAGTACGATTCAGGATAGTTTGTAAGGCAATGGCAAACTGATCCATCCTATGATCCTGCTCATCCTGTCTGGATACAAAGGTAGCCAAGTGCTGTGTTAAATCTGCGGGATCCATATTGGCCAGATCGTAATGTCACGGTTCCCGGATCCCACCACGCAGTACTTAACCCCCAACACTCCACAAAACTCAGAAGCTACCAACAGTGTAGCTGTGAATGATCCCTATCTGTCTGGTCCTTAGAATTGGCCAGGTAAACTAGCTAGACAGAAAAGGGTTAACAATACGGAGAGGAGTCAGCCGAGCCAGAATCAGGAATACAGAGTTCAGAATGGTCAAATGGAATAGCCGGGTCGGTATCAGAGCAGTAGCGTAGTACAAGAAAATAGTCTAGGGCAACAGAAGGCAGAATGGTCAGAACACAAGCAGAGGTCAATAACAGGTTAAATCAATTTAGCAGTCAGGTACAAGGAGCTCAGGTATGGATAACCACGATCTGGCAACTTCTGAAACTATACTGAGGGTTTTTAAAGACCTTCACCAGACCACGCCCCCCACTCAAGCCACACCTCATGCAATCACCTCCCTGCCTGTCTCCATTTAAACCAGGCAGTGGTCAGCGAGCAGCATCAGACTTGCTGTCCTCAAGCACACAGGTAGGGCTGGAAGCCCCCAACGTTACATAAACAACCAAACCCTGCAACACCCCCTAGATGTTGCAAATGCCTTTAATAATTATTTTGTTGGGTGTGCCACCACCCTAATTGCTAAGCTAGCAAATGACACACCTACAGAAAGACCACACACAGGTCAGGCCCCTCCAACCGTGCAGGGACCCCATATCACAGATAAATTCAACTTTAGACCAGTGCCTGTCAGTGTAGTTACTAAACTGCTCCGTAATCAAAAAATGAAATACCAATCTGGACCTGATCAAATCCCAGCAATGCTGCTGAAAATCAGTGCCCCAGCAATTGGAAAACCTGTCGCAACACTCATCAATGAATCACTGGCAACTGGATACATACCCAAACTATGGAAGAGTGCAAGAGTGGGACCTATCCATAAAAGTGGCAACAGTACTTTGGTCTCCAACTACCGTCCAATCTCATTGCTCCCCGTTATGTCAAAAATTTTGGAAAAATGCGTGTACACACAATTACGTGATTATTATCAATCTTCAAACTATTTAACCCCAGATCAATCCGGCTTTCGTTCAAATCACTCAACTACAACCGCCCTTTTAAAAGTTTGCAATGATATCCAGGCGGGCATGGAACAAGGAGACCTAACTGGAGCATCTTCCTTGATTTTGCCGAGGCCTTTGACACAGTAGACCATGGCATCTTATTACAAAAACTTGAAAACTCTGGTATTGGTGATCACACGCTAACCTGGTTTGAATCATATGTATCCAACCGATCGCAACATGTGTCCATCTCTGGCAGCTCCTCCCTCCCGCTCCCAGTCACTTGCGGTGTACCCCAAGCCTCAATACTCGGCCCCCTGCTATTCACATTATTCATAAATGATCTGCCCAACGTCTGCAAAGCATCAACTGTACACTTGTATGCAGATGACACCGTAATCTATACCAGCAAACCAGATCTCCCACAGCTGGAGGACGTGCTGCAAGACCATTTCACAGAGATAGAAAAGTGGATCACAGATAACAAACTTTTTCTAAATACTGACAAAACTGTAACAATGCTCTTTGGAACAAAACCTAAACTACACAAACTGCAAAATCCCCATCTACATGTCAGGACAAAATCAAATGGCACGCTGACCACAGTCACTTCTCTCAAATCTAGGTATGTGGTTAGACCCAAATCTATCCTTTGGCCCCCACATCGAAAAACTCTCTTCTAAAATTTTCCCCAAACTAGGTGCCCTGTACAGAAACAAATCCTGCCTGAGCCCCACAGTAAGAAAGCAGATTGTACAACAAATGCTTATGCCAGCCATTGAATACGGAGATGTAGTGTATGCAGCCGCCCCGCAAACGCACCTTCAGAAACTTACTACATTGTATAACACATTCTGTCGCTTTGTGCTACAATGTAACTACATGACCCACCATTGTGACATGTTAAAAGAACTAAACTGGCCATCGCTGGAATCCAGACGCACCCTTCACCTTTCCAACCTGGTGTTTAAGAGCTTTTCTGGGAAGCTGCCACCCTACCTGAATAGGCTGCTTCCCCCAGCAGCTCCCTCATCCTATAACCTCCGATCCAGGACCAGCACCTTACTTGCAATACCACAATACAAAAAGACAGTGGCTCGGTCCTCATTTTCCTACAGAGCACCACAATTATGGAATAACCTTCCAGACACCATCAAATCTTCCCCCAGTCTTAAGTCACTCGAGCTCCTTACTAGCATACCTCGGTACAGAATGCACCTGTAAACATGTAACACAGTAACTATATTACTTACATATTTATTTTCCATGTTAATCTGTATATTTGTGTTTTGTTTTTAATATCTTGCATTTATTACTTTGTATTTCTGTAACGACTGTAACAATTCAATGCTCTAGAACCCAGGACATACTTGAAAACGAGAGAAATCTCAATGTATCCTTCCTGGGGAAACACTTTATAAATAAATAAAATATACAGGGAGCAGAGAGAAGAATATGCTCATACACACAGAGGGGAAGCTGGAAAAGGCTAAAATAACCCACCCAGTAATCCCATTAGCAAATAGCAACAGATACACAGAAACCATAACAATAGACAATAACATTATTATTACACAAACAGCCTCACAGGCATGGGATGACTTCAACATGAGAGAGAGGGCAGGGAAATAATATAGAACACGAAGCCTGCACCTCCCAAATACATTGCCAGACCCATGTACCCCAGAGGACGCGCATCACAATATATGTGTGAGGTGTGCACAGTATATTTCTCTTATATAGTGTGTGTGTGTGATATATATATGTATATTTCTCCTTTATTCTTCCTCCTGGTGACTCTTTCCTCCACCTGACGGAGTTATTCTGACCCCTTGCTCTGTCTCTCATGTCCTAATGCTCTTTGGCTTGTGCTCATCCCTCTGCTTCCTGCGGCTCTTAACCTTTTCTCTTCCATTCTCCTTTCCTCCCTCTACATAACACGTTCGTCCTCTTGGTGTCTTCCAGGACCTCCTGTCCCCTGTGGACATTGTCAGCCTCATGGTGGCCGCCCTCTGCCACGACCTGGATCATCCTGGCCTCAGCAATGTGTAAGTAGAAAGTAATGAGGTCTGTATTAGTAAACCCTGTATGGGGGGGATCTAGGGTATGGGGGAGGATCTGGGGTGACGCTGGAGGCCACCGCTGGATAATCTATGAGTAATGCTGTAGCCGGAGAGACACAGCCATAAAACCAGTCTGCTGTTTGGCCACAAATCATAGGTGGGTGGGATCTGCTTTGCTGCGAGCAGTGCGGTACCCAGGGCCAATAACAATACAACAACAAATATGTCTTCAGCGACCACCAATCACTGCTTATTGACAGAGGTTTTCTGCTCAGATACCAGGTCAACGCTGGCACCGAACTGGCAGCACGTTACCTGAATAAATCACCACTGGAAAACCACCACTGGGCCATCACATCCCAGATCCTGAGCCACGAAGAGGCCAATATCTTCATGCACTGCGACCAAGAGGAGGTCCAAAGGATATTACAGGTTATACCGTGAACTAGGGACACATGGGGCAGGGGGGACGCGCCGGACACACAGCGTATAAACTCTAAAAAAATGTCAAAAACTATAGCAGCAAACTATAAAGAGTCGCAGTGTCACCTCACTGGATGCCAGAAAGCTTGAAACTGATAAACACTGCACCTGAGCAGTGACCGCGACCACACCGGGCAGTGACCGTGACCACACCGGGCAGTGACCGCGACCACACCGGGCAGTGACCGCGACCTCACTGGGCAGTGACCGCGACCTCACTGGGCAGTGACCGCGACCTCACTGGGCAGTGACAGTGACCTCACTGGGCAGTGACAGTGACCACACCGGGCAGTGACCGCGACCACACCGGGCAGTGACCGCGACCACACCGGGCAGTGACTGCGACCTCACCGGGCAGTGACCGCGACCACACCGGGCAGTGACCTCGACCACACCGGGCAGTGACCTCGACCACACCGGGCAGTGACCGCGACCACACCGGGCAGTGACCGCGACCACACCGGGCAGTGACCGCGACCACACCGGCAGTGACCGCGACCTCACCGGGCAGTGACCGCGGACCTCACTGGGCAGTGACAGTGACCACACCGGGCAGTGACCGCGACCACACCGGGCAGTGACCGCGACCACACCGGGCAGTGACCGCGACCTCACCGGGCAGTGACCGCGACCACACCGGGCAGTGACCGCGACCACACCGGGCAGTGACCGCGACCACACCGGGCAGTGACCGCGACCTCACCGGGCAGTGACCGCGACCTCACCGGGCAGTGACCGCGACCTCACCGGGCAGTGACAGTGACCACACCGGGCAGTGACCGCGACCACACCGGGCAGTGACCGCGACCACACCGGGCAGTGACCGCGACCTCACCGGGCAGTGACCTCGACCTCACTGGGCAGTGACAGTGACCACACCGGGCAGTGACCGCGACCACACCGGGCAGTGACCGCGACCTCACCGGGCAGTGACCGCGACCTCACTGGGCAGTGACAGTGACCACACTGGGCAGTGACCGCGACCTCACCGGGCAGTGACCACGACCTCATTGGGCAGTGACAGTGACCTCATGCATCGATCATCTGATGTGCTCAGACCTCTTTATAATCTAACAAAACGAGACAGGGAAGACGGCAGTATGACCACTACGAGAGAGCAACGAGGATCAGACAGCACAATGACTGCTACGAGATCACAGGACATAGTCACACACAGGGCACAGAGACCATAGGACATGGTAACACACAGGGCACAGAGACCATAGGACATGGTAACACACAGGGCACAGAGACCATAGGACATGGTAACACACAGGGCACAGAGACCATAGGGCATAGTAACACACAGGGCACAGACCATAGGGCATGGTAACACACAGGGCACAGAGACCATAGAGCATGGTAACACAGAGGGCACAGACCATAGGGCATGGTAACACAAAGGGCACAGAGACCATAAGACATGGTAACACACAGGGCACAGAGACCATAGGACATAATCACACACAGGGCACAGAGACCATAGAGCATGGTAAGTAACACACAGGGCACAGAGACCATAGGACATGGTCACACACAGGGCACAGAGACCATAGGGCATGGTAACACACAGGGCACAGAGACCATAGGACATGGTCACACACAGGGCACAGAGACCATAGGACATGGTCACACACAGGGCACAGAGACCATAGGGCATGGTAACACACAGGGGCCATAGAGCATGGTAACACAGAGGGCACAGACCATAGGGCATGGTAACACACAGGGCACAGAGACCATAGGTCATAGTCACACACAGGGGCCATAGAGCATGGTAACACAGAGGGCACACACCATAGGGCATGGTAACAGACAGGGCACAGAGACCATAAAACATGGTAACGCACAGGGCACAGAGACCATAGGGCATGGTAAGTAACACACAGGGCACAGAGACCATATGACATGGTCACACACAGGGCATAGAGACCATATGACATGGTCACACACAGGGCATAGAGACCATAGGGCATGGTAACACACAGGGCACAGAGTACATAGGATATGGTCACACACAGGGCACAGAGACCATAGGGCATGGTAACACACAGGGGCCATAGAGCATGGTAACACAGAGGGCAAAGACCATAGGGCATGGTAACACACAGGGCACAGAGACCAAAGGGTATGGTAACACACAGGATACAGTGCATAGGGCATGGTAACACACAGGATACAGAGTGCATAGGGCATGGCAACACACAGGATACAGAGTGCATAGGGCATGGCAACACACAGGATACAGAGTGCATAGGGCATGGTAACACACAGGATACATAGTGCATAGGGCATGGCAACACACAGGATACAGAGTGCATAGGGCATGGTAACACACAGGATACAGAGTGCATAGGTCATGGTAACACACAGGATACAGAGTGCATAGGGCATGGTAACACACAGGATACAGAGTGCATAGGGCATGGTAACACACAGGATACAGAGTGCATAGGGCATGGTAACACACAGGATACAGTGCATAGGGCATGGTAACACACAGGATACAGTGCATAGGGCATGGTAACACACAGGATACATAGTGCATAGGGCATGGCAACACACAGGATACAGAGTGCATAGGGCATGGTAACACACAGGATACAGAGTGCATAGGTCATGGTAACACACAGGATACAGAGTGCATAGGGAATGGTAACACACAGGATACAGAGTGCATAGGGCATGGTAACACACAGGATACAGTGCATAGGGCATGGTAACACACAGGATACAGTGCATAGGGCATGGTAACACACAGGATACAGAGTGCATAGGGCATGGTAACGCACAGGATACAGAGTGCATAGGGCATGGTAACACACAGGATACAGTGCATAGGGCATGGTAACACACAGGATACAGTGCATAGGGCATGGTAACACACAGGATACAGAGTGCATAGGGCATGGTAACGCACAGGATACAGAGTGCATAGGGCATGGTAACACCACAGGATACAGTGCATAGGGCATGGTAACACACAGGATACAGTGCATAGGGCATGGTAACACACAGGATACAGAGTGCATAGGGCATGGTAACACACAGGATACAGAGTGCATAGGGCATGGTAACGTACAGGATACAGAGTGCATAGGGCATGGTAACACACAGGATACAGTGCATAGGGCATGATAACACACAGGATACAGTGCATAGGGCATGGTAACGCACAGGATACAGAGTGCAATAGGGCATGGTAACACACAGGATACAGAGTGCATAGGCATGGCAACACACAGGATACAGTGCATAGGCATGGTAACACACAGGATACAGTGCATAGGCATGGCAACACACAGGATACAGAGTGCATAGGTCATGGTAACACACAGATACAGTGCATAGGGCATGGTACACACAGGATACAGAGTGCAATAGGGCATGGTAACACACAGGATACAGTGCATAGGGCATGGTAACGTACAGGATACAGAGTGCATAGGCATGGTAACACACAGGATACAGTGCATAGGCATGGTAACACACAGGATACAGTGGCATAGGGCATGGTAACACACAGGATACAGTGCATAGGGCATGGTAACACACAGGATACAGTGCATAGGGCATGGTAACACACAGGATACAGAGTGCATAGGGCATGGTAACGCACAGGATACAGAGTGCATAGGTCATGGTAACGTACAGGATACAGAGTGCATAGGGCATGGTAACACACAGGATACAGTGCATAGGGCATGGTAACACACAGGATACAGAGTGCATAGGGCATGGTAACACACAGGATACAGAGTGCATAGGGCATGGTAATGTTGCACTCTTTAGAATAAGAGACGGGGCTTGTTCTGGTACAACACATTTATTTTATGAGTTCACCTGAAACAGATAAAAGATTCTGTTTTTACTCTGGATGCACTGTGCACACTCTCTCTTAACTGCATCCAGTGGTAACTTCAGGATTACTGAATCTATATAACATAAAATCCTAATCTATTATACAGTCTATCTTAATAACATTGGTACAAACATATCTAGAATTAAACAAATCTACCTAGCAACAAAATATAATCTGTTTCACTCTCAATCTCTGTTGGAGATTGCACAGAACAAAATAATACAAACTAAGTAATAACATTCTGCACATTTTCTCAGAAATAAAACCTACTTAAAACTGATTCTGGGAACTGGAGTTCCTCGTACATAAGGCTTCTGTTACTATACTAGCATGCTTTCCTAATTCAGCCATGTTGATTTACAACACGTGGCTGCAGTGAATCCATTTAGCAACCTGTGTAACCAGACCGATTTAACAGCATAAAACACTGATGCTTCCTTCATTCTGTTAAATGACATTCTCCATGTTAAAGGAGAGAACAACTATACAGACATTAATACAGCTACTGCAGTTTACAATGCATATTACACCAGGCCTGTCACAGCAATCAGTCTGCAGGGGTCTGTCTGACCAAACTCCTATTTACATAAAATCTCGAATAACCTTTCTCATTAACTGTTAGACTTTAGATACTTTTCTGCCTACCTGAAACAGATAAAAGATTCTGTTTTTACTCTGGATGCACTGTGCACACTCTCTCTTAACTGCATCCAGTGGTAACTTCAGGATTACTGAATCACTGAGACAACCACATGGTATTAAGTACAGTTTCTGTGGCTGAGGACACAGCAGTGACACCCGCTGGTAGGAGGTCAGAACAGCAGCAACAGAACTATTGTTCTGGTAAATTTCAATAATAACAAAACAAAATGCTTTCTACTTAGTCCTGTTTACATTACTCTTTTGGGGTGCAATGAGTTTAATACCAATTTAATACACAGAGTGCCACACTCTCCCCCACAAAATTTAATGTCAACAGACATTTCCTCGTTTAGATCAGTATACTCTGATGTCTATAACAGTAATATTTACAACGTCACATCTCTAAGTATCACTTTAATAAGCGATCTGTAAGTTCATTGTATTCCACGGCCTCCAAAAACTGGAACTGCAATATTTAGTGTGAATGTCCTTCACCGGTACTTCTCTTTGTATCACGGAAGGTTGCCCTAAAGTTTCATAAGTCAACATCCTTGGTTGGCGTCTCTCCCTTTGTGGGTGTGACCTAGGTGATTGTTCAGGAGTCTCTTGTTCTTCATCGAAGGACAGTTCTGCTTCAAATGATGGCTGGGGAACTTGATCCTCGCATCCATTGTATCGGTTCTCCTCTAAACCTTCATCAACCGGTAGGTAGTCATTTGACTGTTGGGTGACTTGGTGTCAGGTACCAGTTTTCCAGAGGAACCAATTGTGCAGAAGTAGCAGCCCTTTCAGTATAGCTGCTGGCAAAAAGAGCTGAATGGCATACACAGACCTCTCTTGCTCAGTAGGAGTGATGTTCAGACAGAGAAACTCTTGGAACATTCTTAGCACAACCACGATTTAATATATATATAGCAATAAACAGTCTCTCAGCAAGGTTAGTTAGACAGTAAAGGATCATAAAGGCAGCGGCAATCAGGCGTAATCAATAACAGGCAAAGGTCGGCAACAGGTATCAATATCAGAATATACTTGCTAGTAGATTTTCCAGGAGACAAGGATCAACAGCTTGGTGTAGGTAGTACTTCAGCAAGATAGAAATTTGGCAAGTATTCAATGGAACAGGTAACAGGTGGGGCTTCAGGCAAGGATTTCACAGGTAAGAGGCTTCAGGCAAGGATTCCACAGGTAAGAGGCTTCAGGTAAGGATTTCACAGGTAAGAGGCTTCAGGCAAGGATCTCCACAGGTAAGAGGCTTCAGGTAAGGATTTCACAGGTAGGAGGTTTCAGGTAAGGATTTACAGGTAAGAGGCTCAGGCAAGGATTCCACAGGTAAGAGGCTTCAGGCAGGATTCACAGGTAAGAGGCTTCAGGCAAGGATTCACAGGTAAGAGGCTTCAGGCAAGGATTCCACAGGTAAGAGGCTTCAGGTTAAGGATTTCACAGGTAGAGGCTTCAGGCAAGGATTCACAGGTAAGAGGCTTCAGGTAAGGATTTCACAGGTAGGAGGTTTCAGGTAAGGATTTCACAGGTAGAGGCTTCAGGCAAGGATTCCACAGGTAAGAGGCTTCAGGAAGGATTTCCACAGGTAAGAGGCTTCAGGCAAGGATTTCACAGGTAAGAGGCTTCAGGCAAGGATTTCACAGGTAAGAGGCTTCAGGCAAGGATTCCACAGGTAGGAGGTTTCAGGTAAGGATTTCACAGGTAGGCTCAGGTTGTGAACCGCAATAAACGAGCAATGACTTACTCAGCTTGTAGTTTTTTATAGGCAGGTATAACGAGTTGATTGGATCCAGCTGGCGTGCATCAGCGTGTCCAGACTTCCAGGTGAGTTGCAGCTGTAATGGCTATATGGGAGGATGCCTGCTCGCGCGCGTGTGCTTTTCATTCAGACCTTAGTTATTGAAGGAGAAGGACCAGAATTATAATGTCTCCTCAGCATGGACAGATCTTGGGGCCCAGGAATTACCAGGAGTCCAGTCAGCCACAGGAAGAGCTGCTGAGGCCAGGAGAGGTACGTGACACTTGGGGTTGGAAAACTCTAGCTGTCGGGTTTAGCATGGGTTCTCCATTTCTTGAATTCTTCTCTACGAGGGGCCTGAGTCTGTATACTAGTTGGTAGTCATCACCGGAGTCACTATCTGAGTCATCTTGAGGTTGTCTCTTTCGAGTTGCTTGTCTTTTCTTCTCCAGAGAATCACGTTTCTTTGGTACTGCCTGTTCTGCAGCCTTCTCAGGTTTTTCTAGTGGTAAGTGGTCACATGGCATCAACAAATTTCTGTGAATTACTCTATTTCTACCTTCTCCATTTTCTGGTTTGATCTCGTAGACGGGACTTTCTTTGCTTTTCCTTTGTACCACTACGTGAACTTTATCTTCCCAGTAAGAATTAATTTTTCCAGGTCCTCTTCTTTCAGTTAAGTTCCGAACCAGCACTCGACCACCAGGTTGTAAATCATTTCCCTGGATTCTCCTATCATAGTATACTTTTCCTCTTGTTGCTTCTTTTTTTGCGGTTCTAGATTCAACAACATAAGCTTCACTCATTCTCTTTTGCCACTCTGTTACGTAGTCTTCATACGTTTCTTGTTTTTCTTCAACCGCGCGATTGAACAGAAGGTCGATAGGAAGTCTTGGGGATCTCCCAAACAGTAGGTAATACGGTGAGTATCCGGTAGCCTCGCTGCGCGTGCAATTTTAGGCGTGAACAACTTTTCCCAATGAGTTCTTCCAGTCTGTCTTCTCTTTTTCCATCAGGGTTCTCAACATGGATAACAGTGTTCTGTTGAACCTTTCAACTTGGCCATTTCCTTGAGGGTGATAGGGTGTCGTATGAGAGCCACGAACTCCAGAGAGTTCTTTCAACCTTGTAAACATCTGATTCTCAAACTCTTTTCCCATATCATGGTGGATCTTGCTCGGGAACCCGAACTTGAGCGCAAAATCATTAAAGATCTTCTCAGCTACTGTCTTGGCGGATTTGTTCCTTGTGGCATAGGCCTGTGCAAACCGGGTGTAATGATCCATGACTACTAGGATGTATTCATACCCTTGTTTACATTTCTCCAAGTGCAGGAAGTCAACGGATACCATTTCAAACGGATACGTTGTGGTAATGGTAGACAACGGTGCTCTCGTAGGCTTATTGGGCTTCTTCTTCTTAAGACATTCACAGACTCTGGTCACAAAGTGTTCAACATCCTTCTGCATATGTTGCCAGTAAAATCTGTCTCTAATTAAAGTAAGTGTCCTTTCAACACCGAGGTGTCCCATTTCTTGATGTAACTCTTTGAAGACGAGTGGGTGATACTCTTTGGGCAGGATCAGTTGATCTCGTTCCGACGTTTTCCTGTATAACACCCCATCTTTGTTCACAAACAGTTTTGTCCATTGTTTCAGCAATAACTGGACATCCAGATGCTCATTTCCTGGACGCTGATTCTTTGTCTTGTATCTCAGAACTCTTCCAACAATTGGGTCTTCTTCCTGGGACTTTCGAATCTGCCCCATAGTCAGGGGGCTAGTAACTGTACTATGTGGTGCATCTTGTACCAGTTCCAGTGCCCTTGTGAAAACGGTTCCTATTCCCTGAGACGGTTCTTCCAACTCTACCGATATTCCCAGTATTGAAGAGCTGAGGATATCCTGTTTGAGTTCTTCAGTACATTGGTTCATGTAGTTGTTGATCTCTAACGGCATCCGAGATAAACCATCTGCATCTGCATTTGACTTGCCTGGACGGTATCGAATCGTGAAGTTAAAATCTGCAAGCTGTGCTACCCACCGGTGGCCTGTGGCATTCAATTTGGCTGTGGTGAGGATATAGGTGAGAGGGTTGTTGTCTGTATACACAACAAATGAGCATGCGTGGTACAGATAATCCCTGAACCTTTCACAAATGGCCCATTTCAACGCTAGGAATTCTAACTTCCCAGAATGCATATGATAATTCTTCTCCGGTGGTGTCAGTGTTCGGGAGCCATATGCAATCACTACCATCTTGCCTCCTTGCCTTTGGTATAACACCGCTCCGAGACCTTCCTGTGATGCGTCACAGTGTAACACAAACGGCTGTGTGAAATCTACATATCCCAGGACAGGTGGTTTCAACAAATAGTCAATGAGCTGGTTTAGAATTTCCTGGTGGCAGTTTGTCCAGCTAATAGATCTGCGGGACGGTAGATGTCCTTGCTGCTTGGTTGTTCGCCCCTTCTTCTTTACTTGGGGGCTCTCTCTTGTACGGACACTGTGTCTTTCCCATTTCGCTCAGATTCGGTAAGAGATAGCAACTCATATAAGGGCTTGGCAGTTCTGGAAAAGTTTGGAATGTAGGACCGGTAGTACGAAAGAAATCCCAACATCTTTCTCAAATCTCCTATTGTTTCAGGTTTCTTTTCTTTTAATTTCTGTACTGGTGCAATCTCGGCTGGATCCATCGTGTAACCCTCCCCCGAGACCATCTTTCCCAGAAATCTCACTTTTCTCTTGAATAGTTCGCACTTCCGAGGAGTTAGCTTGACACCATGTTGCTGGTACCTTTGTAAGACAGTCTGAACATGCTTCAGGTGATCTTCAAATGTACTGCTATGAACAAGATTGTCATCCAAGTAAGGTTGGCAGATATCATCTCTCAGACCTGACAGACACTCTTCCATACTCCGTTGGAACTCAGCAGGAGCTGCACTGAGCCCAAATGGGATACGGACCCACTGATACAGTCCCCATGGAGTAATGAATGCAGTTAACGGGCGACTTTCGGTGTCTAGAAATCCCTGATGATAGGCCTTCCCTTGGTCAAGAACAGAGAACCATGAGCTGCCACTCAAGGAGTCTAACATGTCCTGTATTCTCGGGATTGGATGGCGATCAGGCACTGACTTTCGGTTCAATTCTCTATAGTCACAGCAGAGCCTCAGACTTCCATCCTTCTTCCGGACACAGACTACAGGTGAAGAGTATGATGATCTTGACTGAGTTATCCATCCCCTGTTTAGCAAATCCTGGACGTACTCCTTCACTTCTTGATGGAGGGGTTTCGGAACCGACATGTAGGTCTTCTGGACAGGTGTGGTATCCTTAAGAGTGATGTGCATGTTAAGAGAGGGGATGCAACCAATATCGTCATCATCGAAGGCAAAAGCATGACATTCTTCTCTCAACACATGTCTTACTGCTTGCTGCTGAGCCTCACTTAAGTGGTCCACATTTACCGGAGGATACCACCTCTGATTACTTCTACCACCGCTGTTAGCCCGCTTCTTTACTTCAACCTCTGGTGGCTTCAGCACATTGTTCGAGTGGTGACTTATTTGTTCACGTTGTAACTCCCTATCCCTGACTGGTTGTACTGCTGCTGGATACACTGCTTCTACAGTTTGGAGGTGACCCAGAAGACAACGTTGGTCTAATGTGATATCATGCTTGGTGGTGTTTCCAATAGAGATGGGTACATAGATTGGACTTCCCTTACAAACATCTACTACCACTTCACTGATGATCACACCTTCTGGTAAGGGACACAGTTCGGATGGAACAAAAATCATCTCTTGGTCTTTGATTTGGACTCCCACATGAGCCCGGGCATGTATAAAGGTAGTCTGGTTTGCGGGTAGGACTATCTTCTTCCGTCCTGTTCTCACAATGCCTTCATCATAACTTGTAGCTGAGGTATGCATGAGTCCCAGCATGGTTTCAGCTGTCTTTGCTGTTACTGAAAATGCCCTGCTCATCATCTGTATAACACTGGCTGATGTTTCTGCTACCCTCTTCTCTTGAGTTATTAATTCTTCAATTACATTGAACCCAATAATTGGATTTTCAGCTACTTGCGGGTCTTCTGAGACTAAAATTGGGACTGTCAGTGTCTCTACTGATGCTGATTCACCCACCAATTGAAATCTCACCTCAATCCATCCAAGGAATGGTATTTCTGTCTGGTTAGCTGCTAGTCCAGTTAGAGTCCCAGGTCCAAGCAGTTCTTCAATGGGCCGGATCGTGGTGTGTGGGAGATATTGTTTCCTCCACCCATCATTCACAAGGCTGGCTTGTGCCCCAGTGTCCCACAAAGCTTCAATGGTGACCTCATCCAGTCGGCAACGGACAAGGCACCATCTTCCAACCAGAGCTATTAGCTTGGCTTGCCATTGTGGTGATAAATAATTTACTGCGTTCATAGAAACCTCATTACTGGACACTCTACCCTGCTGTTTTGGAATGTTGGTAGGATGCTGGTGTCTTTTCTGTTTCGGAGTTCTGACTGGTGTGTGCTGGTGTCGGTGGGACACGTGGTAAGGAGCTACTGGGGGTCCCGTCTCAGCAGCCCGTTCAAGTTTTCCGTCGGCTGTGCCCTTACTCTGCATCCCCGTGACAAGTGTCCTACTTGACCACAGCGGAAACAGTGGTTACATGTGGCTCCTGCATTGGCCCCTTGGCATTCCCTACAACCTCTCTGTCTTGCTGGTGTCTGGATCATTGGAACTCTCTTGGTCGTAGTAGATTACTGGTCTCCATGACTGTGAGGAACATTTTCTTCATTTCAAACATCTCTACCTTGAGGTCTTCCATTAACTTATATGGATCTGGGCCAGATTCTTTAAGGTTTGCCGGTGTTTTCTTTAAATCTCTAGCAGTTTCACCCCTTGCTGTTGCACAAATCTCTTTTGACGCTCCAGGCAAAGGTTCCTTTTCCTGGCAGTTTACCTCCGTGTGGAGTTCGTTTAGTCGTGGATTTTTCCCATAACCAGTTTTCTTTAACTTCTGGTGTCTTTCCAACTCTAAATTAGCTGCTTCATTCACTCTTTCAATCAATACATCATGTGACAGCAATATCATTAAGGTAAGGCTTTACCTGAAATTTTATGGCGTCACTCAGAAGTCCAGTTTCAATAGAACGAAGAAACTTTCGTTGAATAAGATCTGTACTGTACTTATCTTCCGTTTCTTTGTCACTTGACTTCCACCGTAGCTTTTCTTTCAACTCAATTGCTCTGAATAGGAAGTTCTGAGCTGACTCTTTGGGCTCTTGAGAGATATTCATCAGCTTATGCAGCAGGTCAGAGGAGCTATCTTCACCGTAGTGTCCCTTCAGGATGATCTTCAACGTACTGAGAGTCAGTCCACTCTTAATCTCCAACATATCTCTGAGATGAAGTCCAGGGCTGACTGCCCGTATCACTGCCTCAATAATCTCCACTTCAGAATGTCCCTTCCGGATTCCTGCATCAATCTGATGGATCAGGCTTGTGTATGACAGTTTGTCTTTCTGTCCCCCTTCTCCAATCTGTCCACAGATTCTGAATTCCCGCCGGAGGGTTACTTCTGGCACCGTGGCTGGTAATGGTACAGTAATTTCCCCCACTTTACTCACGCTTCCGCTGCTCACGCTGATCCTATCCTCTAGTGTCCTCATGTACTCTTCTAACGCTTTGCGAGCTTCCTCTTGAGATTGTTGCAGTTGGAGGTATTTTTCTCTGAGGTCTCTAATCCGAGTGTCCTCCTTTACCATTAATTCTGCATCCGTCACACCGGGCTTGACCCCTAAAATAAATGACAACAGGTCTTTTAAATAC
Organism: Leptobrachium leishanense; assembly: GCA_009667805.1. Taxonomy (NCBI): domain Eukaryota; kingdom Metazoa; phylum Chordata; class Amphibia; order Anura; family Megophryidae; genus Leptobrachium; species Leptobrachium leishanense. The sequence goes on from CM019064.1 coordinate 4,390,907, forward strand.
TGGCAAACCTCGTCTTCCTCTTGACTGCCTTCAATCTCCTCCAAAACTGTCTCTGCCTTCCTAATCAGGGTTCGTCTGGATTCAGTGAAGAAACCTGTCCCGCTTTCTTCAGGGCACTTTAGAAAACGGCAAACTTCAACAAGATGAGCTTTCTCTAGCTGCAGTAGCGTAGTGCTCACTTTATCTTGCAATTGCTCCATCTTCTCACGTTGTCCTCCAAGAACTTTCTACTGACTTCTAGATTTGTCTCTGATAAAAGGAATAGTCTTTTCTTGCTTTACTTTACTCCTCCTGGCTGGCTCGCCAAAATATGTTGCACTCTTTAGAATAAGAGACGGGGCTTGTTCTGGTACAACACATTTATTTTATGAGTTCACCTGAAACAGATAAAAGATTCTGTTTTTACTCTGGATGCACTGTGCACACTCTCTCTTAACTGCATCCAGTGGTAACTTCAGGATTACTGAATCTATATAACATAAAATCCTAATCTATTATACAGTCTATCTTAAATAACAATTGGTACAAACATATCTAGAATTAAACAAATCTACCTAGCAACAAAATATAATCTGGTTTCACTCTCAATCTCTGTTGGAGATTGCACAGAACAAATATCATACACAAGTAATAACATTCTGCACATTTTCTCAGAAATAAAACCTACTTAAAACTGATTCTGGGAACTGGAGTTCCTCGTACATAAGGCTTCTGTTACTATATTAGCATGCTTTCCTAATTCAGCCATGTTGATTACAACACGTGGCTGCAGTGAATCCATTTAGCAACCTGTGTAACCAGACCGATTTAACAGCATAAAACACTGATGCTTCCTTCATTCTGTTAAATGACATTCTCCATGTTAAAGGAGAGAACAACTATACAGACATTAATACAGCTACTGCAGTTTACAATGCATATTACACCAGGCCTGTCACAGCAATCAGTCTGCAGGGGTCTGTCTGACCAAACTCCTATTTACATAAAATCTCTAATAACCTTTCTCATTAACTGTTAGACTTTAGATACTTTTCTGCCTACCTGAAACAGATAAAAGATTCTGTTTTTACTCTGGATGCACTGTGCACACTCTCTCTTAACTGCATCCAGTGGTAACTTCAGGATTACTGAATCACTGAGACAACCACATGGTATTAAGTACAGTTTCTGTGGCTGAGGACACAGCAGTGACACCCGCTGGTAGGAGGTCAGAACAGCAGCAACAGAACTATGTTCTGGTAAATTTCAATAATAACAAAACAAAATGCTTTCTACTTAGTCCTGTTTACAGTACTCTTTTGGGGTGCAATGAGTTTAATACCGATTTAATACACAGAGTGCCACAGTAACACACAGGATACATAGTGCATAGGGCATGGTAACACACAGGATACAGAGTGCATAGGGCATGGTAACACACAGGATACAGAGTGCATAGGGCATGGTAACGCACAGGATACAGAGTGCATAGGGCATGGTAACACACAGGATACAGAGTGCATAGGGCATGGTAACACACAGGATACAGAGTGCATAGGGCATGGTAACACACAGGATACATAGTGCATAGAGCATGGTAACACACAGGATACAGAGTGCATAGGGCATGGTAACACACAGGATACATAGTGCATAGGGCATGGCAACACACAGGATACAGAGTGCATAGGGCATGGTAACACACAGGATACAGAGTGTATAGGGCATGGTAACACACAGGATACAGTGCATAGGGCATGGTAACACACAGGATACATAGTGCATAGGGCATGGTAACGCACAGGATACAGAGTGCATAGGGCATGGTAATGCACAGGATACAGAATGCATAGGGCATGGTAACACACAGGATACAGAGTGCATAGGGCATGGTAACACACAGGATACAGTGCATAGGGCATGGTAACACACAGGATACATAGTGCATAGGGCATGGTAACACACAGGATACAGAGTGCATAGGGCATGGTAACACACAGGATACATAGTGCATAGGGCATGGTAACACACAGGATACAGAGTGCATAGGGCATGGTAACACACAGGATACAGAGTGCATAGGGCATGGTAACACACAGGATACAGAGTGCATAGGGCATGGTAACACACAGGATACAGAGTGCATAGGGCATGGTAACACACAGGATACAGAGTGCATAGGGCATGGTAACACACAGGATACAGTGCATAGGGCATGGTAACACACAGGATACAGAGTGCATAGAGCATGGTAACACACAGGATACATAGTGCATAGGGCATGGTAACACACAGGATACAGAGTGCATAGGGCATGGTAACACACAGGATGCATAGGGCATGGTAACACACAGGATACATAGTGCATAGGGCATGGTAACACACAGGATACAGAGTGCATAGGGCATGGTAACACACAGGATACAGAGTGCATAGGGCATGGTAACACACAGGATACAGAGTGCATAGGGCATGGTAACACACAGGATACAGAGTGCATAGGGCATGGTAACACACAGGATACAGTGCATAGGGCATGGTAACACACAGGATACAGAGTGCATAGGGCATGGTAACACACAGGATACATAGTGCATAGAGCATGGTAACACACAGGATACATAGTGCATAGGGCATGGTAACACACAGGATACAGAGTGCATAGGGCATGGTAACACACAGGATGCATAGGGCATGGTAACACACAGGATACATAGTGCATAGGGCATGGTAACACACAGGATACAGAGTGCATAGGGCATGGTAACACACAGGATACATAGTGCATAGGGCATGGTAACACACAGGGCATAAAGCACGGGAGACACATTGGACATGGATATAGAGAGGGTGCTGCACATAGGGCAGTGGATGCACCGGATATAGAGGGGATGCAGGATATGGTGATGACAAATAATTTCTCTTCAAACGTTTCAGGCAATCATGGAACTGATTTTGGCAACAGATATGACCCATCATTCCAACATCCTGAGGAACATACAGCAAATCCAGGGCTTTAATGCGTCCGATATGGAGCACCTGACTGCGGTGAGAGATACAGCATTACCTCCTCCCTGAAATAATGTAACTGTCATCCCAAAACATTGTAACCACCACAGAACGATGTAACCAACACCCCTAAACATTGTATCCACCCCCAAAACATTGTAACCACCACGGAATTAAGTAGCCATCACCCCTAAACATTGTATCCACCACCACAAAATAATGTGTGTGTCTCTATTGCTCATGATTCTATGCTACGAGGGACGTTAAACGGTGCAACGACAGACGTGATCACTGCGTTCGTCTGACACGGGCCTAAATAGAGAGGTGATGGGTTAAGGTGCTGTAATAGAGAGGTGATGGGTTAAGGTGATGTAATAGAGAGGTGATGGGTTAGGGTGCTGTAATAGACAGGTGATGGGTTAAGGTGATGTAATCGAGAGGTGATGGGTTAAGGTGCTTTAATCGAGAGGTGATGGGTTAAGGTGATGTAATAGACAGGTGATGGGTTAAGGTGATGTAATCGAGAGGTGATGGGTTAAGGTGCTGTAATACAGAGGTAATGGGTTTGGATGCTGTAATAGAGAGGTAATGGGTTAGGGTGCTGTAATAGAGAGGTGATGGGTTAAGGTGCTGTAATAGAGAGGTGATGGGTTAAGGTGCTGTAATAGAGAGGTGATGGGTTAGGGTGCTGTAATAGAGAGGTAATGGGTTAAGGTGCTGTAATAGAGAGGTGATGGGTTAGGGTGCTGTAATAGAGAGGTAATGGGTTAGGGTGCTGTAATAGAGAGGTAATGGGTTAGGGTGCTGTAATAGGGAGGTAATGGGTTAGGGTGCTGTAATAGAGAGGTAATGGGTTAGGGTGCTGTAATAGAGAGGTAATGGGTTAGGGTGCTGTACTAGAGAGGTGATTGGTTTGGATGCTGTAATAGAGAGGTGATGGGTTAAGGTGATGTAATAGAGAGGTAATGGGTTAAGGTGATGTAATAGAGAGGTAATGGGTTAGGGTGCTGTAATAGAGAGGTGATGGGTTAAGGTGCTGTAATAGAGAGGTGATGGGTTCGGATGCTGTAGAGAGTAGGGATGGGCTGCCGGTTTGATGCGAACGAGAGTGCGCATCCAACATTGGCCGTTCGACCATTCGCTGAACATTTCCGCGTGTTCGCTCACAATGGACCACAATGCACTTTTCCACTGACCTGAAGCTCGTAATTGGCAACAGCCTTGCACCTGACCACAGGTCAGGTGCAAGACAGGTGCAAGACTATGCCAATCAGGGCTCAATCATGGGCTCACAGAGCTAAGTCCTGCAGCACACTATATAAGGCCTCCCTGCAGCTCCAGCGTGTGTTTGTTGCAGGAGTGAATCAGAGAGGAGATTGTTCTACCACTGACTTATAGCAGAGTTCTGGAAATTTGAATCTGTCAGGGTTATTCAAAGAGATTCGAAAAGTCACCGCACGTTCAGTGACTTTCCGTTCTCTTCAATTCGGTTCCTTTTGCCGATTCCATTTCGGTGACCCTGCGGTGTATTCAGCAAACACCACAGGATCCCCGAATTGCAGGGAAAAGCTGCTGCAAACCCGCCGAAAACGAACCGCAAAACCCACCGAATGCACGCAGAGAACCCCCAAAAACATCTGGATTCACCCGCTGAAAACCAAGCCCGAGCAGGAGCCGATCACACAGAGCCGAAGCAGCCGAGACCGCAGACGAGGGAGGTGAATAAATTAGCAAAATAGTTTGTGTGAATCTGTGAAACTGAAACGCTGTTTGCAAAGAAACTACTGAGCGAAAATGTCTGAAATTTGCATATGAGGTCCAGGGAATGATAATAAAAAGGGCTGCTACAGAAAAAAGAAGTAAACTTTAAAAAAAAATCGGACTTTAAAATAAACAAATTCAGAAAAATGTTTAAAATATCCTAAAAAAGCTATAAATATAGAGACTCTTTACTGCAGAATTTTATAATGAACGGTTTATTAGATATTAAATTAAAACGGGAATATTTGTAACATTGAAGCCTATGGGATTCGCCTGAATAAACTTGCCGAATTAAACCACCGAATGGCAGGGGGGAACTTTTCACTGCTGGTTTGTGTTCTCTGAATAGCCGAACAGTGCTTCTCTATGGGGTTTTCACTGCCCTCGAACAGGCACCGAACAGGCACCGAATGTGCAGGCAATTCGCCAGGATTTGGCGAATTGCCTGCTCTCTGGATAGCCGAATGGCCAGGAAAGGTAACCGAAAAGGTCCTGCAGGAGAGTAAGTGAATCAGAGTAGAGGACATTGGCAGCCTTGCAGGGAAAATATCAGTGAAATTGCTGACTTATAGCAGAGTTCTGCATATCTTTAATCTATATACTGTATCACTCACCATGTCAGAAAGACCAAAAAGGACAGGCAGACGCTCCCAGCTCCCAGTCATAAGAGGGCAAGCAGCCTCTGTGTCGGAAGGCTGTGCCCCTGGTCGTCGTGGACGTGGTGCATCCTCTGCAGGGGCACGCTTGTCCTTTCTAACTGGTGCCTTAAGCAGCAGCAACATACAGAAGATTTGCAGGATTGGCTAACCAGGCCATCCTCATCCTCCGAGTCCTCTGCCAGCCAGGCTTGTAGTGGTTTACAGTCCACCCCAGCTGCTAAAACATCTAATTCAGCCTCCATGTCCACAGCTACTCCTGCCGTAGCCTGACCATCATACACGGAGTCAGCTGAATTGTTTGACTACAATGACAGTGACATGCTGCTTGAGGATGCGCAGCAACTCCAGTGCTCTGATGCTGACTGAGGTTGAGGAAGGGAGTAAAATCAGCCTAGAGGGAGGGGGTGCAGTGACACACAAAGAACTGGCACTCCTGTCCCCCAGCAGCTGCAGCATACTGCCAGGTTGGCTCCAGTGACGAGGAGATAGGGGGTGATGACGATAATGAGGTCACTGACTCCACCTGGGTGCCTGATCGAACAGAGGAGTCGAGTGAGGAGGAGGCACAACAAAAACGAGGCACAACGTCCTCTATGAGCAACCGTAGCCAGTCCAAGGCATTACATGTCAGAGCTCCTCAGGTGCAGAGCACATGTCCAGGAACTCTGCTGTCTGGGAGTTCTTCACGACATGTGCAGCAGACCGCAGCGTTGCTATTTGTAAGCTTTGTCTGAGGAGGATCAAGCGTGGGAGAAACACCAACCGCTTGGGTACCACATGCTTGAAGCAACATATGACCACCTGCCACACATCCCGTTGGCACAACACTTTGCATAGGTCCTCCTCCTCCTCATCTGTCTCTACCCCCACTATATGTCCTGCCATGTCATTGACTACAACCTCCACTGACAGGGATGATGCTACAGTAATGGGTGTACCAGGTCCTTCCTCAGAATGTGACAGCATCCCATCAGCTGCAGATTTACGCAGTCAGATTTCGTTGCCTCAGCTGCTGCAGCGTAAGAAAAAATATAGTCCCAACCATCCCCTTGCACAGCGTCTAAATGCCAGCTTGGCAAAATTACTCACTTTACAGCTGCTGCCTTTTCAGCTGGTGGACTCTGCCTCCTTCCATGAATTTGCCGAATGTGCTGTACCACAGTGGCAGGTTCCAAAACGCCAGTTCTTTTCACGGAAGGCCATTCCAGCACTATACCAGCACGTGGAAAACAATGTTATGGAGTCATTGGGAAAGGCAGTCAGCAGCAAGGTGCACATTACTTTAGACACGTGGTCCAGCAAGCATGGACAGGGCCGTTACATTTCCTTCACGGCACACTGGGTACCTCTGCTTGCAACTGGGAGGGATCCAGGATGGGGCTCTGTGCTGGAGCTTGCTCATACACCACACCTCCAGAAAGCTGCTTATATGAGGCCTGTCTGCTCTTCCACCTCTTCCTCTTCCTCCTCCTCCTCCTCTGTCTCTGGCGAAGTGGCAGTTAAACCAACGCGTGGCAGGGGCTACGTAATGGCTCAAGCAAAAAGATGCTATACTGTGCCTGAGCTGGTTTGTTTAGGAGACAGGAGCCACACCGGGCCAAAATTCTGTCAGCTCTGCAGGGGCAGGCACAGAGATGGTTAACCCCACGCCAGCTTGAGCTGGGAATGGTCGTCTGTGATAATGGCAGCAACTTTCTCTATGTCCTACGCCTGGGTAAGTTGATGCATGTACCATGCCTAGCACACATCCTAAATCTGGTGGTACAGCGTTTCCTAACCAGGTACCCAGGGCTGGCAGAGCTTCTCAGCCAGACCAGAAAAGTCTGCATCCACTTCAGATGGTCATTCCCAGCAAGTGTTCGTCTGGCAGAAATTCAAAGAGAATTCCACCTTCCCACAAACCGTCTGATCTGTGACATGCCCACCAGGTGGAACTTGACATTGGCAATGCTGCAGCGTCTGCACAAGCAGCAGAGGGCCATCAATGAGTACCTGTGTGAGTACGGCACAAGGACAGGTTCAGGTCAACTTGGTTCCCCCCCCACAGTGGCTGATGATCAAGGATGCATGCACTGTACTGTCACCATTTGAGGAGGCAACGAGGATGGTGAGTAGGGACAGTGCATGCATCCATGACACAATTCCTTTAGTGTTCCTACTGGAGTGCACTCTGCGGGGAATTATAGATGTGGCTCTAGAGGCAGAGCAGCGGGAAGAAGAGGAGGACTTCCCTAGCTCTGAAGGCCCCAGTCTTTACGCAGACAGCATTCCTGCGGGTCCTCAGATCAGACAGGAGGAGGATGAGGAGGAATATTTAAGTCGTGGGGGCATTGAAGGATTCCTCAAGGGAGGGTTTTGTGTCCCCAGAAACCCAAGAACTACTAGGTGGCTGGGAGGAGGTAGTGCACGAAACGGTCATCCTCAGCGACCAGGAACACTCGGAAGCTAATGCCACCTCCAACCTAGGCTGCATGGGCTCCCTTATCCTGCAAAGCCTGCTAAAGGACCCCAGGATTCGTGCTATCAAGGAGAGGGATCATTACTGGTTGGCAACCCTTCTTGATCCACGATACAAGGGTAAGGTTGCAGAGCTCATCCTGCCCTCACAGAGGGAGGACAGGATGAAAAAACTTGAGGACGCTCTAAAGCGACACTTGTGTAACACCTTTCCAGGCACTGGTAGGTTACCAAGTGATGACACAGGTGCTTCTGAGGCTGCGGTTTTTCAGAGGAAGAGTGGTGAAGGGGTCCGCTTGACTGATGCGTTTTGCAATTTTTTTAGTCCACGATGCCCAGGGACGTCAAATGTAGGCACCCATTGCCATCGTCTTCACCATATGGTGCAGGACTATCTAGGGGCAAGGGCAGACCTGGATACCTTTACAGCAGATGATCCACTGGCTTACTGGGTGTTGAGATTGGATCACTGGCCAGAATTTAGCCAATATGCTATGAAGCTTCTAGGTTGCCCTTCATCCAGCGTGCTTTCTGAAAGGACGTTCAGTGCAGCTGGAGGTTTTGTCACAGACAAAAGAGTGCGTCTGTCCACCGACTCTGTAGACCGGCTGACATTTATAAAAATGAATCAGTCCTGGATCAGCAGCTATCAATCCCCTGATGCTGACGTAACTGAATAGATCGGGGATCTCTTCTGCATTCCCAAAGCCTCCACCACTGCACTCTTCCACAATACCTCAGAGGGGTTACGGTGTGAAGGCACTAGCTGGCACCAAAGGTCCAATTTTAATGCACCTGCTGTTACTTTCATCCAAAGCCTGCATAAGTTTCACCATATTTTAGCCCAAAAATCACTAAACTTGTTCTGCGTGTCCTAAAATGTCTCCTCTTTTCATACAGGCTGCCGCCCCAAGCAGTTGTTTATGAATAGATTAAAGGAAATCCATTTACCGTCATTCGAAATGTCATTTTTTAATTTTAAATGTTTCTATACATCCTTTAACTAAACTAAAAAAATGGTCGGAGTTGTGGCAATTGAGTTTTAATGTGGATAAGTGCAAGATAATGCACCTGGGACGTAAAAACCCAAGGGCTGAATATAGAATATTTGATACAGTCCTAACCTCAACATCTGAGGAAAGGGATTTAGGGGTCATTATTTCAGAGGATCTAAGGGTAAGTAGTCAATGTAATAGAGCAGCAGGAAATGCTAGCAGAATGCTTAGGAAATGCTGGCAGAATGCTTGGTTGTGTAGGGAGAGGTATTAGCAGTAGGAAAAGGGAAGTGCTCATGCCACTGTACAGAGCACTGGTGAGACCTCACTTGGAGTACTGTGTGCAGTACTGGAGACCGTATCTCCAGAAGGATATAGACATCTTAGAGAGAGTTCAGAGAAGGGCTACTAAAATGGTGTACGGCTTGAAGGAGAAAAGTTACCAGGAAAGGCTTAATGATCTTAACATGTACAGCTTGGAAAAAAGACGAGACAGAGGAGATATGATAGAAACATTTAAATACGTAAAGGGAATCCACAAGGTAGAGGAAGGGAGTATATTTAAAAGGAAACAAAGTAGCAAAACAAGAGGACATAGTCTTAGATTAGAGGGGCAAAGGTTTAAAAGTAACATCAGAAAGCATTATTTTACTGAGAGGGTGGTGATACATGGAACAGTCTTCCAGTAGAAGTGGTAGAGGCCAAAACAGTGATTGAATTTAAGCAAGCATGGGATAGGCATAAGGCTATCCTAAACAAAAGATAAATCCAGGTTAAGTATCCATGTAATTGGGCGACTAGATGGGTCGAAAGGTTCTTATCTGCCGACATTTTTCTATGTTTCTATGTTTCTACAAATCCGCCACTTCACGGGCAGGTTATGCGGACCTCCTAGGCACGATATTTGAAGGAATTTTTCATTTTTATTCTTAACCTTTATGTCACAGAAAAATCACTTCCTTTTAAAAATTTTTTTTTTTTTTTAACTTTTTTCCTTGTTTCCTGTCCCCCAGGGCACTACCCAGACCCCCATACACATTTTATGTCCAATATCTTGCATATATGCCCACTTGGAGGGCACTCTAAAAATCGAACGTTCGAGTCCCATTGACTTGCATTGAGTTCGCGACGCGTTCGAATTCAAACTTTTTAAATTTTTCGAGTTCAAATGCGAACCGAACACGGGGGTGTTTGGCCCATCCCTAGAAGAGAAGTGATGAGTTAGGATGCTGTAATAGAGAGGTGATGGGTTAGGATGTTGTAATAGAGAGGTGATGGGTTAGGATGTTGTAATAGAGAGGTGATGGGTTAGGATGTTGTAATAGAGAGGTGATGGGTTAGGATGTTGTAATAGAGAGGTGATGGGTTAGGATGTTGTAATAGAGAGGTGATGGGTTAAGATGTTGTAATAGAGAGGTGATGGGTTAGGATGTTGTAATAGAGAGGTGATGGGTTAGGATGTTGTAATAGAGAGGTGATGGGTTAGGATGTTGTAATAGAGAGGTGATGGGTTAGCATAGAAACATAGAAACATAGAAACATAGAAAAATGTCGGCAGATAAGAAGCTTTCGGCCCATCTAGTCGCCCAATTACATGGATACTTTACCTGGATTTATCTTTTGTTTAGAATAGCCTTATGCCTATCCCATGCCTGCTTAAATTCAATTACTGTTTTGGCCTCTACCACTTCTACTGGAAGACTGTTCCATGTATCCACCACCCTCTCAGTAAAATAATGCTTCCTGATGTTACTTTTAAACCTTTGCCCCTCTAATATGGAATAACCTCCCAGACGCCGTCAAATCTTCCCCCAGTCTAAAGTCCCTTAAGAGCTCCCTATTAACATACCTCAATACAAAATGCACCTGTAAACATGTAACATAATGACTACATTTCCTCCATATTTATTTTTCTGTTAATCTGTATATTTGGTCCTGTGTTAATATCTTGCATTTTACTATTTTGTAGACATGTGCACAGCACAAAATTTCGTTTTGAACTAATGCATTAGTACTAAAATGCAATTTATTTAGTTGCTAAAGAAATTTGTTTTCAGTTCTTTAGTATGAAAACTAATTTCGTTCATCCGAAAACCAATGGATACAATTACTATTGTAGTGGCTCCTCAGAGGGCTGAGATCGCTGCTTGTTACAGTATCTCTCACTCTCAGCACAATGTGGGCCATATTACATAGTTGGTGCTAACATAACCAGAGCTGTTGTAAACTTCCCAGAGCCATTATAGCCTATGGAGGTTTTCAGTTTACAACAGCTCTGGTTAAGTTAGCACCAACATTGTAATACTGCCCCGTGTCAGGCAAAGCTGTTACAGTAATTGACTGCTGCCTCATCACAGCGCTCAGAGTTTCAGTAAAACTAGTAAATAATATTTTTATATATCAGAGGTTATAACAATATTATTTCCTTGTTTTACTGAAACTCTGAGCGCTGTTAGTCAGTTACTGTAACAGCTGAGCCTGAAACAACAGCCTGAGAGATAATGTAACAAGCAGTCGATCTCCGCGCTCACAGCCACTGGATTTAAAGGGCTGAAAAAAAGGATCCTCTCTGTATAATGTTTAGAACATTCACCTGCATTAATTAATACCCCTCTCTGTATAATATATAGAACATCCTCCTGAATTAATGTCCCTCTCTGTATAGAACATACTCCTCAATTTATATCTTTCTCTGTATAATGTATATAACATCCTCCTGCATTAATTAATGCCCCTCTCTGTATAGAACATCCTACTGCATTGGCATGTGTAGGGTGCAGAACTTCGGATGTTGCGCTCTTCATTGCTGGTCTCCTTCACTCATCAATGTAATATCACAAAAAGGACCGAAACTAAAATGTAGTGCATTTTATTTTAGTTTCTTTCGTTTTTTGTACTGAGCAGTTTCGTTTCTCTTGAGTCATACGAAAACGAAATTATCCCAAAATTCGGACTAAATCGTTTTAGTACTAAAACGAATGCACATGTCTACTATTTTGTATTTCTGTAACCACTCAATGTTCTCAAACCCAGGACATACTTGAAAACGAGAGAAATCTCAATGTATCCTTCCTGGTAAAATCCTTTATAAATAAATAAATAAAATAAATAATCTAAGACTATGTCCTCTTGTTTTGCTACTTTGTTTCCTTTTAAATATACTCCCTTCCTCTACCTTGTGGATTCCCTTTACGTATTTAAATGTTTCTATCATATCTCCTCTGTCTCGTCTTTTTTCCAAGCTGTACATGTTAAGATCATTAAGCCTTTCCTGGTAACTTTTTCTCTTCAAGCCGTACACCATTTTAGTAGCCCTTCTCTGAACTCTCTCTAAGATGTCTATATCCTTCTGGAGATACGGTCTCCAGTACTGCACACAGTACTCCAAGTGAGGTCTCACCAGTGCTCTGTACAGTGGCATGAGCACTTCCCTTTTCCTACTGCTAATACCTCTCCCTACACAACCAAGCATTCTGCCAGCATTTCCAAGCATTCTGCCAGCATTTCCTGCTGCTCTATTACATTGACTACTTACCCTTAGATCCTCTGAAATAATAACCCCTAAATCCCTTTCCTCAGATGTTGAGGTTAGGACTGTATCAAATATTCTATATTCAGCCCTTGGGTTTTTACGTCCCAGGTGCATTATCTTGCACTTATCCACATTAAAACTCAATTGCCACAGCTCCGACCATTTTTTTAGTTTACCTAAATCATTTGTCATTTGGCTGATCCCTCCAGGAACGTCAACCCTGTTGCAAATCTTTGTGTCATCAGCAAAAAGACATACTTTTCCATTAATACCTTCTGCAATATCACTAACAAAAATATTAAATAGAATGGGTCCAAGTACTGACCCCTGAGGTACCCCACTGGTAACAAGACCTTGCGCCGAATAAACTCCATTTACCACAACCCTCTGTTGCCTGTCACTCAGCCACTGCCTAATCCATTCAACAATATTGGAATCCAAGCTCAAAGATTGCAATTTATTGATAAGCCTTCTATGCGGAACAGTATCCTTACTGAAATCTAAATAAGCAATGTCTACTGCACCACCTGTGTCTATTATTTTTGTTACCCAATCAAAAAAATCAATAAGATTAGTTTGGCATGATCTCCCTGAGGTAAACCCATGTTGTTTCTGATCCTGTAATCTATGTGTTTTTAGATGTTCAACAATCCTTTCCTTTAACATGGTTTCCATTAATTTCCCCACTACTGACGTAAGACTAACTGGCCTATAGTTCCCAGATTCCTCCCTACTACCCTTCTTGTGAATGGGCACAACATTTGCTAATTTCCAGTCTTCTGGGACGACTCCCGTTAGCAAGGATTGGTTAAATAAATCTGTTAACGGTTTTTGCTATTACATCACTGAGCTCTTTTAATAATTTAGGGTGGATCCCATCAGGCCCCATTGATTTATTTGTCTTTACTTTAGACAGCTGCTGTAGAACCTCCTCCTCTGTAAACTGATATGTAATTGTCTCGTTAGTGTTTCCTCCAACTGAGGTCCCTTTCCTTCCTTTTCTTCTGCAAAGACTGAACAAAAATATTCATTGAGGCAGTCAGCGAGACTTTTATCCTCTTCTACATACCTTCCTTCCTTTGTTTTTAATCTAACTAATCCTTGTTTTACTTTTCTTTTCTCGTTTATGTATCTAAAAAATGTTTTGTCCCCCTTTTTTACTGACTGAGCTATTTTCTCTTTTGCGTGTGCTTTGGAAGCTCTTATAAATTGCTTTGCCTCTTTCTGCCTAATCTTATAGGTTTGTCTATCTTCTTCACTCTGAGTTGTTTTATAATTATTGAATGCTGTCTTCTTGTTCTTCACTATTTTGGCCACTTCTGCAGAGTACCACAGTGGTTTCTTCCCTTTTTTGTTTTTGCTAACAAGTCGAATGCAATTGCCTGTGGCCTTCATAATGCTTCCTTAAAATAATCCCATTTCTCCTGGACTCCCTTTAAACTCCTCCAGTCTGATAATGACTCCTTCACACAAGTCTCATTTTAGAGAAATCTGTTTTTTTAAAGTCTAAAACTTTTGTTTGTGTGGTGTGGCTCCATCTCTGTTCTTATATTAAACCACACTGACTGGTGATCACTTAGATCCCAAATTTTCACCTACAACAACGTCCGATACCAAACCTCCATTTGTGAGTATTAATCCAATATGGCCTCTTTACGGGTCGGCTCCTCAACTACTTGTGTTAGAGATAATCCCAGTAAGGAGTTTAGAATATTTGTACTCCTGGTGCACCCAGCTGTTTTTGGTTTTCCAGTTCACATCAGGAAGATTAAAGTCCCCCATGATAATAACTTCCCCCTTCATTGACATTTTGGCTATTTCCTCAAGCAGCAGATTATCTAGCTCTTCTACTTGTCCAGGGGTCTATAGATCACACCTACACGAGCTACTGTATGATTGCCAAATGTTAGCGTAACCCAAACTGACTCTATGTTCACCTCGCTCACTTTTATTTGGTTCATTTTTATGTTGTTTTTCACATACAGGGTCACTCCTCCTCCTTTCCTACCTTCTCTGTCTTTTCTATATAAAGAGTACCCCGGTATTGTTATGTCACAGTTATTTTTCTCACTGAACCATGTCTCAGTAACCGCCACTAAATCTACTTTTTCAGCTGCCATCATTGCCTCCAGTTCATTGATTTTATTGACTAAACTGCGAGCATTTATAGACACAACTCTGAGCTTGTCCTTTTTTCCCCGCATGTTGCTTGCACCCGCCGATTTAGTTTTGGGGGACAATCAGGCAGATTGTTTTTTACCCTTTTGTCCCCCCCTCCTAGTTGTTGTAATAGAGGAGTAAGGATGTATGTAATAGAGCGGTGATGGGTTATGTTGTAATAGAGAGGTGATGGGTTAAGATGTTGTATATAAAGGTGATGGTTAGCTTGTAAGGTGATGGTTAGGATGTGTGAATATGAGAGTGATGGGTTAAGATGTTGAAGAGAGAGGTGATGGGTTAAGATGTTGTTTGTAATAGAGAGTGATGGGTTAGCATGTTGTATTAGAGAGGTGATGGTTAGCAGTGTGTTGTAATAGGAGAGGTTGATGGGTTTAGAGAGGTGATGTAAGTAGAGAATAGGATGTGAAATGAAGGTAAGTAGGAACATAGAGAGTGATGTTAGCATGTTGTAATAGAGAGGTGATGGGTTAGCATGTTGTAATGTAGAGGTGATGGGTTAGCATGTTGTAATAGAGAGGTGAGGTTAGATCATGTTGTAATAAGGTGATGGTTAGGATGTTGCTAAGAGAGAGGTGATGGGTTAGGATGTTGATATAGAGGATGTAAGATGTCTATGTTGTAATAGAAAGGTGCATGGGTTAAGATGTGTGTAATAGAGGTGATGGGTTAGGATGTTGTAATAGAGAGGTGATGGGTTAAGATGTTGTAATAGAGAGGTTGATGGGTTAAGATGTTGTAATAGAGAGGTGATGGGTTAGGATGTTGTACATAGAGGAGGTGATGGGTTAGCATGTTGTAATAGAGAGGTGATGGGTTAGCATGTTGTAATAGAGACGGTGATGGTGTTAGGTATGTTCGTAATAGAGAGAGGTGATGGGTAGGATGTTGTAATAAGAGGGTGGATGGGTTAAGATGTTGTAAGAGAGAGGTGATGGGTTAAGATGTTGTAATTAGAGAGGTGATGGGTTAGGATGTTGTAATAGAGAGGCATGATAGACGGGTGGGTTAGGATGTTGTAATAGAGAGGGTGATAGAGGTTAGGCAGTGTTGTAATAGAGAGGTGATGGGTTTTGATGTTGTAATAGTAGATGGCGGTGATGTGGTTAGGATGTTACCGTTGTAATAGAGAGGTGATGGGTTAAGATGTTGTAAGAGAGAGGTGATGGGTTAAGATGTTGTAATAGAGAGGTGATGGGTTAGGATGTTGTAATAGAGAGGTGATGGGTTAGGATGTTGTAATAGAGAGGTGATGGGTTAGCATGTTGTAATAGAGAGGTGATGGGTTAGGATGTTGTAATAGAGCGGTGATGGGTTAGGATGTTGTAATAGAGAGGTGATGGGTTAAGATGTTGTAAGAGAGAGGTGATGGGTTAAGATGTTGTAATAGAGAGGTGATGGGTTAGCATGTTGTAATAGAGAGGTGATGGGTTAGGATGTTGTAATAGAGAGGTGATGGGTTAGGATGTTGTAATAGAGAGGTGATGGGTTAGGATGTTGTAATAGAGAGGTGATGGGTTAGCATGTTGTAATAGAGAGGTGATGGGTTAGCATGTTGTAATAGAGAGGTGATGGGTTAGGATGTTGTAATAGAGAGGTGATGGGTTAAGATGTTGTAATAGAGAGGTGATGGGTTAGGATGTTGTAATAGAGAGGTGATGGGTCAGGATGTTGTAATAGAGAGGTGATGGGTTAAGATGTTGTAATAGAGAGGTGATGGGTCAGGATGTTGTAATAGAGAGGTGATGGGTTAAGATGTTGTAAGAGAGAGGTGATGGGTTAAGATGTTGTAATAGAAAGGTGATGGGTCAGGATGTTGTAATAGAGAGGTGATGGGTTAGCATGTTGTAATAGAGAGGTGATGGGTTAGGATGTTGTAATAGAGAGGTGATGGGTTAGGATGTTGTAATAGAGAGGTGATGGGTCAGGATGTTGTAATAGAGAGGTGATGGGTTAAGATGTTGTAAGAGAGAGGTGATGGGTTAAGATGTTGTAATAGAAAGGTGATGGGTCAGGATGTTGTAATAGAGAGGTGATGGGTTAAGATGTTGTAATAGAGAGGTGATGGGTCAGGATGTTGTAATAGAGAGGTGATGGGTTAAGATGTTGTAATAGAGAGGTGATGGGTCAGGATGTTGTAATAGAGAGGTGATGGGTTAAGATGTTGTAATAGAGAGGTGATGGGTCAGGATGTTGTAATAGAGAGGTGATGGGTTAAGATGTTGTAATAGAGAGGTGATGGGTCAGGATGTTGTAATAGAGAGGTGATGGGTTAAGATGTTGTAATAGAGAGGTGATGGGTCAGATGTTGTAATAGAGAGTGATGGGTTAAGATGTTGTAATAGAGAGGTGATGGGTCAGGATGTTGTAATAGAGAGTGATGGGTTAGCATGTTGTAATAGAGAGGTGATGGGTTAAGATGTTGTAATAGAGAGGTGATGGGTCAGGATGTTGTAATAGAAGGTGATGGGTTAAGATGTTGTAATAGAGAGGTGATGGGTCAGGATGTTGTAATAGAGAGGTGATGGGTTAAGATGTGTGTAATAGAGAGGTGATGGGTTAGGATGTTGTAATAGAGAGAGGTGATGGGTTAAGATGTTGTAAGAGAGAGGTGATGGGTTAGCATGTTGTAAGAGAGAGGTGGGGTAGCATGTTGTAATAGAGAGGTGATGGGTTAAGATGTTGTAATAGAGAGGTGATGGGTTAAGATGTTGTAAGAGAGAGGTGATGGGTTAAGATGTTGTAATAGAGAGGTGATGGGTTAGGATGTTGTAATAGAGAGAGGTGATGGGTTAAGATGTTGTAAGAGAGAGGTGATGGGTTAGCATGTTGTAATAGAGAGGTGATGGGTTAAGATGTTGTAATAGAGAGGTGATGGGTTAGGATGCTGTAATAGAGAGGTGATGGGTTAGGATGTTGTAATAGAGAGGTGATGGGTTAGGATGTTGTAATAGAGCGGTGATGGGTTAAGATGTTGTAATAGAGAGGTGATGGGTTAGGATGTTGTAATAGAGAGGTGATGGGTTAGCATGTTGTAATAGAGAGGTGATGGGTTAGGATGTTGTAATAGAGAGGTGATGGGTTAAGATGTTGTAATAGAGAGGTGATGGGTTAAGATGTTGTAATAGAGAGGTGATGGGTTAGGATGCTGTAATAGAGAGGTGATGGGTTAGGATGTTGTAATAGAGAGGTGATGGGTTAAGATGTTGTAATAGAGAGGTGATGGGTTACAACGCTAATGCTTCCAAAATTACCAGCTGCTCCCCAAATAAAGTTACGATGCTTTGGCGCCAGGTTTGTGTGTTTTTTGTGTCTGTACGTGTGACGTGATATTTCCTCCCTCCTGCACACAGCGCCGCGTTCCTCTGTCGTTGTTGCTTATGTTTCTTTTCCTATTTATAAAAGCTGATGATGGGTCTGATTAAACTCTGCGACATTTCTAATGAAGCTCGGCCAGCGGCTCATGCGGAAATCTGGGCAGACGCCTTATTCCAGGAATACTTCCTCCAGGTGAGCATGTGTTCATTTATTGCACCCCTACATACAGCCAGAGCTCAGCCCCGTCTCACCACAAACACCTGTGTCACACCTATCGCACAATACACACATATTGCCCAATACGCATAATACGCACGTATTGTCAGGGTGGCACCTGGCGCAGGCCATGGTGGGACCCTATTTCAGGGGGTATTGAGCCCAGTATGCAGGGTACACAAGAATGAGTACCTGGAGGAGGTATTTTCTGGTTGTATCGGTGCGTGGTACACAAGGATCAGGCAAGCGGATGGTCGGTAGATAAGCAGGGGGGTCTATTACACTGGGATAGCAATAGAGAACAGGCATACAAGTGAACAGGTTGGGAGTGAACTCATTACTGAGGTGAGCTCCTGAATGGGGAGGGGTCCTTTATGGTCAGACATGAGGTGTGTGTTGTGCGTGCTTGGTGCAGACTTAATTAACCCCTATCAGTGCTGGAAGTTACTGCAGACATAAGGGCAGCACCTTTCCTGGAGCTGATCCAGCAGCAGACATGGTTCCTGACACATATCACACAATATGCACGTTACGCACAATACGCACGTTATGCACAATACGCACGTTACGCACAATACGCACGTATCGCACAATACGCACGTATCGCACAATACCAGCAGCCAAACACACATGTCATAAAATACAGACACACACACTAGTTTCACAATACAGACATGTGTCCCTACAATACACACAACCAAACGCATCTGTGTCACAGACCGTGTCCAGCACCACGTGATGTTGTCAGCAACATGTTATGATGTTACAGAGGACCCTCAGAAACTTAGGAAAGGCATTACCTCTGTTGTCTGCACAATA
Source organism: Leptobrachium leishanense (assembly GCA_009667805.1). NCBI lineage: Eukaryota > Metazoa > Chordata > Amphibia > Anura > Megophryidae > Leptobrachium > Leptobrachium leishanense. Next base: position 4,409,830 of record CM019064.1, read on the forward strand.
ATTGGCAGCAATAAGCAGCACGTGGCGAGTTCTCTGACACATGGGTTTACAAGATTCTTTCTGCTCGTCTTGTTTTAGAGCGACCGTGAGAAAGCAGAAGGTCTCCCTGTCACCCCATACATGGACCCAGACACTGTGTCTAAAGCCCAGTCCCAGAGCTCGTTCATCAGCTGCCTGATTGTTCCTTTGTGCCAGGCATTGGGCCAGGTAAGGGTAACAGATCTCCATGCTGACTGGGTCACATCTGTTAATGCTGCTCCTTTGCTGAAACCCCATTCTCCCACCAGCAGTCTATCATGCCTTTCTCCAGCCCTTAGCCAAAGCTTAAGGACAGGTACACTGAAAGAGCGGTGATAGCTTTCTTTAGAAATGAGACAGCACACAGATCTCAAGGTTATAACAGTCACTAAAAACACAACATTAAAGGGGTACCAGGGAACATCAATATATATGAATATAATATGCATAACTTTAGAGTGAAGAATCCTTTGAATCTTTTATAAAAGGATGACTCCACCTCTCTTCATCTAAACATAGGATAATAATAAAAATTATAAACTTTATAACAGTACGAAAGACCCAGGCTGCAAGGTAAATATTTTTCCAGGGATCTGTTTTGTTTGGGGTCATTGGGAAAGGACTCCACGGGTCTAGGCATAATTGCCGGTTACCCCAGAAGCAACTACCTTTGGTCCAATAATGCTATATCCCACGATGTATGTGTATTATTCCCTCTGTATTAGCTGTCTTCGCTCTCTGTATAGTATAGAAAATTTCCTTTGTTTTACCTTCTTCCCCGCCCCTCCTCCCGGGAACTAGCTTTAGCCTGTTAAATAAACAACAACTCAATATTCCTATTCATATTTACCAAACAAGCATCCCAAAAGACTTCTGTATTTTCTCATATAAGCGAGACAGACGCTACGCTATAGCGGAAATCAGTGAAGTCGATCACACACAGATTTCATACTTCAAATATCTGACGTGTCTTTGTCCAGCCAGTTCTTTTAGTAAACCAAAGACACATTTATAAGCCAATAGGATTCTCTCAACCCAGATAATTACCATAGTTCTACCCACGAGCCCTGTTTTTACCATATACAGTATGGTTTCACAGAAAGGGGGGCCCTTTCTAACGGCACGCTCATATTTCACATTCCTCCATCTCCACAGGAAATGGCAACTGAAGCATTTTAAACTGAGCTAAAGGGGTCATGTCAACTAAGGGAAGCTTTCATATGTGCTTAAGATACAAGGAATTAAAATAATTATTTTACAGCTTTCTCTTTGATCATATTTCCTTTTGAGTGATCAAAATTGTGTAAGACAAAACAAGGCATTGTTACTGATCGTCATCAGGACCGTAGTGTCATCACTTTATACCCATAGGTCATTCTATATGCCCAGAGGGGGAGAAAAAGAGTCTAGTAACTACTAATGGGAGGGGAATGAGGGAAAGGAATAAAGGAAGGTGGGGTGGAAATGCAGGGTAGGCAGGGGCAGGAACTATAATCATGAAATACCTTAATACCTTTATGGTGTACTAAAGGGATTCACCAAAAAGGCCCTTTATGAGCATAAAATGCACTTATCTAAATTAAAATCTAGATTCACTCTACCAGTGAACCACACTAGGGATCCGGGCCAAATGTCTAATCTAGACATTAAATAACTACAGTGGGGAAAAGAGGTTTGTGAGGGTCCTGAGAACGCGCAACAGCACTAGTGGCCTGCTCTATGGTGGGTGCCCGTGCAGGTCTCATAAGGTTTTAGCTAGGGATGCACCAAAATTTCAGGGACTGAAAACTATCGGCCAAAAATGGTGTTTTCGGTTTCGGCCGAAATGGAAATACGGTTGAAAATTTCCATTTCAAAATACAGCCTGGATGCCCAGCCGAGCCGGAGGCTTGCCTGAGCCTGAAGGCCGGCCGAGCTGCCTGCTCGGCCGGGCATCCAGGCTCAGACGAGTCCCCGGCTTGGCCTGGGCCTAGAGGCTCAGACGAGCCCCTGGCTTGGCCTGGGCCTAGAGGCTCAGACGAGCCCCCAGCTTGGCCTGGACTTAGAGGCCCAGCCGAGCCGGGAGCTGACCTGAGCCTGGAGGCCAGCTGAGCTGCCGGCTCAGCTGTCTTCCAAGCTCAGGCGAGCCCCCCCGGCATGGCCTGGGCCTAGAGGCCCAGCCGAGCCTGGGGCTCGCCTGAGCTTGGAGGCCAGCCGAGTTGCCTGCTCAGCTGGCCTCCAGGCTCAGCCGAGTCTCCGGCTCGGCCTGGAGGCCCAGCCGAGCAGGGGGCTCACCTGAGTCTGAAGGCCGCCGAACAGGGGGCTCTGGTGGATTTTGTTGGGGGGGTGGAGAGCGTTGCACATACTCGCCTACATCGGCCCCAGGTCCTCCAGCGGTGCAAGTCCTCCTGCATCCAGTGTCTGCTCTCTCCGTTGGTCACTGGTATGATGTCGCGGAAGCCATTGACCCAGAGTCAAAGGCTTTCGTGACATCATCCTGGCGACCAACGGAGAGAGCAGACACTGGATGCAGGAGGACTCGTACCGCTGGAGAAACTCGGGGCCGATGTAGCCAGGTGAGTATGTGTAGGCAACATACTCACCTACACAGGGCCGGCTCAAGCAACTGTGCTGCCTGGAGCAAAGGAGGAAATGCTGCCCCCCAAAAAAACACAAACACGTGACATGTATGAGTGCATCACAGAGCTCCACAGCAATAAACCTCACAGCAATGTGCGGTGTGTATGAGTGTATCAGAGCCCCAGACCTGCTCACACATGGATATATGCCCTCAGACCAGCTCACGCATAGATATATTGCCCCAGACCAGCTCACACATGGATATATTGCCCCAGACCAGCTCACACATGGTTATATTTGCCCCCCAGCTCATATGGGTATATTTGCCCCCCAACTCATATGGGAATATCTTCCCCCCAGCTCATATGGGTATATTTGCCCCCCAGCTCATATGGGTATATTTGCCCCCCCAGCTCATATGGGTATATTTGCCCCCAGCTCATATGGGTATATTTGCCCCCCTAGTTTATATGGGTATATTTGCCCCCCAGCTCATATGGGTATATGTGCCCCCCCAGCTCCTGTCTGCTCCCCCCGAGAAGATTCTGCCGACGGCCGCGTGTTTTTCCCTCCTACGTGCGGCCACCAGCATGAATATCTGCCGCTCACCTGGGGTTCTATACACCAGCCAGCCACGATCTCACAGCTGGCTGGTGTATAGAACCCCAGGTGAGCGGCAGATATTCATGCTGGCGGCCGCACGTAGGAGGGAAAAACACGCGGCCGTCGGCAGAATCTTCTCAGGGGGGCGCTTGGATGCCCCCCCGAACTGGGGGCCGGGGCCACTGCCCCCTGCACGCTGCTGGCAGCTGGTGGGTAAGCTGGCTGGTCCAGGGCCCAGCGGTAGCAGCAGACAGATGCTGTACTGGGCTGCCTGCCACGCATCTGGATCCCGCGCTCCCGTCTGGATGCAGGCATGCAGAGGGGGAGCGGTCACACCACTGCCTCAATGTTTCAATGTGCCGGCCTGCCATAGGTGCTGCCACGGTGCCGGCGCTGACAAGAAATAGTGCAGCGGCGATGGCGGGCAGTGCAAAAATTTGCCGCTGGCAACTTTTCAGCGCCTGGAGCAAGCGCTCCATTCTGCTCCATCGTCGGGCCGGCCCTGCACCTACATCCTCCTACTTCGGCCATGAGCTTCAGCGGTGACAGTCCTCCGGCTGTCGCAGGCTGCTCGACCAGCCTCCCCGACATTACAGCGACAACTGCTCCATATGCAAATTAGACTGCCTCATCCAGAAAGGGTGGTCAGTGCAGAAATGCCAAGGACGTCATCTCTGCACGAGAGGTGCAGCAACCCCCGATGATCATTTTGGCCTTCGGCCCTCACAAACCCCCTTTTTGCTCACTTTAAGTCTACAGGGTAATCAGACTGAGCCCTTGCTCGAGGAGCCTAGAGTGGTGTCAGCTATACCCTCCTGATGAGGCCTAACAAGGCCGAAACGATCATCGGGGTTGCTGCACCTCTCCTGCACGGATGACTTCCTTGGAATTTCTGTACTGGCCACCCGTTCTGGGTGTAGCAGTCTGATTTGCATATGGAGCAGTTTTTGCTGTAATGGCACCATCGAGCTAAAGCATTTTGAGACCTGAGCGGGCCCCACCGTAGAGCAGGCCACTAGGGCCGTTGCTCGTCCTTAGGACCCTTACAAACACCCTTTTTGCTCACATTAAATAACTATTGGCTCCCATTTCCCAAATGAACTTCCCTGAACAAGAAAAATATAATAAATTAGATGAATTTAAAAGTTCATCTATCTAATAATCAAAATGAGTCAGATCTATGTTTTCTTATGTTCATCATCACTCCACAAAACTCATACACACCTGCATTCACACACACTCTCAAGAAATACATTCTCATTTTCCCAAACCCAACCCTTTCTCACAGTTATCTAGGGGATTGAAGAAAAAAAATAATCAGGGTTATTCAAAGGGATGGAAATTGCTGGCGAAAGGTAACCGACCGCTGAAATTCAGGGTACGGTTACCTTTCCTGGTCATTTGGCTATTCCAAGAGCAGGCAGTTCGCCAAATGTTGGCGAATTGCCTGCACATAGGGTGCCTGTTCGAGGGCAGTGAAATCCCCATAGAGAAGCAATGCTTCGTCTATTCAGAGAACACAAACCAGCAGTGAAAAGTTGCCGAATTGACCTGCTGTTTGGTGGTTTTATTCGACATGTTTATTCAGGCGAATCCCATAGGCTTCAATGTTAAAAATATTCCTGTTTTAATTCAATATCTAATAAACCGCTCATTATAATATTCTGCAGTTAAAAGTCTCTTCATTTATAGATTTTTTAGGATCTTTTAGGCATTTTTTGGGATTTTTTAAAATCGTTTTTTCATTTTTCTGTAACAGCCCTTTTTATTATCATTCATTGGATCTTGTATGTAAATTTCAGACATTTTCATTCTGTAGTTTCTTAGCAACCAGCATTTCACTTTTCAAACATTCAAGCAAACTGTTTTTTTTTTCTTCTCACTCCATTCGTCTGCGGTGTCGGGTTTTTCTGACGGCTGCTCTGCGTTCTCATCGGCTCCTGCTCGGGTTTCTCAAGCGTGTTCGGCGGGGTTAATCCAGATGTTTTTGCAGGTTTCGGTGTGCCTTTGTCTGGTTTTGTCATGAGTGTTCATTGGGTCTGCGGCTGCTTTTCCCTGCACTACGACGGCCCTGTGGTGCCTGCTGAATACACCGCAGGGTCGCCGAAATGGGAGCGCCAAATCGCACTGAATTGGAGAATGAAAAGTCACCGAACGTGCGGTGACTTTTCGATTCTCTTTGAATAACCCTGATTGTCTCGGTGTCTAAGACCGTGGTCTTTATCCAGAGTTAATGGTCAACAAACAAACATGTGCTGCGGTGGAGTCTCCTGCTGCCTCCCCTCTGCCTTATGTCCATGATTAAGCAATTTGACCCCTCTAGGGACTCACCTGTTTTGTTGATCATGTTCTTTTGCCTACCGGCCCTGTAGACACTGATTGACCTACCGTACCTTACTCCATTGCCGTCTGGAGGAATATCTGGCGGAACATTTTTTCCTCTCCCTCTGAAAATGTATTAATTTATTTTTAATCATTATTATTTATTTATTTTTGGGTGGGGGCCTTGCACGAGGGAGCAGAGACGAGCTGTGGGCAAGCCTTTAGGTGGCCACCTAGGCTCTCGCCACCTTTTTAGGCCCTATTGCTGTCTTTCCCCAGTGGCCTCCTCTTCGGCCCTGTGGCCCACTGCGGTGGTCTGGAGGTGTGCCGGTTAGTGCCATGTGTCTATTGTACTGGGTGCTCCCTCAGCCTCCACTTACCCCCCTGTGGGTTGTTGTTGTTTTTTTTTTCTCCTCTCCTGTTTTGCGCATTTTCCTCCATTCAATGCTATTTTCTTTTCCTTAGGTCATATCATTGTTTGTTCTTTATGGTCGCGTTATTTTTGCCGAAAGGGCCCATTGTGGTCTGTTTACTCTATGGTGCTTTGTTTGCTTTGATTGTGAATGCAAATTTGAAAAATAAAGAATTTTAAAAAATATATATTTTTTGACTGCTTGTATAACATACTGCCCTTGAGGAAGTCTAATTTATAGATGTAAAATAATTCTAAAAGCCCAACGCGTTACATTGTTTTTATTAGAATTCAAGATCCTAAAAATGATTTGGATTTTTTGAATCATTCCTGAGCAAGCGATTGGTCTTTCCCTGACTATGTACACCAGTGTCATTTGAGAAGTACTGAAGCCTCCGTGTTTTTTCTTCAATTTATGGTTTCTGGAGCGGTGGACCACCTCCTGGGAGTCAACTTCAGTACAAAAGCTAACACCATTGTTTGTTTTAATTTGACTTATACAGCACCAACAGATTCCGTAGCACTTTACAATGGTAAAGCACAGACAGGTGACAAAATAAATAATAAAACATAAGGAACAGACCGCCCTGCCCGTAGGATACCTATGTGTGTTTGGTGTTTATGAAACAAAACATTCCCAATAAAATCCAATAAAAAAGGCAACTGATAATTTTACCAAATAAAACTTTCCCGATTTAGACCCGATTCCTATTAAGAATTTAGGTATTATAACTTTAATATTCAATTAAAACTATTTTTTTTTATGGGACTGTTTTATCCATCTGGTTAACTTATAGTGTTATATGGAATATAAATAACATTAATGTCATAAAACTTATTAATGCAAATGCATTAAGTTATATGTTCCCAGATGCATCATTTAATTTAAATTGTGATCTCCAGAATCCTAAATATGTCAGGTCTTTAACTTACTCCTGAAAAATAAAAATTGTGACCACCTAACAAGAATATACAATATAAAATATACAAGAGGTAATCATCAATTAGAACAGTACAATATGAAAACAACACAACGATAATGCATCAGAATATAAAATGCAATGGTTTTTTCTTTTGGTTTTTTTTCTTGTTTTGTTTTCTGTCTTATCGGTTCAAGATTAAATACACCTGTCTTGTCAAAGTGTAATGCCAATATTTGATCATTTTATTTTGTAAAGCGGATATGTTTGTTGGAGTTTATTTTCTTAATTCCAAATCAATGATCGCTTTAATCGCATGAGCTTTGTTGGTGATAAATCCGCTTTGATTAATGGATAATCTTTCAATATGACAGGATGTAATTGTGATATAAAATGTGGGACACAATGCACTGTAATAGCTGTATAGGTTGGTAAAACTTACTTCTTAATGGCATAATTGTTCTTTTTAATTGATGGCATGCATAAGGCTGAAAACTACTGAAGGTATATTAATATCCTGCAAAAGGAAAATGAATTAATGATAACAAATACTGTAAGGAAACTGGAAAGCCATGCTCAAACTTGCAAAGTATCCATTTTTTTTCTTGTTCTGAGGTCCCGACACACAAAGGAAATGAGAAAAGGGAGGGGAAGGACGGAGGGGAAGGGGGCTGTGAAAAAACATCCATTTGTATAATGGTCATTCTCCCTTAAATTCTCTTGTATGTTCAATCAAAAACAAAACACAGAACAAAGATTACTCCAGAAACATACATACAGATATACAAAAAATACATTCCAATTCAAACAAACTTTCTAAGCATTCCCTGCAGTTTCACGTCATCTGGTTTATATTTTCTTTATTTGTTGTGTGTCAGTCACATCATGCACACCCAAACACATAATGCCATAAATCGTGTAACCCAGCACGCAGACAATACCCATATGCACTAACATGCCATAGAACACACGGTCAACAACATACCTGTAACTTGTGCTACATCCTGAAAACCAAACATTCCAGGCTCAAATTACATAAATGTGTCTTTAATTGACGTACAGTCCTTCCCACAACGATTAATGCTAGGGTCAGACTAACGCATTTTTCGCGTCGTCCGTGAAAAAGTGCGTTCGAAAGAATGGACGCATTTTTTCACAGAATACGCGATAGTGGTCATACGATGCGCATTTTCGTCCATGATTTTGTACGGATCAGCAATAAAACCCTTTTTGTGTCTGGACGTTATGTCGGCCAGACATTAGCAGCGTCTGACGTCTCCTAATCACGCACACACGCCGCTAGCGGACGCAGCGCACTCTGTACGTCAGTACTAGCGGTTTCACGTTCTCAAAAAAATGCGTTTGTTTGCGCTTGCGTTGCCCGGCCGAACTTTCGTGCGGCAGTACTTTGTGTATTGCCCGTCATTTGCTGCTACTACGGCCGTGACAAAGTGCGGCTGCACGCGCGTTCGCACTGCGTTCGTCTGACCCCAGCCTTAAACCATACTTTATCCCTCATGTTCACAAACATCAAAAATGACTACGTATCCCACAATCCACATCTCATCATATACCGTTCCTTGCATTCAGTTTATACTATCAGGGTTATTCAGAGAGAGGTGAAAAGCAGGAGAATGACTGGAGAATGGAAAATTCTAGGTCAATATAGTCAAACCAGAAAAATTCTCACATTATTATTATTCTTTATTTATAAAGCGCCAGCATATTCCGCAGCGCTGTACAATAAGCACAGTATAGACAGGGTTACAATACATTGAACAACATTTGACAAACAGTACAGGAGGAGATGAAGGCCCTATTCCCGTAGGAACTCACAATCAAATCAAATCAAAATAAGCTTTATTGGCAGGACCAAATACATTTTAGCATTTCCAAAGCATATGGGGTGGAGGGGGTGGTAGTGGGACATATATGGGGGGAATGGGCAAGTCCATGGACATTATCAGCGGTAAGGGATAATGTGAGGTCGGATGGGGCGAGTCCGTGTTGGGGAATCTAGAAGGGTTGGGGTTGGAAACAGGAGGAGAGGACTGTAAGGTGAGAGTGATTGATGGTTGCGTCAGTGAGTTGGGGGGTCGGCTTCCCTAAATAGGAACGTTTTAAGGGAGCGTTTGAAGGAAGAGAAATTAGGGGAAAGTCTGACCGTTAGACTTGTGCACCGATTTTTCTTCGGTCCAATTCGGTTCGGTTCGTTCGGATTTTGTAAATTTTCGTTTCGGCTCGTTTCGGCCGATTTCCGTTTCGGTTCGTTTCGTTTTCGTTTCGTTTTTCGTATCGACTTTTTTTCGTAATTTCGGAACGTCTGTTCTCCTCGTTTCAAAGTGTCTATTCGTTTTGACGTAAACTAATGGTTTTTCGGATCCGATATTTCTGTCGATACGATAATTCTGCCATTGAGATTTCTCGTGTTTTACAAGAAGGATACATTGAGATTTCTCTGGTTTTCCAGGAAGGATACATTGAGATTTCTCTGGTTTCCCGGGAAGGATACATTGAGATTTCTCTGGTTTTCCAGGAAGGATACATTGAGATTTCTCTGGCTTTACAAGAAGGATACATTGAGATTTCTCTGGCTTTACAAGAAGGATACATTGAGATTTCTCTGGCTTTACAAGAAGGATAGATTGAGATTTCTCTGGCTTTACAAGAAGGATACATTGAGATTTCTCTGGCTTTACAAGAAGGATACATTGAGATTTCTCTGGCTTTACAAGAAGGATACATTGAGATGGGAATGATGCAAAATTACAGAATCAGCGATCTAACCAAAAAATACGTTGTCCGAAATTACTGAAATGGAACCGAAATCAAGAATGGAGCCAAAATTACGAATGGAACGAAAATGATTTTTGATTTTACACATTTCTAGTCAATTCGAAAATTCCGAACACATTTTCGTTTCGTACATTTTTTCGGATTTGCTGTTTTCGGATCTGAAAATGTTCGGAAAATTGGCCGAATCCGAATGCACGAATCGGGAAATTTCGTGAAAATTCCGAAATTCCGAAACGCACATCCCTACTGACCATATGATGGAGAGTGTTCCAGAGAGTGGGGGCTGCGCGTGTGAAGTCCTGCAGTCTATCATGGGAAGAGGTAATGCAGGGAGACACTAGGCGCAGGTCGCTGTTTGACCTTAGGGAGCGGGCTGGGGTGTATTTGGTGATTAGTGAGGACAGGTAGTGGGGCGCTGAGTTAGTGAGGGTTTTGTAGGTAAGGATAAGGATTTTGAATTTAATTCTGCAGTGGATGGGGAGCCAGTGAAGGGACTCGCGGAGGGGAGCGGCAGAGATAGAGCGGCGGGTGAGGTGGATGGGGAGCCAGTGAAGGGACTCGCAGAGGGGAGCGGCAGAGACAGAGCGGCGGGTGAGGTGAATTAGCCTGGCGGAGGCGTTCAGGATGGATTGTAGGGGGGAGAGGCGGGACAGAGGGAGGCCAGATAAGAGATTATTGCAATAGTCGTGTCGGGAGATTACCAGGGCGTGTATGAGTTGTTTTGTGGTGACAACGGTAAGAAATGGCTGAATTCTGGAAATATTACGCAGTTGGTATCGGCAGGAGGAGGAAAGAGACTGGATGTGGGGGATGAAGGAAACAGCAGAGTCAAGTGTAACTCCAAGACAGCGAACTTGGTTTGATGGGGAGTTGGTGATACCCTCCACCGTGATAGAGAAGTCAGGAGGTGGGGAGGCATTAGAGGGAGGAATTAGTATGAGCTCCGTCTTGGACATGTTGATCTTTAGGTGGTGGGAGGCCATCCAGGAGGAGATGCCAGATAAACAGTCGCTGACTTTGGAAAGGACAGGGGGAGAGAGATCAGGGGTAGAGAGGTAGATCTGAGTGTCATCAGCGTAGAGGCGGTAATTAAAGCCAAAGCTGTTGATGATTTTGCCCAGGGAGGAGGTGTAGATAGAAAAGAGCAGAGGACCAAGGACAGAGCCTTGAGGTACACCAACAGATAGAGGCAATGAGGAGGAGTTACCAGCAAAGGACACACGGACCTGTTGGATAAATAGGAGTCAACCCAAGTGAGTGCAGTGTCACCGAGACCAAGAGAGTTGAGGGTCTGTAGAAGGAGGGGGTGGTTGACAGTGTCAAAAGCAGCCGAGAGGTCAAGCAGGATGAGGATAGAATAGTGTCTGTGTTTTTTAGCAGTTAGGAGGTCGTTGGTGACTTTGGTGAGGGCAGTTTCAGTTGAGTGTAGGGGACAGAAGCCGGATTGCAGGGGGTCAAGTAGGGAATTGGAGGACAGGAAGAGGGAGAGGCGGTTGAAGACTAGTTTTTCTAAGAGCTTAGATGTGAAGGGAAGCAGGTATACAGGGCAGTAGTTGGATGGAGAGTTGGGATCAAGGGATGGTTTCTTTAGTAAAAGGGGTAACTAGCGTGTGTTTGAAGGTAGATGGGAAGGAGCCGGTGGAGAGAGATAGGTTGAAGATGTGTGTGAGAGCAGGGGTGAGGGAGGAGGAGAGGGGAGGAATTAGATGTGAGGTAATGGGGTCGAGCGGGCATGTAGTGAGATGTGAGGACAATAAGGAATTGACTTCCTAATCAGTGGCTGGGAGGAAGCGGCAGAGGGGGCTTCTGGGAGTGGAGGTGGCAGATAACTATCTTGTGTTGGGATGTTGCTTCTGATAGAGTTTTACTGAGGAAGAAATCTGCCAGGTCTTGAGCGCTGAAGGCAGCTGAGGGGGGAGGTGCGGGTGGGTAGAGGAGGGTGTTGAAGGTGGACCAGAGCCGTTTAGGGTTGGAGGACAGAGTAGATATAAGAGATGAGAAGAAGGATTGTTTGGCCAAGTGGAGGGCAGAGGTGTATGACCGGCAAAGGATGGCAGAGGTGTAGGAGAATAAACTTGAAGTGAACAAAATCAGCTTCAGAGCGGGATTTCCTCCAGGCACGCTCTGCAGTGCGGGAGCATCTTTGCAGGTAGCGTGTCTGGAGGGTGTGCCAGGGCTGAAGCTGGCGGCGTGGGGCCTTACAGAGTCGAAGAGGAGCCAGCGTGTCTAGGGCAGAGATAAGTGTGGTATTATAGTGGTCAGTGGCAGCATCAGGGCAGGTGAAGGATGAGGTGTGAGGGAGGTGGTGAAGTAGATTGGAGAATTTATGGGGATCCATGGCATGTAGATTTCTGTGAGTGTGTGTGCGGGGTGGGGGAGCAGGGTGTTTAGGAAGTCCAGATAGGTTGGAAGAGAGAAGGTGGTGGTCAGAGATGGGGAAAGGGCGACATGTGAACTCAGAAATGGAGCAGAGGTTAGAAAAGACAAGGTCAATAGCGTGACCATGGCGGTGGGTAGGGAGGAGGGAGGATTGCGTGAGTCCAAGGGAGGACGTGAGTGAAAGAAGTTTGGAGGCAGCAGGGGCAGAAGGATCATCAATGGGAATGTTGAAGTCCCCGAGAACTAGGCATGGAAGACTAGAAGACAGGAAGTGAGAAAGCCAGGTAGCAAAGTGGTCAAAGAATTGGGAGGTTGGTCCCGGTGGGCGGTAGATGACTGCCACCCTGAGAGCCAGGGGAGAGAACAGGCGGATGCAGTGTGTTTCAAAGGAGGAGAAGGAGAGGGATGGGGTGGAGGGAGATGCTGGTAGGTGCAGGTGGGAGAGAGCAGGATTCCGACCCCGCCACCATTTCTCTCACCCGGTCTGGGGGTATGGCTCAAGTGTAGACCACCATGTGAGAGCGCAGCAACGGAGGCCGTGTCAGAGGGAGTTAGCCAGGTTTCAGTTAAAGCTAGTTGAAGGTTGAAGGAGTTTGAAAGGAAGAGGTCATGGACGGCTGTGAGTTTGTTGCACACAGACCAAGCGTTCCAGAGGGCGCAGGAGAAAGAGGACAGGCGCTGAGGGTTTAAGGGAATGAGGTTGCTGTGCTTGCAGGGAGGGGATTTATGTGCGATGGAGATGGGATGAGAGGGAAGTATTGGATGTGTTGTGGGGCCAGGGTTAGGGAATATGTCACCTGCAGAGTAACATCAGGAGGGTGAGAAAGAGAAGGTGGGACTGGGATTTGTGGGAGTGATAGGCAGCACGAGAATTACAGGGAGACCATGTTCTGAGGAAACAAAGGAGCTCATGTGAGGCCATCATGTGGGAAGAGAGGAGGGATGGAGAGATGCAGATAGTGTAGGGGTCGGTGGTAGAGGGGCAGGAGTTCCATTTAAGGAGAAAGGCAGAATTGAAAAGTAGAAGGGTGAATGAAAGCATAATCTAGCCGTGTATTTACCCGATGTAAAATGAGAACCTTGCAGTTCCTTCCTCCAGTCTCGCAACTCCAGGAAATCAACTCCAAGCTTCCAATTCAGATTGCCACTTAACTCCAGGAAATCAACTCCAAGCTCCCACTTAAGATGGCCACTTAACTCCAGGAAATCAACTCCAAGCTGCCACTTAGATGGCGACTTGGAATGGGCACAGGAGCCAGGGCTCGTTGGAGACAGTCCTTGCTGGTATATAGAGCAGACTGATTGCACTCAGGGAGATTAAAGGTAACACCTGATGCGGGGCCGTCTCAATAGGGCAGGAAATTGACATGCTAATTAGGAAATTAACAAAACAAATGGTGGGGAAATGAAAGTAAAAAAAAAAAAAAAACAACACAAGGGAACGATTACAATGTGGGTGCCTGCAAATACCGGGTGATAGGGTTGTACCAGGAAAAATATACAGGGGATCAGTTGAAATGTGGGTGCCTGCGGATACTGGGTGATGGTAGGGTCATACCTGTGGAGAGAGGAGACACACGAATTAGAGATCGTGATGGTGGATGGCATAGGGCATCATGGATGAAACTCCAGGAAATCAACTCCAAGCTGCCACTTAGATGGCCACTTGGAATGGGCACAGGAGCCATGGCTCGTTGGAGACCGTCCTTGCTGGTATATAGAGCAGACATTCATCTCACTTTCCAAATCGGCTATTTTGACCTAGAATTTTCCATTCTCCAGTCATTCTCCTGCTTTTCACCACTGTCTGAATAACCCTCCATATTCCATATACACAGAAAAACAAGAGCGGCCGCCAGGGTACCTGACAAAGATTTTTTTGCATCAACTAAACGCAAAACGGATGACCAACATTCAACAGAAAGAAAAAAGGGGGAGGGGAAGAAATCGCAAACCTGAGTTAAGAAAGCTCAGAGGAGAGGGGGGAAAAAGACACACAATAAAGAAAGGCAGTCCTTAAGTTCCCAAAGATTCAGGCGCTCACAGAGACTTAGAATAAAGTAAAAAAGTATTTACTTAGAAAAACATCAACGTTTCAGTTCCCAATGCAGCTTTCTTCAGGATGACAAATACACCATGTGCCAAGTGTGTATATATATATATATACATATACTGTATATTCACGCAAGACACCACAGGTGCACGTCAGCAATGTCCAAACTCGAAGGAGGGGCGTACTGCACAATTCAGTGTATCGGTGTTCTTAATGCGCCCACGTACCTTGTCCAGAGCTGAATCAAGGCATTTGGGGACTACATGTCAGACAATTGAATTTCACAATTAGGAAGGCTGGAATTGTTACTCATCACACAAAGGAACTGAGAGACTGGCAAGGACTCTTTCAATTTCTTCGGGTGAAAACTGGATGCATGTAATACGGTGTTTCTATCGGTGGTTTTACGAAACAAAGAATACTCAAGTTTGTCATTTTGATTAAAAGTGCACAGATCAAGAAAATTGATGTTACTGTAACCGTATTTTGAGGTCAATCTCACCGTGGAGTCATAGTAGCATCAAATGCTTCAGCCGTGCAACACCACGAAGATGTCATCGATGAAGCGCATGTAAAGCTTGTCAGGGATTATTATTCAATAAGAAACTTATACGAGACACAAATATCAATCGTTTATATTTCCTAGAAATTCTCCTAAATTCTTTTAATTGTCTGTGTTTTTCTTTGAAGAATACACTAATCAATAATCAGATAAAAATATATATTTATTACGTATACAAAAAAGTTTCAAATCTCATATCATAAACAAAAATTTATAAACCACAAAATCCATCAGCGCATAGATATTAGCTTCACAATATATGTATCTCCTGTTAGTAACTGCATATATGATTACTATCATTTACCTTATTAGTTAGTAACTAATACACAAATGGTTAATAAACATTTCTGCTTAACGAAACATGTATTTCCCAGCAAACCAATGTTTAACAAGCTAGATCTTGTAGAGATATGTATCTCTCTATGCTACTTGGATCAACAAAAGATAAGCTATCACTTATTCTATTTTTAGAATGACAAGTAATAAAAACTTATTTAGTGAATCCTCCCCTAATATCGAGAATTAAACTTCTAATCTTCTGCTTTTTATATTGTAGTTATATAATTCATTTCTTATTAATTTCAATCACAGCAATTTCCAAATTCAATATATATATATATGGATTTTATGAGTTACAGCCTTGGAATATTCTTTGATTGTTTTGGAATAATTGAATATTATCAATGTCAGATAATCAATGCATGGGAGTTAGAGATGTGGTATGAAATCTTGAGTGCATTGTGTCCTGGGATGGTCTCCTAGCGATGGTCTGCATCCGTGAATCTGCGTGAATGCCTCATGAATGCATTATGTCCTGGAATGATCTGACTGCATCGTCATGTCCTGGAAGTCTGAATGCATTGTCTTGTAAGTCTCTGAATGCATTAATGCAATGAACAGTGCGGCTTCAATTATAGTCAATTTGACGTCACTGGCAATCTATTCTCTATATTAAATATAACATTTACTATCCTCAAGAGGGCAGTGTTGCACTACTAATTATTTCCACATTTAATTTTAATATCTCTCATCTAAGGTCAAGAGGTAACTCTGACTTACAAAGACCCTCTATTTTCAGCCGTAGACTTTAAGTCTGTCCTATCCAAATTAGATTTATGTCTCCACTCCTCTCAAACTGAGTAAATTCCTTTCTATAGCACTTAGCTTGGCATTATATCAAATAAAGACATTTTAAGGTTCCCTCATGTCTGGTCACCTAGCCGTGAACTATTAAAAAAAAAATCTCTGTTCATTTGTAAAACTAGAGAAAATTGAAAAAGAAAAGACTTTCTCTTTAAAACAAAATGGCTACAGGCATCGATTTTAATTTTTCCTCTGTAATATACCCGACATAACCCCCCTTTGGTTTCATCTGATCCTTGTTCAAAAGAGATAGATGGAAGCATACAACATTTCCACCTTTTACCAATTAGGCTAGATTTCCACCTTTCGCAACATGTCGTTCTTCTTTCATCCATTTAATAATTGAAGATACAGTGTTTTTAAACTTCAATGTACGTACTTTCTTTGTTAGTACAATCATCCAAACATTTAGAAACATAATTACTATACAAATCACAATCTCTGTAATTTTTGGCCCGTTACAAGCAGATAGCAATTGATGATCAAGCTGTGAATACATTGGAGCATAAATCGTTAGATTATCTTTCTTTATTAGAAGTTCAATGGTATGATCAGGCTTGTTCTCTAGCAGAAATTTCAAATCCGGATAAAGAGTAACGTCTCCGATAACAACTCTTGGTTCTTTAGGAACTTTTACGAGAATCACTGGTGTAGGTATCAACACTTTCTGGTTTTGTACCAGATCCTTCCGGTAAACATTTGCTTCTCTTTCTGTGTAAAACAGCGGTTGCAATAAAATATGCGGCAAATCTTTTTTTCCGGTGGTTCTTGTACATATCAATCAACGGTTTCCTGGCTTTATCCAGCATGTCTTTCAGGCTTGCATGAGCTTGATTCACATGGGACTTTAACATTCTCCTTGGTCAGAAGAAATCCAGGCGCCTCTTGGATTATTATGCCAAGAAACGGTCCTGGTTCAAATATTTGATCTGCTCAGAATTGTGCGGAAAACCGTAGAATTTCCAGATAATCGCAATCTCCTTGGTGGTCCGACTCTTCTTTGCAGATTAGCGTCGCAGTTCGGATTAACCACTTTTCTCTATTTCTGTTGAAAGAAAGAGTATAAATAACCATTCATAGATTTCAATCTATACACCCTCAGTTTTCCTTGAACACAACTAGCGATTTCACTCAAATTCCCTATAGAGACTCTGATCTCTGATTAAATTTAATTAACCGTACGGATCTAGTCTATCTACTAACTTGAGTTAAACATCTGAATGCTGGGAAGAATAGTCACATGTTAATTAAAACATCACTTCACATGATACCAGTTAAGTGTCTTCTGCTGGTCCATTTTCACGCATCCTGATGAGATCTAGGATGACAATCATGCAATTGAGCTTGGCAGTTTTATTTCTTATAGCAATACATAACATACATTTTCCAATAACATTATGACTGTCTCCGTCATTATCTAGATCTGTTATCCACTCATCTTGAGGATTGGGGTATCTGATCACGTTAAGGTTAGCCATCTTATTCAGCAGCTCCCTGCTAATATAGGTATTTTCTTGGCGCAAATCTAGCTTAGCCATTTTTTCTCTAGCTACACTATTTACATGTATAGGGAAAAATACCTCTTCATTTATCTTCTCTATTTCAGTTAAGAACTGAGAATGGTCACTATGCCCATTTGGTTCTGTCTCCCTCTTGTGGAGGTGAATAATTAGCATGTCATTCTCCAGACATATATCTCCAATTCTCTCAGGGGGAACACATATGGTGTTATCCTCCGGCTCTCCTGAAGTCAGGGGCATTGGCCTTAAGAAAGAGATATCAGGTGTCTGGCTATTTCTGAAGTGGACTTCAATAGAATCCGGCCTTTCCTCAATCACGTGGCAGTTACGCTGAGCGTGATGGGATTGGGATCTATCGTAGCTGATTGGAACATTTACTTGAGACCAAATGACCTCATTGATAAAATCAATGATTGGATTTAGGAGAGGGGAGTACAGTGGAGGCGCTAATGTAGTGTATATGTTTATGTTGTGCAGCCAACAGGGATTGTAACACAAAACCTCGACAGAAATGTGCAAATTACAGTTGGACAGAAGAGAGGGGATCCTAGTGGCGCAGTCTCTTTTGAGAGTAATCTATATAGGCGGGTTGGGTATGGTATTCCCACAAATTCAAACAGTGCACGGTCAAAAGACCACTATAGTGCTGTTACGAATGGAGCTATGTGCAGTGATAGCACTGTGTAGAAAAAATGACAATTGATGTCCTATTAGTATACAAATTGTATACAATGTGCAAATAGGCAATGTGCAGATGGGCAATAAGTGTCCTCATACAATCAAGGAAATTGCATATAAAGTGCAAATGCAAAGAAGGGAGAAGTGCATATATAAGTGCATGTGGAAATAATAAAAGTCTCTCAAAAAAGAGAGAAAAAGTCTCGTTTTCCAGTCTATTTGGGAAGGCAGAAAAGAGTTTTTCGACCGTATGTTCTGTGTTGAAGCCGGAGATGGTCTGGTAGAGTCTCCGCTGGGGTAGTCTAAAGGCCTTGAGCGAAATCCTGGAGTGCTGTCCTCACCTAGGTCCTATGTAGACTCCCAGTTCCAAAAAATGGGAAGAAGGGGGAGAGGGGTAGACAGAGAGAGAAAAAAATGGTGCAGTATTGATTGGTAAAGGGTTAAGTGCCCAATGACAAGGGAACACTTACAATATGTAGAGCCTCTCGTACCGGCTCTCGTGTGGATTGCCTTGGGCCTAATCAAGGGTGGCCTCTGCCCTTCTTTAAAGTTTTTTCTGGGGTGGCCTTCGCCTTTCCTCTAATGCTTACTCGATCGTCTCAAATACAAAGAGAAGAAATCCTCATAGCGCAATATGCAGCCACTGTTGAATTATGGTAAGAAGTAGTCAAAAGCAAACTCACCGATGTTGGAGCCTTAGGTTCCAGGCTCAACTTGTGGGCATATGGTACTCCTTTTTCGGTGGGTACCCGCACCTCTTTCAACGGCAGACGGTCTTCTTGTGAGGAGAAAAGGGGAGAGACAGTGTATATGGAGCGTAAGTTGTATAATAAAGGCTCTCAAGGCGGATGCAGATAGTAAAAAAGGTTTATTTAATTAAAAAGCAAAGTAAGGGGGTATCACAAGTATGGGATACGCGCTTCGGCTGTAAAACAAAGCCTTCCTCAGTCCATATGCAGAATGGTTAAAAAAATAGGGGATATGGAGCACTCCACGTGTCTCTGTTTATATATAGTGAACACTATGCTTGAATTTCCGGGGTTACTTCCGGGTTCCCGGGTGTTGCGGTCACGTGGTGCGTGCCGCGTCATTACATTGCGTCGCGGCAATTTTGGACGTGCGTTCCAATGGGCGATTTCATGCGTTCCATACATTTTTGCAGCCTTAGCGGCAGCATAGCGGAAGGGTAGAGCCAGTTGCTCTGCTGCTGGGGAAGTGGTCCTAAAACATATAGGGAAACTCACAAGTGGCAGTTAAATGAAAAAAAGCAGTCAGTGCAATGTAAATGGGCCAGTGACCACAGCGCTGCAACAAATAACGGGATAGTGCAGGTGGTGTGGCTACATAAGAGCCGTGGATATGTAAAAAATATCCCAGTAGGGGTGAAAAAAGGGGGGCAATATTATGGCATTAAAAAGCTAAAAAAACTAAAATGCCAAAAAGGGGGTGCAAAAAAATGCCAAAAAGGGGCTGCAAAAATGTATGGAACGCATGAAATCGCCCATTGGAACGCACGTCCAAAATGGCCGTGACGCAACGTAATGAAGCGGCACGCACCACGTGACCGCAACACCCGCGAACCCGGAAGTAACCCCGGAAATTCAAGCCTAGCGTTCACTATATAAACAGAGACACATGGAGTGCTCCATATCCCCTATTTTTTTAACCATTCTGCATATGGACTGAGGAAGGCTTTGTTTTACAGCCGAAACGCGTATCCCATACTTGTGATACCCCTTACCCCCTTACTTTGCTTTTTAATTAAATAAACCTTTTTTACTATCTGCATCCGCCTTGAGAGCCTTTATTATACAACTTACGCTCCATATACCCTGTCTCTCCCCTTTTCTCCTCACAAGAAGACCGTCTGCCGTTGAAAGAGGTGCGGGTACCCACCAAAAAAGGAGTACCATATGCCCACAAGTTGAGCCTGGAACCTAAGGCTCCAACATCGGTGAGTTTGCTTTTGACTACTTCTTACCATAATTCAACAGTGGCTGCTTATTGCGCTATGAGGATTTCTTCTCTTTGTATTTGAGACGATCGAGTAAGCATTAGAGGAAAGGCGAAGGCCACCCCAGAAAAAAACTTTAAAGAAGGGCAGAGGCCACCCTTGATTAGGCCCAAGGCAATCCACACCAGAGCCGGTACGAGAGGCTCTACATATTGTAAGTGTTCCCTTGTCATTGGGCACTTAACCCTTTACCAATCAATACTGCACCATTTTTTTCTCTCTCTGTCTACCCCTCTCCCCCTTCTTCCCATTTTTGGGAACTGGGAGTCTACATAGGACCTAGGTGAGGACAGCACTCCAGGATTTCGCTCAAGGCCTTTAGACTACCCCAGCGGAGACTCTACCAGATCATCTCCGGCTTCAACACAGAACATACGGTCGAAAAACTCTTTTCTGCCTTCCCAAATAGACTGGAAAACGAGACTTTTTCTCTCTTTTTTTGAGAGACTTTTATTATTTCCACATGCACTTATATATGCACTTCTCCCTTCTTTGCATTTGCACTTTATATGCAATTTCCTTTATTGTATGAGGACACTTATTGCCCATCTGCACATTGCCTATTTGCACATTGTATACAATTTGTATACTAATAGGACATCAATTGTCATTTTTTCTACACAGTGCTATCACTGCACATAGCTCCATTCGTAACAGCACTATAGTGGTCTTTTGACCGTGCACTGTTTGAATTTGTGGGAATACCGTACCCAACCCGCCTATATAGATTACTCTCAAAAAAGAGACTGCGCCACTAGGATCCCCTCTCTTCTGTCCAATGATTGGATTTAACCTTTTAAGAAGGTCCATTCCAATAATTAGGCGATTTTGGGGCAGATCCACAATAAGCATTGGATGCCGAATTACTTTATTCCCCAATTTAAAATCCAATTTAGCTGTGCCCAGAACTTTCAGAGATGTGCCACTCACACTCACTAGATTAGCATTAGATTTATCTAATCTAGGCTTCCTGGAGGACAGTTCTTGGACCTGGTCAAAATAATTAGCTGATACTAATGTAACTTGGCTTCCAGTGTCTAGCAAGTACGTAATATGTGGTAAATTATCTTGTAATTCTACATTCACATAATATCGGTCTTCAATGCTATGCAATTTACAGAGAAATTTAGAGTGAGATATGAAATTAGGTTTTGTACAGATTTTACCGACAGAATTTCCTCTCTCAGGCATGCTCTTGGCAGCTGTGCTGTCCATTTCGGATTCAGTCTTCTCAGCTTGCTTGCACTTAGTCTGGGGAGATAAAATACATTTTCCTTCTCTTGGCAGGGAAGTGGTTAAATCATCAACCATACAAACATTTGTATTAATCATTTCATCATTACTTTCTGGTAAATTGTCATGGACACTGGTTACTTCATCAGAATCATTATCTAGTCACTGGTTGGGTGGGGCTGCAGGTGTTGCATCGCTTACAACCTGACCAGGGTTATTTCCAGTCATCAACTGAGTGATCTGATCCAATTTTTCTGTCAGCACACGGAAATTTTCCTGCATTTGGCCAATACGATGGCGTACATTATATCTCCGCTTTCTATTCGTCCTTGGGGACGAAGCTTGCGCATTATCAGACTCATCAGAATCAGTTTTACCTCTGGTTGCTTCCTGTCTAGGCACATTTTCCCTTGATTTAACCCCGTGGTCCCCAACCCTGGTCCTCAGGGCCCACTAACAGGCCAGGTTTGCCAGATATCTGAAGCACAGCACAGGTGTTATGATTTGCTACTCAGTGATTGCAGGATTCAGTCTGCATTTCCCCATGGTGATCTACAAAATCTGGCCTGTTAGTGGGCCCTGAGGACCAGGGTTGGGGACCACTGATTTAACCCACTGACTTCTAGGTACCCATTGCTTCCTAGATTGAAATTTACTTCGTGAATTTTCTCTGGCAAACCCTCTTTCCTGATCTGGCTTAGATTTTTCCCTTTTAGGTATGGAGTCACGCACAATTTCCGCATAACTCTTTTTCTGGGACTCAAATTTAATATCACCCTTTTTAACGTGAGTTTCCGCTATTTCCTCAGGTGAGTTTTTCACTCTTTTCCCCTGAGTTTCTTAACTATATTTAAATACAGTAAATAGGGTCATACTCTCTTTTAGTACCCAATCCAAACCATTTCTCGGGTCATAATCTCTTGCTAAAATAACCTTTATTTTATTTGGCAATGCGTCATAAAATAATTGGATAAATTCAGGGTTTTCAAAATTTGGGTTTGTTTCAGCCAAGCTGTACGCATTTTTAAGGACTGAAAGAAATTCACGGGGGCTTTGATTAGGTCTGCATTTTAGAGTTAGAATTGCTCTTTTCGCAGCTAGGCTGGTGCGGTGAGGCCCAAATTCAGATTTGACCTCGGAGACTATTTTACTCCAGTTACATATACCAGATTCTTTCAAAGACTGAAAAAAATACCTATGTTTGCCTTCAAAGACCCATGGGATAAACTCAATTTTTGAGCATCTGAAGTGATATCGAAGACTGATACTGCTTCTTCAAACATCTCTAAATGGTTTATAATCTTTTGAGAGTTCTTTTGGTCCCATATCCCTACTGAGTTTTTTAAGAAATGGACGATTCTCGTTAAATCCTGCACTTTATGAGATTTCTTAACAGGCTGTGGCTGGCTGTCATTTGAAATACTCATGTGTAAGAGGCTTCGCTCTTTTTTCATCATGAGATTTAGTTTCACTTTCGCTATCACTATCTTCTCCCTGGCACTGCAGCGATCTGTCACCAGGCCTAATTAGTGATGAGTGTGACGGGACAGCCGCCACAGGATTTATTTAGTTTAATTTCATTCTTATTTTGTTATATTTCGTTTACCCTTTATTTATAGGAACTAATTTCCTTGTTAGATTTAATGTAAAACTGTTGCTAGACTTCTAATTAATCATGTTTTTCCCCTGCACCGATCCTGCTAGTAACCATGGAGTACATGCTTGCTACAATGTATCAGTCACTGATGTAGCGCTCCACGCGTCAAACTCCAAAATACTTTATGTTCGGCCCCTCTCCCCAGCTGCAGAACGCATCCCAGGCCTCAACGGCTACAGAGGAGGTGACTATCCTGCAGCCGCAGCGCAGCATGTCGTCCGGGGAAAAGACAGAGGACTCAGCAAGTACCGTTCCTGCAGAACCTGCAGCGGAGCAGAGTGACGAAGTGCTTCAGACACCTACCAAGGACAGTGAAAGTGCACCGGTAGATGGGACTGCGGCCTCCACCAACGAGAGCCGTCAGGACAGCGGTCCACTGTGGAAAGAGGAGAACTGGAAGACAATGGGTGAGATTGAGGCCCACCCAGGCAGATGGCCCGAGGGCTCACCAGGAGACCCAGAGTCCCAATGGAGTGCTCCTTGCTCAGGGATGGGTGGAGGAGCTAGCGACAATGTCATGGCCTGCCAAGGAAGAGGCTGCGGTCCTTTCCACGGAGCCCAGGAGATGTGGGGCAGTTTACCCAGATACACCGCTTGCATCAGCAGGCACTTCAGCGCGTGAAGATTACAATTTATGTACGGGGGAGCGGTGCCCAGCAGAAGAGCTGGCATTGGGACAGAGGCCGGCTATAATCTGCCCCCGACTGGAGGCTCCAGAAACCGGAGAGAACTAGGGTGCCAGACGAGGAGGGTGAGACGAAGGCCCTCCTGTGCAAATTGCTGGTGCACCCGGCAGGGAACCCACAGCCCCAACCAAGCGCTCCTACTCAGGTATGGGAAGAGGAGTGCTGGACCACGGACATGCTACGGCCCGCTGTGAAAGAGGCTACGGTCCTTTCCACGGAGCCCAGGAGATGCGGGGCGGTGGGCCCGGATTCACCACTTGCATCAGCTGGCTCTTCAGTGCGTGAAGAGGACAATTTATGTACGGGGGAGCGGTTCCCCAACCCAGCAACAGAGCTGGCATCGGGACAGAGGTCAGCTACCCTCTGCCCCCAGCTGAAGGCTCCAGAAACCAGGGAGAATATTGGGTGCCAGACGAGGGAGGGGGAGACTAAGGCCCCCCCATGCAAATTGCTGGCGTACCCGGCAGGGAACCCCGAACCCCAACCAAGCGCTCCTACCCACGTATGGATAGAGGAGCGGGGGACAGCGGACAAGCTACGGCCCGCTGTGAAAGAGGCTACAGTCCGATCCACGGTGCCCGAGAAGTACAGGTCAGCTAGCCCGGGACCTTGGCTGGTGGCGTCAGGGATCAAGGATAGCCATTCATACATGGGGGAGCGGCCCCCCACTTCAGCGGAAAAACTGTCACCGCGGCAGAGGACCGCTAACCTCTACCCCTGCCCTGCCACAGCACTGCACAGGTACTGGCGGTACCCCTCCCCAGCGACAGGTAATAATCCCGGAAAGGGAGATGGCAGGTCTCGCTCCCCAACGTTTTGAGCCCCAGAGTGAGGGTGGAGGTGTCACCTGTGCCAAGCAACGGCATGCTGCTGCTCCCTTTCCCCAGGATGTGGGAGACTCCCATTGTGGAATTGTTGATGGGGCTGGAATTTGCAACTGGGTGACCCCAAGACGCTGGGCAGACAGCCCAGATCCACAACCACTCTTTCTGGAGACACCGGTCACTCCATCTCCCACCCAGCTTCTGACCGAGGCACCAGGAAAGGGTGCTATCGGCCCGTTTTTCCCGAGGCTGACTGTGGCACCGGGAGAAGGCACAGGCGGTACCCCTCGCCAGCGGGTCATTGCCCCAGGAAATGGTGCCAGCAAGGCTGCCCACCAGCGAGGGGCTAGGAGACCAGGAGGAGAAAAAGCGTTCAATGTCCCACGAGGGCCGGTTGTTTCCCCATGGCAAGGTACCAGCCCCAGGTGTCTGTATGGTCCGTCGGACACCGGTCCAGACCAAGGGGGCAGTTGGAGAAGCCCGGGGGCCAGCCTCCTCCCTACAGACTATGGACCAAAAAAACCATCTGGGGTTGCCACAGAATTGCACCTGCATCCCAGACTTGAGACTTTTATTTTTGTTTAAAAAGACTATCTGGGGGTGTGGCTTGGTGCCTGAAGAGAGCAGTCGCATGCCTGAGCAGCCCCCGCTGAATTACTTTGATATTTAATTTTTTACGCTGCCTTCTGACTACCCCTGCCTGCTTTTCATACTGCGACCTGCCCGGGACCGGGTGACACATAAGTTTTGCCGTGGGACTTTCACACGTTCGCCCTGACCGAGCTGCTAGTTTTCGGGCCTAGTGTGGAGAGACGCAGATCGCCATTTTGCTACCTTGTGCTCCTTCATTCTCCACAATCCCTGCGCACCCCCAGCAATGGGCAAGCGGGATAAGAAGTCTGGAGCAGTGGAGTGCCCAGGTCTACCGGACATTCGGGTCGCGCTTGCGTGCCCGAGGGACGTGAGTACTCTGCCCCGACCCCCGTTGGAGGTTGTGTCCTGCGAGGTGGGCCCTGATGTCTCCCCGCGAGCAGCACATCTTACCCTGCAGAACTCGGAGGACCTCCCGGCGACGAAGCGGGACATTCGAGCCCTTCTGGCTGACGCCCGCACCTTGTGGGCTACGGAGATTGCGGAGGTGCGTTCCGATCTCTCCTCCCTCCGTGAGGCGGTGGTGGAGCTTGACGCCTGGACCTGCACCTTGGCGGCGATGCAAGATGAGGCCTCTTCGCAAGTTAGTGCACTCCATACCCAGGTTGCTGGTCTGCAGTCTGCCCTGTTGGCCATGGAGGCCCGACATCGACGGCGGAACCTAAAGCTGAGGGGTATCCCGGACGCTTTCCCTACCTCTGACCTACTGCTACTGGCCAACCGGATGGTAAAGGCTGTCCTTTCCCTTCCTGATGGTGCCCCGGACCCAGTGCTATCTGCGATCAGGGTCCGCAAGGCGGCGGCGGCCCCTCAGACCGCCACGAAGGACGTTATCGTGATGTTGGGAGATGTCGTTGTGCGAGAACGCTTTCTGGGGGCGATGATCCGTGCTCCTCCGCTTCGATTTGAGGGACTGGACATTACTGTCTTCCGTGACTTACCATTTCTGGCCCTGGCAGCCCGGCGACAATATGGACAGATTACGGCCACTCTCCGGGCCCACGAGGTCCGTTATCGTTGGGGTGTGTTGGGATCCTTACTCATCCATCAGGGTGCTGAGGTTCTTGTGGCCTCGACATTGGAGGAGGCCCGGACACACCTGTCGGCCTTGGGTCTACCGCGCCGTCTGGGCACTGTTGACGGGGAACAGTCGCAGTCACCGTCAGTCGTGCAACCCTATGACCCAGACTAGCCTCTGAGACACGACTACCCTCCACTCCCACCCAGCCGAGATCGGCGCTGGTCGCTCTCCGTCGTTCGCTATAACCAGATCTGCTACTTGATGACTCCATGCTCCCCTTCCTTCCTTTCTTTCAACCCACTCTCTCCTATCCCCCCTCTTCTACCCACTTTTTCTTCCCTCCCCCCCTTTTTTTATTTATATTATATATATATATATATTTTTTTTGGGGGTTGGAGGTATGGTTTTACTGAGGGTGAGCCATAGGGCGGTCACCTAGGCTCTCACTGTCCTCTTGGCCCCTCAGTGACCTTTGCCCTGTGGTTCCCTCTGTGGCCCTCTGTTTCCCAGTGAGGTCTCAGAGGCACGTTGCTGAGCACCACCTTTTGATATGGGCTGCCTTTCCCATCTTCTCTGTCTTGCCGGAGAATTTTTTAATTTTTTTTCTTCTCCCTCCCCTCTCTATTCCATCTCTTCTCTCCCCTTTACTTATCTTTTCTTGACTCCCTTCCCTTTTTTATGCCCTGCGATCGCTTACAACTTTTGTTACCATGTTTATGGTGGTTGTACTTGCCTGCCTACCCTGTACTTATTCAATGGCCTGTTTCCTCGCAAAATATAGTCTAGCTGTGGCCCTGTGTGGCTTTTGCCTTACTGCATTTATTTGTGATGTGCATAATCTTAAATAAAGAATTTAAAAAAAAAAGACTATCTGTCATAGACATCCCCAGGCGGACCCGTAGAGGGTCTCACCGGGTCTGCCATCATGGGACTGGGGGAGCTATGTGACGGGATGGCCGCCACATGATTTATTTAGTTTAATTTAATTCTTATTTTGTTATATTTCGTTTACCCTTTATTTATAGGAACTAATTTCCTTTGTTAGATTTAGTGTAAAACTGTTGCTAGACTTCTAATTAATCATGTTTTTCCCCTGCACCGATCCTGCTAGTAACCATGGAGTACATGCTTGCTACAATGTATCAGTCACTGATGTAGCACTCCACGCTTCAAACTCCAAAATACTTTATGTTCGGTTATATTGTGTGGTTTTAAATGTATTGTAAATTGCTCATTTTTAGTTTTAAATAGACATATTTCTTTAGGTAAATGTGTTTATTTTAAAGATGCTACCTGCTGCTAGTGGCAAATGCTTTCCTTCGTATAGAATGTACAATAGGTTTGAGTAATTTGTGGATTATGCAAAAGTGCTTTCTCTTATGAGATATCTGTTATCTGTTTACATGTCTGAAAGATTGAGAGTCACATTGTCTCAGCCACCCACTATCTGATTCCCTTTACAATGGGTTATATAAATCACTGTATGTGGTCACTGTGGGGTCAAGACTTCATCTGCATACAACCAGTGGACCAAAGTGAAGACTGAAGAGGACCTGAAAGAAGCCTGCAGTGGTCTTGGAACCATCCAATCAGAACTGTTGGGGTGGGCGGGAAGTCTGAATGTGCATGGCTGTATTTTGTATATAAGCACTGTCTGTTCCCATTCTAAATACACTTTGATTTACCTTCAAACCTGTACTGAGTCACGACTAATATTTGGGGAGGGCATAATCACTGAATAAGCCAGCTTTTACTGAATCCTTCGCTTCCAGACTATCCAGGGACCGCTGTCAATCTCTCTCCCACCTTGCTAGCTCGCTACCCGGCTAAGCTCTCCAGCAAGACTCGGCGCTGCAGATGGAGCTACCCCTGCAGAGTAGCGGATCCGTTACAATGAGTTATAGCTCCCAGCTTTCAAAGGGAACTTCTCTAAAGAAGGAGTTTTCACCCTTTGAGCATCAGCTTCAACCTGACGTAACTCATCAGCAAATTTCTCATATTCGCGTTTCAATCTCGCCAATTGTGCACGCAGTTCCTTATTTGAATTTGATAACTGATCACTCTCATCTTGCAATTGATCTTTCTCTTTTGCACACACTTTCAACTCCATTATCATTCGTTCTGACTCATATTTTAATTTATTTACGATATCATACAAGTCACGATTTTTATTTTCTAAACTATCTCTGGTTTCTTTGTCATCATTCAATCTCTTGTTCATTTCTGCGATCAAGTATATGCATTCAGGCACAAATTTGACGACAAGAATCTCTTTGTCTTTCTTATTGATGGCTGCACTTATCTTTCGCAAACACTCAAGAAAATTTGACTGATCTGACCAGATTGAATCAGCATACCTAGAAACATTTGATTGCAATTCCTTTATCCAATCAAATAAATCGTCTGTGACGTGTAACTTGTCCTTTAGATAAGACATAACATCTATCAATACTATTTGATCTGCATGTATATGTACATCTTCATGAGTCTCAGATTCTGACTCTGACATTCTTTTACACTGTTTAGTAGACAACCGTAAAACCACAAGTCAAAATACAACAACAAGGAGTCAAAATATATATATATTTTACCTCTGTCTAATCAGACAATACTGACAGTTAAATTCCAAACAAAAACTACAATCTCGGTTCAGTGCCTCCAATATGTATATTGGATTTATCTCGGCAGCTGCCTCCAATATGTCAGGGATTATTATTCAATAAGAAACTTATACGAGACACAAATATCAATCGTTTATATTTCCTAGAAATTCTCCTAAATTCTTTTAATTGTCTGTGTTTTGCTTTGAAGAATACACTAATCAATAATCAGATAAAAAGATATATATTTATTACGTATACAAAAAAGTTTCAAATCTCATATCATAAACAAAAATTTATAAACCACAAAATCCATCAGCACATAGATATTAGCTTCACAATATATGTATCTCCTGTTAGTAACTGCATATATGATTAATATCATTTACCTTATCAGTTAGTAACTAATACACAAATGGTTAATAAACATTTCTGCTTAACGAAACATGTATTTCCCAGAAAACCAATGTTTAACAATCTAGATCTTGTAAAGATATATGTATCTCTCTATGCTACTTGAATCAACAAGAGATGAGCTATCACTTATTCTATTTTTAGAATGATAAGTAATAAAAACTTATTTAGTGAATCCTCCCCTAATAGAGAATTAAACTTCTAATCTTCTGCTTTTTATATTGTAGTTATATAATTCCTTTCTTATTAATTTCAATCACCGTAATTTCCAAATTCAATATATATATATATATATATATATATCGGTATATCAATCTTTTCAACAGTTTCTTTAGGATAAATCCTTATATCCGATTCTTCTTCATATCTCTATCTGCAGAATAGAAATATTTTAGATTCTGGATCTAACAGTATCTGAGAAATCTCAGTCTATCTGTTGCAAGAAATACTCCAAATATATAGAATTTATTTAATCTTAATAAAAATAGCTTTCATACATTACCTCCAATCTGGATTTTATGAGTTACAGCCTTGGAATATTCTTTGATTGTTTTGGAATAATTGAAAATTATCAATGTCAGATAATCAATGCATGGGAGTTAGAGATGTGGTATGAAATCTTGAGTGCATTGTGTCCTGGGATGGTCTCCTAGCGATGGTCTGCCTGCGTGAATCTGCGTGAATGCCTCATGAATGCATTATGTCCTGGAATGATCTGACTGCATCGTCGTGTCCTGGAAGTCTGAATGCATTGTCGTGTAAGTCTCTGAATGCATTAATGCAACGAACAGTACGGCTTCAATTATAGTCAATTTGACGTCACTGGCAATCTATTCTCTATATTAAATAAAACATTTACTATCCTCAAGAGGGCAGTGTTGCACTACTAATTATTTCCACATTTAATTTTAATATCTCTTATCTAAGGTCAAGAGGTAAATCTGACTTACAAAGACCCTCTATTTTCAGCCGTAGACTTTGAGTCTGTCCTGTCCAGTTAGATTTATGTCTCCACTCCTCTCAAACTGAGTAAATTCCTTTCTATAGCACTTAGCTCGGCATTATATCAAATAAAGACATTTTAAGGTTCCCTCATGTCTGGTCACCTAGCCGTGAACTATTTTAAAAAAAATCTCTGTTCATTTCTAAAACTAGAGAAAATTGAAAAAGAAAAGACTTTCTATTTAAAACAAAATGGCTACAGGCATCCATTTTAATTTTTCCTCTCTAATATACCCGACAAGCTGTAAGCCCGACCCAAACGCAGAAATAATGTATTCTGTCTCATACGCAAACATGAACGCGTTGGTGTACGTGGGGGCCAATCGACAGAATGAAATCAATTGGATAAGCTCCATGACAGTCAAGCACCTTGCGTATCGACTCAATTCCTGTTTCTAAAGGAATAATGGTTTACAGGCTCCTTCCATCTATAGTGATCAGTAAAAACTGAGGAAGAAGCAAACGAAAAGCCTGTATGCTTGAAATTACATCTGGAGGGTCTTTAACACAAGTGTGTAATGGGGCTTCTTGGAGATACAGTTGTGTTCAAAATTATTCAACCCCCAATGCTGTAAAGGGTTTTAGGGAATTTAGTGACATTTGTAATTGTATTCAGAATGAAATCCTACAAGGACTTTCTAAAGAACCATATCAACTAAAATGACATCAATTGGTTTTGTAATACAGTAGTAAATGTTTATTTTGTGAATTCTTCATTGACACAATTATTCAACCCCTTAAAGACTACCACTCTGAAGAACAGAGGTTCATTCAAGTGTTTTCAATCAGGTATTGAAACCACCTGTGGATGTCACGGAGCAGCAATAAAGCATAATAAGCACCAATTAGGCAGCTTTAAAATGACGGATACTCCGCTCCTTCTAGACATTTACTGGTGTGGTTACAAACATGGTGAAGTCAAGAGAATGGTCCAGGAAGACAAGAGAAGAGGTGATTACTCTTCACAGGAAGGGCAATGGCTATAAGAAGATTGCAAAGATGTTAAACATACCAAGAGAGACCATAGGAAGCATCATTCGCAAATTCAAGGCAAAGGGCACTGTTGAAACGCTACCTGGTCGTGGCAGAAAGAAGATGCTGACTTCGACTGCTGTGCGCTACCTGAAGCGTAGAGTGGAGAAAAGTCCCCGTGTGACTGCTGAGGAACTGAGAAAAGATTTGCCAGATGTGGGTACTGAAGTTTCAGCTCAGACAATATGGCGCACACTGCGTAATGAAGGCCTCCATGCCAGAACTCCCAGGCGCACCCCCTTGCTGTCTCCAAAGAATAAGAAGAGTCGACTGCAGTATGCCAAAAGTCATGTGGACAAACCACAGAAGTTTTGGGATAGTGTTCTGTGGACTGATGAAACAAAATTAGAACTGTTTGGGCCCATGGATCAACGCTATGTTTGGAGGAGGAAGAACAAGGCCTATGAAGAAAAGAACACCTTGCCTACTGTGAAGCATGGCGGGGGGTCAATCATGCTTTGGGGCTGTTTTGCTTCTGCAGGTACAGGGAAGCTTCAGCGTGTGCAAGGTACCATGAATTCTCTTCAGTACCAGGAGATATTGGATGACAATGTGATGCAGTCCGTCACAAACCTGAGGCTTGGGAGACGTTGGACCTTTCAACAGGACAATGATCCCAAGCATACCTCCAAGTCCACTAGAGCATGGTTGCAGATTAAAGGCTGGAACATTTTGGAGTGGCCATCGCAGTCACCTGACTTAAATCCGATTGAGAACCTCTGGTGGGACTTAAAGAAAGCAGTTGCAGTGCACAAGCCTAAGAATGTGACTGAACTGGAGGCTTTTGCCCATGACGAATGGGTGAAGATACCCGTAGATCGCTGCAAGACACTTGTGTCAAGCTATGCTTCACGTTTAAAAGCTGTTATAACTGTAAAAGGATGTTGTACTAAGTACTAAGATTGAATGTCACTTGGGGGTTGAATAAAACTGATAATGATGTGAGCACAGAAAAGACATTTGTGGTTATTTCATTATAAATGTTATGTTATATTTGTCTGACCTACACGTGCCTCTTTGATTTAATTGTAAGCAAGATGACTGAATGATCAAAATCAATGTCAAACTGGCCAAAACACTTAATTTCAGTGGGGGTTGAATCATTTTGAACACAACTGTATATATTTATACACACAGTATAAAAAACACAGGCACATCATAATTTAATAAAAAATATATAAAACATGAAAGAGAAACAAAAGGCATAATCATTGGTAACAACATAAAATGAAAAAAGAACATTCTCTAACCCTGTAGAAAGTATCAGCAATAAAAAATTGGTTAGTGATTTCATTACGGAGAGTAGAAGCAATTCGCAAAATAAAACAGCAGCGCAAGCGGACAGCAGGCTTTACATTACAGGCTGAGCTTGATGGGGGGCTCTGCCCTTATGCCCCAATGGAAGAGCCTCCACTGTTATCCGCCCCAATATATGGAGGAGCCTCCACTGGCTAAATATAACCCAAACCTAACGCACGAGTGAGCATCAAGAAGGGGCAGAATGTGTTTACAAAAAACTAAGTAAAAAGGAGCAGGATACCCCTAACCCTAAATGTACCCCTAACCCTAACATCACTGTCATGACAAATGTAAAAAAGAAATAAAAACAATAACAAGTGTAGCGCTCTCTCCCGGAGGAGCCGCTGAATTTAACCTCAGGTCAGTCTCCCCGCACTAGGGAATAAATATAAAATCCACAACAGTGCTGGTGTATAAGTTATATAGTTTACTGGTCTCAAATAAACTGGCATATATAAAGCAGCACGGTATACATATATATTTACAGGAATTCGTAATGCGAGAAACGTGCAGTGGAAAAGAAAAAAGTGATTTTAACCCCTTCGTTGCCGGAGTGTGAGTCCCGTACAGGTTGTGTCCCAAGAAGGTGTGCGTGTATGCGTGTGTTGGTACCCAGGTACTAGATTCAACTGGCCAGTGAATGATTTCAATGTGTCTTCGGCTAGTCATGTTTGGGCCCTGTAGATTTAGACAAACTGCAGCGTGCTTTATTACTGTACTGTGGCCGGGAAGGCCTCTCACCCATCCGCCAGATACTCTGCACTCTGCTCGACCCAGGACGTCTCTCCGCTCGATTTGGCTGGGACTCTGTGCCACCGGATCTGCTTGTCTTGCTTGTCCGTCTCTGCCACAAGATGCTCAGTTCACCGCCTGCACTCCCATTAGATCATCGCGGTTTCCTAACTTGGGGTCCAATCTGCAGCTCTGTATATGTGTAAAACCTCTCAGGGGTGGATTACTAGGTCTCTGGCAAGTCACTGAAACCGATCTCCAGCGTCCGCAAGGCAGCACCTGCGCTCCGGCCTGGTCACAATCGCTCCTTGTCTCACGTGTGTCTTGCTCTGTTCACCCCTTGGCGCGCACTGGCTCTCCTCCGCACGAGGTTGCGGATGTGTCTTCGTTCTCCCCACCGACTTCCTGTCCCTGCACCAAAGCATGCTGGAAAACGTAGTCCAAAAGTGTCCAGTATTGGTTTACATTGCACTCGTCTCCCCCTGGTGGCCAGAAACGAGTAATTACAGCAGCAGAATTAAACCAGCGCTACACAAGGATTTGCCGCTAGGCTGCCGAGGATGCGCTCAGCACTTCTTCGCAACCCTGCGGCTTGGCCCCAAGCGCAGTCTTCCCCAGGTGAGGGCTGACATCTTGGGACATCCAGGACCTCCCCGCGTGATGACATCAGAAAGGGACTTCCCCCCAGCTGGGCAGAAAATTCGATATGGTGGAGATACTGGGGACATAACAGATATATAACCTGGCCATGCTCTGGCCTTTCCAAGAAAATAATAAAAGCAAACTTTAAAAAAATTCTGTCCCCCCCAATGCAGCTCTATTGTTCACTTTTCAATAATAAGGTGATCAGTGATGCTGCCCTAACTCAACTTCTCATTTCCCACCCCAGGACCAAATGTGGAGGTGATGGAGTAAAGTGCTATTACACATTGGTCCATCTAAAACATAAGCTGCTTCAATGCTGCGGAGTGAGCTGGTGCCTATGGACCCCTGTATTTCCATTCTTTACACCCCACATGTCATGTTAGGTGTGATTGGACAGGTCAGAGCCTGGCCTTTCTGAGGATACCAAACATCACCATGTAAAATGTCATGTATAAAATAAAAAGCTGCACAAACATAAATAAATTTTAAAAAATAGTTTTATATTTAGTTGCAAAGCGATGGCTTTGTCTCGTATAAAAAGAGCAATACCACTGCCATTACTCACCACTAGGGATGAGCTGTTCGGGTTCGGACGGTTCGGAGTTCGACCCGAACTTTGGCAGTTCGAAAGTTCGCGAATTTCGAACTCTTTGGGCGTGTTCGGTTCGGGTTCGAAAAAAAAAAGAAATTTTGAAAAAAGTATAGAAAATGCTTAAAAAAATACTAAAAAATCTAGAAATAAAGAGACTCTTTACTGCAGAATATTATAAGCAGCGGTTTATTAGATATTGAATTAAAAACTAATGTGTACGTGGAAAGATTATCAACTCTAAATGACCTCTGTTCACAAACGGGCATAACACCAGGTGTTTTTAGTCTGGTAATCAATTTGATACATTGTACAATATTTGTACTGAGGGTGGAGTGGTGTCTGCTTCTGATTGAGATTTGAGAATTAATTTCCCTAAAACATCCTAATATGCTGCATTTAACTGGTGTTTGAAAAAAATCTAAAGCAATGTTATTTTTCACCTCGGGATTAAACATTCACAGGGTTATTCAGAGAGCAGTGAAAAGCAGGAGAATAACTGGAGAAGTGAAAATTCTAGGTCAAAATAGCCAAACCAGAAAAATTCGCCCATTTATCTCACTTTCCAAATCGGCTATTTGGTCTAGATTGTTCTCTTGCCAGTTCTCCTGGCTTTCACCTCTCTCTCAGGGTTGTTCAGAGAAAGGTGAAAACCAGGAGAATGGCAGGAAAAGAGAACAATCTGGACCAAATAGCCGATTTGGAGAGTGAGATAAGGCTAGGGTCAGACTAACGCATTTTTCGCAGCGACCGTCAAAAAGTGCGTCCGAACGCATTGCCGTATTTTTTCACGGAATGTGCGAAAACGGTCATACGATGCGCATTTTTGTGCGTGATTTTTTACGGATCCAAACCAGGAAACTTTGGGTGTCTGGACGTTATGTTGGCCGGACATGGGCAGGGTCTGACGTCCCCAAATCACGCACACACGCCGCTAGTGGACGCAGCGCACTCTGTACGTCCGTACTAGCGGTTCTGCATTCTCGAAAAAATGCGTTCATTTTCCACTTGCGTTGCGCAGCCGGACTTTTGTGCGACCGTACTTCGTATATTGGCCGTCATTGCCCGTCATTTGCTGCTAGTGCGGCCGTGATTAAGTGCGCCTAAACGCACGTTAAAAATTCGCTAGTCTGACCCTAGCCTAAATGGGAGAATTTTTCTGGTTTGGCTATTTTGACCTAGAATTTTCCATTCTCCAGTCA
The DNA here is from genome assembly GCA_009667805.1 of Leptobrachium leishanense. NCBI lineage: Eukaryota > Metazoa > Chordata > Amphibia > Anura > Megophryidae > Leptobrachium > Leptobrachium leishanense. The sequence goes on from CM019064.1 coordinate 4,445,396, forward strand.
TTCTCCTGCTCTTCACCGCTCTCTGAATAACCCTGACAGGGTTATTCAGAGAAAGGTGAAACTCAGGAGAATGACTGGAGAATGGAAAATTCTAGGTCAAAATAGCCGAACCAGAAAAATTCTCCCATTTATCTCACTTTCCAAATCGGCTTTTTGGTCTAGAAGTTTCCATTCTCCTGCTTTTCACCGCCAAAAAATCAGTAAACTTTTTCTGCGTGTCCGAAAATGTCTCCTCTTTTCATACAGGCTGCCGCCCCAAGCAGTTGTTTATGGATAGATTAAAGGAAAAGCATTTACCGTCATTTGAAATGTCATTTTTTGGTTTATACATATTTCTATACATCCTAGAAATCCACCACTTCACGGGCAGGTTATGGGGACCTCCTAGGCACGATATTTTAAGGAATTTTTCATTTTTATTTTTAACCCTTATTTCATGGAAAACTCACTGTCCCTTTAAAAATGATTTTTTTTTACTTTTTGTCCTTGTTTCCTGTCCCCCAGGGCACTACCCGGACCCCCATACACCTTTTATGGCAAATATGAAGCATATATGCCCTCTTGGAGGGCACTCCAAAAAAACGAATTTTCAGCCCCATTGACTTGCATGGGGGTTCGGGTTCGGGTTCGGTCCCGAACAAATGGGAAGTTCGGGTTCAGGCTCGAACCGAACTCGGGGAGTGTTCGGCTCATCCCTACTCACCACCTCATTTCCCACGCTGGGAGCAAGGTCAGTAGTTTATACATAGTCATTTGATACATAAGACACAACACGACAAAACACAAGTGAAGAATTTTGTATTTTTTTCAGTATTCGTTAAAATTGCGTATTTTCTCAGAAAAATACGGTAACGGGTTCCCATTTCTCTTTGGAAATGCACATTTTTTTCATATTTTTGTTATAGCATTCTGGCAGAACATGAAGTATACATATAATAATGATATATTATTAATCTGCTGAAAAAAAGGACATATAATATGGCTGGGTCCTATAATAAAACAGGACTTCAAATCGCGTTTAAACATGGTGAGCACAAAACCACCATAATGAGGTCAGCAGTGAAGGGGTTAAAATTATATAAAATATATATACATATGACCGGATACGGCGCAAACAATGCTTTGAGGTTCCTTGCGTCGCTCAGGGTGTTGATGAATTTTCAAACGATATTACAACAACCACAGAAAACATAAAACACAATCATAGTGTCATATATTTTCACAAGGAATCTATAGTGATAGGTGTTGGTAATTATGCCACTCACAAATATAGAGCCCCTGCACTGGCTCTGAGTGGATCCGTGCCTGTGGGTTTCTTGCCTTCTTATTTCTCAGGTGACCCCACCTTACGGGAAACCTCTCATCCCCAGAAATGGCATGAAAATATAAAAAACAGAAAAGAAAACTCTCCTTGTGCAGATCTAGCAATTTAAAAAAAAATCACTGTTCTGTCGATTGACTAATTACAGTGGGAGGAGCTTCCATAGCTCTCAAAGGCACGCCCATGGGTTTTTGTATTGTTGGAAAACCCAAGAAAACCCACCAAGCATCCAAAGGATTCAGCCACACCGGACAGGATAAATAAAAAGCAAGGTTTATTTAAAACAGAATTAAAATTTAAATTAATTAAAAACGTGTAGCTCTTCTGGAAGCTCATATTGGAGATCTGGAAGGGCAAATCGCAACGCTGAGGCAGATTGACATCTTGAGAGGAGCGGCTTCTCACGGAGCAAAGTATAGTTGAGGAATCTAGGGGTGTGGGAGGAGTGGAGTTAACTGGGGAACAGGTTGGTAGCTGGGTGTCAGTGACACGTGGTAGCAGGGGGGGAGGGAAGAGGAAAAGGTTGGCTAGTCCTGATCTTGCGCACACCAGCAGATTTGCCCCTTTGAGCGAAGATGTTGGGTGCATCAGCTCAGGTGTATCAGTACTGGAGGAGGCTGCTCCCTCTAACAGCAGGGGGATCAGCCCACCAAGTAAGGGAGGGATAAAGAGGGCAAGTAAGTCTAGACAGGTTGTGGTGGTAGGGGACTCTATTATTAAGAGAGTAGACAGGGTAATCTGTCGCGCTGATCTCCTTAACCGGACAGTTTGCTGTCTGCCAGGTGCCCGTGTTAGGCATGTGGTTGACAGAGTTGATATATTATTGGGAGGGGCTGGAGATGACCCAGCTGTCATGGTCCATATTGGTACCAATGACAAAGTAAGCGGAAGATGGAAGGACCTGAAGAATGATTTCAGGGAATTAGGAAGTAAACTGAAGAAGAGGTCCTCCAAGGTAGTACAGGGTGAGCCACTCAAAACTGCATTTTTGAAAAGGGCGGGAGAGCCGTGAAAGTGGGCGGAGCGAGGTTAGCGAGGTTACCATTGTATCCCCCACAACTAAGCATTTCAGTCGTCATGGAGCAGTGGTCTAAACAACAACGTTCATTCGCTGTGAAAGCGTTTTACCAAAGTGGTAGTTATGCAGCCGCTCAGCGTCGTTTCCGGAAGAATTTTCAAATTAATCGAAATAAGCCAGTGCCGTCTGTTAATTCAATCAAATTGTGACAAACTTTGAAGCAATTGGTGAAAGGAGAAGCAGAAGGGGTGGCAGTGCACGATCAGTGCGAACTCCCGCGAATATTGACCGCGTGAGAGTTGCTGTGGAAAGAAGCCCTCGGAGATCGGCGCGTCGACAGAGTGAATGTTCTCAACAATGTTTTTCCAAATTCGGGTGATATCCCGAAATGGAGCAATTTCTTGGCCTCCCCGATCGCCCGACCTCACAGTGTGCGATTTTTTTCTTGTGGGGGTACCTGAAGAGTAAAGTCTTCAGTTCAGACTAAGGGGGGTGGAGCCGGGGGGATGGGTAATGTCAGAACAGTGGAGGCATGTAATGTAAAGTCGCATTCAGCATGTGTGGGTAGAGACAACATTAAATGTATGCTTGCTAATGCAAGGAGCCTCAATAACAAGATGGGGGAACTAGAGGTAATAGCATACACTAAGCAATACGACATTATAGGAATAACAGAAACGTGGTGGGATGAAACGCATGACTGGGCTGTAAACTTAAACGGTTATACATTGTTTAGAAGGGATAGGAAACATAAGAAAGGGGGTGGAGTGTGTTTATATGTAAATCAGGATTTAAAGCCTAATATTACACAACTGGAAAGCGATGAGGGAAATGTGGAATCCTTATGGGTAAATATTTCGTTGGGGAATAAACAGGGAAGTCAACTATTGGTTGGCATATGCTATAAACCACCTAATATAGATAATGATGAGGAAGAACAACTGTTAGAGCAAATTAGGAAGGCTGCACATCATGGTAGCACTTTAATTATTGGAGATTTTAATTACCCGGACATTAATTGGGATAGTGGGACTAGTAATTCAGCAAAGGGAATCCGGTTTCTGAACATTTTAAATGATACCTTCATGTCACAACTGGTAGAAACACCAACTAGAGAGGATAACTGTCTGGACCTGGTTATAACAAATAATGTGGATCTTTTCTCAAATATTAATGTAAAGGAACAGTTGGGAAACAGTGACCAGAATATGGTGACTTTTGAAATAAACTCAAAAAAACACATTCATAGGGGGCAGCTAAAACATATAATTTTAAAAAGGCCAACTTTATTAAAATAAAAGTAGCTCTCAATGTCATTGACTGGCAGAAACTCTTTCACGGGAAAAACACTGAGGATAAGTGGAATATCTTTAAACTAACACTAGAAAAGTACACGTCTCAATATATTCCACTGGTTAATAAATATAAAAGAAACAGACTGAAACCAATGTGGCTTAGTAGGAAGGTAACTAAGGAAATGAAAAATAAAAAGAAGGCATTTAAAGCTTTTAAATTTGATAAATCTGAGGCATCCTATAAAGCATATAGGGCAGCCAATAAAGCATGTAAAAATGCGATTAGATGGGCTAAACTAGAAAATGAAAAAGAAATAGCCAAAGAGAGCAAGACCAACCCTAAAAGATTCTTTAGGTACATAAATTCTAAAAAACCCAAGAGTGAAAATGTAGGTTCACTAAAATCTGAGTCAGGGGTTATTGTTAACTGAAGATCAGGATAAGGCAGAAATTTTAAAGGATTATTTTTCTTCAGTATTTATCAAAGAGAAACCTATAACAGGAGACATGAAATTCATTGATAAAAACTTACTAATACAAAGTGACTGGTTGACTCAGGACAAGATTTTACAGAAATTAAACAATGTGAATGTGAACAAAGCCCCAGGGCCAGATGGAATTCACCCGCGAGTACTGAGGGAGCTATGTGTTGAAATATGTAAACCTCTGTTCTTAATCTGTCGAGATTCTTTTCTTTCAGGAATCGTACCAGAGGATTGGAAAAAAGCTGACGTGGTCCCTATATTTAAGAAAGGTTTAAAATGTGTGCCTGGGAATTATAGACCTGTGAGCTTAACATCTGTGGCTGGGAAAGTATTTGAGGGGCTACTAAGGTATAATATTCAGGAATTTATTGGGAGGTATAATGTAATTGGCAAAAATCAGCATGGTTTCATGAAACACAGATCATGTCAGACTAACCTAATTACGTTCTATGAGGAAGTAAGTAGAAGTATAGATCAGGGGGTCGCAGTGGATGTGATTTACTTAGATTTTGCCAAAGATTTCGACACAGTTTCCACACAAAAGGTTACTATTTAAATTAAGAAAAATTGGTCTAGATGAAAATACTTGTTCTTGGATAGAAAACTGGCTAAAAGATAGGGTACAGAGAGTGGTCATAAATGGTACATTTTCAAGATGGACACCAGTGGTAAGTGGTGTCCCTCAGGGGTCTGTTATAGTACCAATACTTTTCAATTTATTTATAAATGACCTTGAGATAGACATTGAAAGCCATGTATCAGTGTTTGCAGATGACACAAAACTAGGAAAAGTAATACAATGTGAGCAGGATGTTACTTCGCTGCAGAGGGATTTAGATTGGGGGACTGGGCACTTAAATGGCAGATGAAATTTAATCTAGATAAATGCAAAGTTATGCACTTTGGAGTGAAGAACACACAAGCAATTTATACCCTAAATGGTACGGAGTTAGGGAAATCCAAGCAGGAGAAGGATTTGGGAATAATCATAGACTTCAAACTAAGTAACAATGTGCAATGTCAAACAGCAGCCGCCAAGGCCAGCAAGGTATCGGCATTAAAAGGGGAGTTCACTCATGGGATGAAAACATAATTTTGCCTCTGTATAAATCAATGGTCAGGCCGCACCTTGAATATGCCGTGCAATTTTGGGCACCTGTCTTAAAAAAATATAGCGCTAGAAAAAGTGCAGAGACGGGTAACTAAATTAATAAGGGGAATGGAAGGGTTAAGTTATGAGGAAAGACTAACAAGCTTAAACCTGTTTAGTTTAGAGAAATGACACCTTAGAGGGGATCTGATAACCTTATATATACGGGGCCTTAGAGGGGATCTGATACCCTTATATAAATATATACGGGGCCATTATCAACCATTGTCTGATAACCTATTCATTAACAGGTCTATACACAGGACAAGGGGTCATCCATTTAGACTGGAAGAAAGAAAATTTAGCTTAAAGCATAGGAAGGGTTATTTTACGGTGAGAACAATAAAGCTGTGGAATTCTCTGCCTGTTGAGGTGGTTGGGTCAGAGTCTGCACAGACTTTTAAAAAATGACTGGATGACTTCCTGCAGACACAGAATATTAAGGGTTATAATATTTAATATGTGGGTAAAAGCTTCTTGATCCAAGGAGAAATCTGACACCATTCTGGGGTCAAGAAGGAATTTTTTCCCAGTAAGTTGCATATTGGCGAGCATTTCAGACTGGGTTTTTTGCCTTCTTTTGGATCAACAGCAGTAGGTTATGTGGGAGAGGCTGAACCCGATGGACGCATGTCTTTTTTCAGCCTATATAACTATGTATAACTATGTAAAATTAGCCCCAGAACGCGTTTCGCCAAAAGGCAAGAAACCCACAGGCATGGATCCACTCAGAGCCAGTGCAGGGGCTCTATATTTGTGAGTGGCATAATTACCGACACCTATCACTATAGATTCCTTGTGAAAATATATGACACTATGATTGTGTTGTTTAATGTTTTCTGTGTTTGTTGTAATATCGTTTGAAAATTCATCAACACCCTGAGAGACGCAAGGAACCACGAAAAGCATTGTTTGCGACGTATCAGGTCATATGTATATATAATTTATGTAATACTGGTTTAGGGGAAACCACTGGTTTCTGGTACTGGCTGTTGAGGTTCTTTGGTGGTGGATGCACATTGTGGGGCGCTACATCATATGTTTTTGTGTTAAAATTATATAGTTTATTTTTTTGCTCAGAACAAAATATTAAGAAACAACCATAAAATATATTATTTCCAAAAAGACACCAAATCGGGAGAAATGGAAAGGTATCGAGGCATTTCTGGCCACATCTGAAAAGGATGCGATTACTTTAGTGCATCATATCAATAGTAATGCGCCCCTTTCCACCCCCAGATCTTACCGCAGATGGACGGCCTGATGATGAAAGCGCTGCTGGAGGCTAAAGAGCGCTATGACGAGCAGACTGCGGTTAGGATAAAGGAAGGGATGAAAGGAGCGAAGCGGCAGAGGTGGGATGTTACGGAGATCGGGGGAGGGAAATGACCACAGAGTGGGATTCACAAAATACATGAGCGCGAAGAAATAATAATGAACGTTGAACCACGAGATGGAGGAGTGTAAGAATGGGGGAAAGCGAGTGAGGAGACCCACAAGAAGGAGGAGGAGCATAAGAAAGTGGGAAGCGAGTGAGGAGAACCACAAGATGTTTGAGGAGGAGGAGCATAACAATGGGGGAAAGCGAGTGAGGAGAACCACGAGAAGGAGGAGGAGCATAAGAAAGGGGGAAAGCGAGTGAGGAGAACCATGAGACGGAGGAGGAGGAGCGTAAGAAAGTGGGAAGCGAGTGAGGAGAACCACAAGATGTTTGAGGAAGAGGAGCATAAGAATGGGGGAAAGCGAGTGAGGAGAACCACAAGAAGGAGGAGGAGCATAAGAAAGTGGGAAGCGAGTGAGGAGAACCACAAGATGTTTGAGGAGGAGGAGCATAACAATGGGGGAAAGCGAGTGAGAACCACGAGAAGGATGAGGAGCATAAGAAAGGGGGAAAGCGAGTGAGGAGAACCATGAGACGGAGGAGAAGCGTAAGAAAGGGGGAAGCGAGGGAGGAGAACCATGAGATGGAGGAGCGTAATAATGGGGGAAAGCGAGTGAGAACCACGAGATGGAGGAGGAGTGTAAGAATGGGGGAAAGCGAGTGAGGAGAGCCACGAGACAGAGGAGTGTTAGAATGGGGGAAGTGAGTGAGGAGAGCCACAAGATGGAGGAGGAGCGTAAGAATGCGGGAAAGTGAACGAGGAGAGCCACGAAAACGGAGGAGGAATGCAAGTGTGCTGAGAGCCAAGAGTGACATCAGAGGAAGGGGCGGCTCTAGTGGCAGTACCAGGAAGACAGCTCAGAGAGGATCCAAACAGTGGGTCTCCCTTTGTGTTAGCTGCTGCAATAACATGTTGAACCCAGCCCGTTGTGTTCTCTGGATCTCATGGCAGTAAGAATGGGGGAAAGAGAGTGAGGAGAGCCACAAGACGGAGGAAGAGTAGCGTAAGAATTGGGGAAAGTGAGTGAGGAAGAGGAGCGTAAGAATGGGAAAAAGTGAGCGAGGAGAGACATGAGAGAAGATGAAGATAACAGGCTGAGGCGCAAGGATAAACACACTCACGCGTGGTATTTTACTTCCTAGGGCAGAAGCGAAGCAGCATGAAACCTGCCGCCAGCCACGAGAGCACAGCAAGGCCACAAATCTGCAAACTGAGAAGCCGGGACACGGCTTGGTGGGCGGGCAAGACGCTGCTCTTGGCGAGCAGGATGCTGTTTAGCAGACAGACAGAACTCTGCTTGGTGAGCAGGATGGTCTCTGTTTGGGAAGGAGGCATCATCCTGCAGACAGACACCGTCACCCATTGGACTTGGCTGTGCTTGTCCTCTGATGAATGATCAGTAAATTGTTAGATAAAGTGAACGACGCCGGCACAATCTCCTGGAATGAAGGATCGGGTAATAAACGAGCAGATTTCATTGGGTATCAGAGCTCCACGTGTTCAATCAGGCAGACATACCAAGTATTACTGTGTGGCAAGAGGCAAGAACGTAAAGCGCCGGTCACGGCACCTGAAATCCACCCAATAAATAACAGCCGCAGGTCTGGATGGGCTCAGAACTGGGATTATATAGATAACACAGGACACAGGGGGCTACACTCACCTGAACATGCATTTGACATAAGGGGCCCGAGACCAACAAACACACCACACACAGCACATTCCACTTACATATAATGCTAAGCAGTGGAGTAACTAGAAACCTGAGGGCCCCGGTGCAAGAATCCATGAAGGGCCCCTCAACCCCCCCAAAAAAAGATCTATATTTTTACCTTTTTTTCCCCCTGCAATATAAAAAAGATAGTATTGCCCCCAGCTCACATGGATATATATATTGCTCCCAGCTCACACGGATATATACTGTATATTGCCCCCAGCTCATATGGATATACAGTTGTGTTCAAAATTATTCAACCCCCACTGAAATTGAGTGTTTTGGCCAGTTTGACATTGATTTTGATCATTCAGTCATCTTGCTTACAATTAAATCAAAGAGGCACGTGTAGGTCAGACAAATATAACATAACATTTATAATGAAATAACCACAAATGTCTTTTCTGTGCTCACATCATTATCAGTTTTATTCAACCCCCAAGTGACATTCAATCTTAGTACTTAGTACAACATCCTTTTACAGTTATAACAGCTTTTAAACGTGAGGCATAGCTTGACACAAGTGTCTTGCAGCCATCTACGGGTATCTTCGCCCATTCGTCATGGGCAAAAGCCTCCAGTTCAGTCACATTCTTAGGCTTGCGCACTGCAACTGCTTTCTTTAAGTCCCACCAGAGGTTCTCAATCGGATTTAAGTCAGGTGACTGCAATGGCCACTCCAAAATGTTCCAGCCTTTAATCTGCAACCATGCTCTAGTGGACTTGGAGGTATGCTTGGGATCATTGTCCTGTTGAAAGGTCCAACGTCTCCCAAGCCTCAGGTTTGTGACGGACTGCATCACATTGTCATCCAATATCTCCTGGTACTGAAGAGAATTCATGGTACCTTGCACACGCTGAAGCTTCCCTGTACCTGCAGAAGCAAAACAGCCCCAAAGCATGATTGACCCCCCACCATGCTTCACAGTAGGCAAGGTGTTCTTTTCTTCATAGGCCTTGTTCTTCCTCCTCCAAACATAGCGTTGATCCATGGGCCAAAACAGTTCTAATTTAGTTTCATCAGTCCACAGAACACTATCCCAAAACTTCTGTGGTTTGTCCACATGACTTTTGGCATACTGCAGTCGACTCTTCTTATTCTTTGGAGACAGCACGGGGGTGCGCCTGGGAGTTCTGGCATGGAGGCCTTCATTACGCAGTGTGCGCCGTATTGTCTGAGCTGAAACTTCAGTACCCACATCTGACAAATCTTTTCTCAGTTCCTCAGCAGTCACACGGGGACTTTTCTCCACTCTACGCTTCAGGTAGCGCACAGCAGTCGAAGTCAGCATCTTCTTTCTGCCATGACCAGTAGCGTTTCAACAGTGCCCTTTGCCTTGAATTTGCGAATGATGCTTCCTATGGTCTCTCTTGGTATGTTTAACATCTTTGCAATCTTCTTATAGCCATTGCCCTTCCTGTGAAGAGTAATCACCTCTTCTCTTGTCTTCCTGGACCATTCTCTTGACTTCACCATGTTTGTAACCACACCAGTAAATGTCTAGAAGGAGCTGAGTATCACAGTCATTTTAAAGCTGCCTAATTGGTGCTTATTATGCTTTATTGCTGCTCCGTGACATCCACAGGTGTTTTCAATACCTGATTGAAAACACTTGAATGAACCTCTGTTCTTCAGAGTGGTAGTCTTTAAGGGGTTGAATAATTGTGTCAATGAAGAATTCACAAAAGAAACATTTACTACTGTATTACAAAACCAATTGATGTCATTTTAGTTGCATATGGTTCTTTAAAAAGTCCTTGTAGGATTTCATTCTGAATACAATTACAAATGTCACTAAATTCCCTAAAACCCTTTACAGCATTGGGGGTTGAATAATTTTGAACACAACTGTATATATTGCCCCAAGCTCACATGTATATATATTGCCCCCAGCTCACACATGGATATATTGCCCCAGCTCACACATGGATATTTATTGCCCCAGCTCACACATGGATATATTGCCCCCAGCTCATGGATATATTTGCCTCCAGCTCATGGATATATTGCCCCAGCTCATGGGATATATTGTCCCCCAGCTCATGGGATATATTGCCCCCAGCTCACATGGATGTATTTGCCCCAGCTCATGGATATATTGCCCCCAGCTCACATGGATGTATTTGCCCCAGCTCATAGATGTATTTGCCCACAGCTCATGGATGTATTTGCCCCCAGTTCATGGATATAATTTCCCCCAGCTCATGGATATATTTGCCCCAGCGCTCACCTTGCTCTGCGCTGTTCTTCACGAGGCGAGTGGCAGCTGGCATGATGCAGCTTGGCCGCTCGCTGGGAACCACCTGACCAGCACAGCCGAGTTCTCGCGAGATCTCATGCGCTGGTCAACTAGTTCCCATCCCACGCGAGCGGCCAAGCTGCAAGCCAACGGGCCGCTCGCAGAGAGAGGAACAGCCGGCGGTGCTGCTCCCAGATTCCGGCGCTGGGCCCCCCTCCAGTGACGGAATGCCAGGGCCCGGTCGCAACTGCCACTGCGGTGACCCTGGTACTTCTGCCACTGATGCTAAGGATTATGGGAATGGGTATGGGTTGAAGTCCCTACAACCAGGTTCCCTAATCCCAACATCCTTGACGGCCAACTTCCAGACAGAACAAATGCAGGACATACCAAGTTCCCTACACAGACAACTCCCTGACGGCCAACTTCCAGACATCCAAAATCCCTAAACCTAGCCCTAACCCCCTAAACCAAAAACCTAACCCCCTAGCCCTAACTCTCTAAACCTAGCCCTAACCCCCTAAACCTAGCCCTAACTCCCTAAACCTAGTTCTAACCTCAACCCCCTAAACCTAGCCATACTTCCTAAACCTAGCCCTAACTCCCTAAACCTAGCCCTAACCCCCTAAACCTAGCCATACTTCCTAAACCTAGCCCTAACTCCCTAAACCTAGCTCTAACCCCTAAACCTAACCCTAACTCCCTAAACCTAGCTCTAACCCCAACCCCCTAAACCTAGCCATACTTCCTAAACCTAGCCCTAACTCCCTAAACCTAGCCCTAACCCCCTAAACCTAGCCCTAACTCCCTAAACCTAACCCTAACTCCCTAAACCTAGCTCTAACCCCAACCCCCTAAACCTAGACATGCTCCATAAACCCAGCCCTAGCCCCCTAAACCTAGCCCTAACTCCCTAAACCAAGCCCTAGCCCCCTAAACCTAGCCCTAACTCCCTAAACCAAGCCCTAGCCCCCTAACCTAGCCCTAACTCCCTAAACCTAGCCCTAACCCCCTAAACCTAGGCCTAACTCCCTAAACCTAATCGTAACCCCGAAGCATAAATTCCTACGGGTTAGGCTTAGCTGCTGGGATTTTGGATGTCTGGAAGTTGGCCGCCAGGGAGTTGTCTGTGTAGCGAACTTGGTATATCAGGCACTTGTTGTGTCTGGAAGTTGACCGTCTGGATGTTGGCATTAGGGAACCAGGATGTAGGGATTTTGTCCGGCATCCATAGGAACATTGACGCTGTATGGGTTTCATGGACATGGAGGCATCATGATAATATGTGACGGAATCTCCATCATTGTGCCCCCGGCCTGTAGGTTTTAACGCTTTATTATTGTGGCTGCTGTATTTATGGGATGGAGCATTAAAAGTAGGAATGCGGTTTATGGTATGTCCCTATGGGAGCGCTCGAGGTAGAGGGGGGTGTGTCTTTGGGTAATCTTGGTGCAGCCTATATGGAAGGTATGAAGGCAGCAGTATTCTGCTACTGCTGAAGTGTGAAATTGTAGACTGGAGTGAAGTGACTTTCAAGGGCGCATCCAAATAAAATAGAAGTTATAACTGTTTAAGGGTAGGCAGAGACCTATATACAATAATAGGTCCTTTGAAATATATAAACAAGGTGTTCTTTCTAATAATATATAGCACCAAAACTACGTAAATTGCAAAATCCCCATCTATGTGTTGGGACAAAAATCAAATGGTGTGCTGACCACAGTCACTTCTCTCAAATATCTAGGTATGTGGTTAGACCCAAATCTATCCTTTGGCCCCACATCGAAAAACTCTCTTCTAAAATTTACCCCAAACTAGATGCCCTGTACAGAAACAAATCCTGCCTGAGTCCCGCGGTAAGAAAGCAGATTGTACAACAAATGCTTATGCCGGCTATTGAATTCGGAGATGTAGTGTATGCAGCCGCCCCGCAAACACACCTCCAGAAACTTACTACATTGTAGAACTCATTCTGTCACTTTGTGCTGCAATGTAACTACATGACCCACCATTGTGACATGTTAAAAGAACTAAACTGGCCGTCGCTGGAATCTAGAGGCACCCTTAAACACCAGGTTGGAAAGGTGAAGAGATTTTCTGGGAAGCTGCCACCCTATCTGAATAGGCTGCTTTCCTCAGCAGTTCCCTCATCCTATAACCTCCGATCCAGGACTAGCACCTTACTTACAATGCCACAATACAAAAAGAAAGTGTCTCCATCCTCATTTTCATACAGAGCACCACAATTATGGAATAACCTCCCAGACTCCATCAAATCTTCCCCCAGTCTTAAATCACTCAACACCTATTAACATACCTCAATACGGAATGCACCTGTAAACATGTAACACAGTGACTATATACAGAATGCACCTGTAAACATGTAACATAGTGACTATATACAGAATGCACCTGTAAACATGTAACACAGTGACTATATACAGAATGCGCCTGTAACATGTAACAGTGACTATATACAGAATGCGCCTGTAAACATGTAACACAGTGACTATATACAGAATGCACCTGTAAACATGTAACACAGTGACTATATACAGAATGCGCCTGTAAACATGTAACACAGTGACTATATACAGAATGTGCCTTTAAACATGTAACACAGTGACTATATACAGAATGCGCCTGTAAACATGTAACACTGACTATATACAGAATGCACCTGTAAACATGTAACACAGTGACTATATACAGAATGCACCTGTAAACATGTAACACAGTGACTATATACAGAATGCACCTGTAAACTAGGGATAAGCCGAACACCCCCGAGTTCGGTTCGCATTCGAACTCGAACTTTCCAAATGTTCGAATTCGAACGCGAACTTTCCAAATGTTCGAATTCGAACGCGAACTTTCCAAATGTTCGAATTCGAACTCGAACACTCCAAATGTTCGAATTCGAACTCGAACACTCCAAATGTTCGAATTCGAACTCGAACACAAACTCAATACAAGTCAATGGGACTCAAAATTAGATTTTTAGAGAGCCCTCCAAGAGGGCATATATGCTAGATATTTGCCATAAAAGGTGTATGGGGGTCCGGGTAGTGCCCTGGGGGACAGGAAACAAGGACAAAAAGTTAAAATAAAAACGTTTTTAAAGGGACAGTGACTTTTCCATGAAATAAGGGTTAAAAATAAAAACGAAAAATTTTAGGAGGAGGTCCCAATAACCTGCCCGTGAAGTGGTGGATTTGTAGGATGTATAGAAACATTTAAAAACAAAAAAAATGACGTTTAAAATGACGGTAAATGCTTTTCCTTTAATCAATTCATAAACAACTGCTTGGGGCAGCAGCCTGTATGAAAAGACATTTTAGGACACGCAGAACAAGTTTAGTGATTTTTTGGGCTAAATTATTGTGAAACTTACGCAGGCTTTGGATGAAAATAAGTTTGGGTGCTTTAAAATTGGGCTTTTAGCGTCAGCAACAGTGCCGTCACACAGTAACCCCTTTGAGGATATGAATCTGGTACAGGCGTCAGTGGCAGTGCACCCAAATATTGTGCTTTTGGTGCCAGGCCAGCAAGTGCATTCATATAGTAACCCCTCTGTGGTATTGTGGAAGAGTGCAGGGGTGGACCATGTGGTCCTATATTAAAAAGATATGAATCTGATAATGGCGTCAGTGCACCCAGATATTGTGCTTTTCATGGCAGCAAGTGCCTTCACACCGTAACCCTTTTGTGGTATTGTGGAAGAGTTCAGTGCTGGAGGTTTTGTGAATGCAGAAGACATCCCCGATCTATTCCGTTACGTCAGCATCAGGGGATTGATAGCTGCTGATCCAGGACTGATTCATTTTTATAAATGTCAGCCGGTCTACAGAGTCGGTGGACAGACGCACTCTTTTGTCTAAAAAAAATAAAATAAAAAAAAATTGATGTGTGTATATGTATGATTAAGACCTGCGGGTCGAAACGTTACATGATTTTGTCTTGAGGTTTGCTGTACCCGAATAAATTCTTTTTCCTCACTTGAAGATCCCACCTCTCTTTTGTTTCTGCACTCTTTTGTCTGTGACAAAACCTCCAGCGGCACTGAACGTCCTTTCAGAAAGCCCACAAGATGAAGGGCAACCTAGTAGCTGCATAGCATATTGGCTAAGTTCTGGATAGTGATCCAATCTCAACACCCAGTAAGCCAGTGGATCATCTGCTGGAAAGTTATCCAGGTCTGCCCTTGCCCCTAGGTAGTCCTGCACCATATGGTGAAGACGCTGGCAATGGGTGCCTACATTTGACGTCCCTGGGCGTCGTGGACTAAAAAAATTTAAAAAGGCATCAGTCAAGCGGCCCCGGCCTTCACCACTATTCCTCTGATCAACCGCAGCGTCAGAAGCACCTGTATCATCACCAGTGCCAGTGTCTGGAAAGGTGTTACACAAGTGTCGCTTTAGAGCGTCTTCAAGTTTTTTCATCCTGTGCTCCCTCTGTGCGGGCAAGATGAGCTCTGCAACTTTACCCTTGTATCGTGGATCAAGAAGGGTTGCCAACCAGTAATGATCCCTCTCCTTGATAGCACGAATCCTGGTGTCCTTTAGCAGGCTTTGCATAATAAGGGAGCCCATGCAGCGTAGGTTGGAGGTGGCATTAGCTTCCGAGTCTTCCTGCTCAATGAGGAGGATGACCCCATCGTGCACTTCCTCCTCCCAGCCACGTACTAGTCCTTGTGTTTCTGGGCACACAAAACCCTCCCTTGAGGAATCCCCACCTTCAATGCCCCCACTACTCAAATATTCCTCCTCCTCATCCGCCTCCTGTCTGATCTGAGGAGGACCCGCTGGAATGCTGTCTGCGGAAAGACTGGGGCCTTGAGAGCTAGGGAAGGCCTCCTCTTCCTCCCGCTGCTTGCCTCTAGAGCCACATCTATAATTCCCCGCAGAGTGTGCTCCAGCAGAACACTAAAGGAATTGTGTCACTGATGCATGCACTGTCCCTGCTCACCATCCTTGTTGCCTCCTCAAATGGTGACAGTACAGTGCATGCATCCTTGATCATCAGCCACTGCGGGGGGGGGAAACAAGTTTACCCGAACCTGTCCTTGTGCCATACTCACACAGGTACTCGTTGATGGCCCTCTGCTGCTTGTGCAGACGCTGCAGCATTGCTAACCAGGTGGGTATGTCACAGATCAGACGGTTTGTGGGAAGGTAGAATTCTCTTTGAATTTCTGCCAGGCGAATGCTTGCTGGGAATGACCGTCTGAAGTGGCTGCAGACTTTTCTGGCCTGGCTGAGAAGCTCTGCCAGCCCTGGGTACCTGGTTAGGAAATGCTGTACCACCAGATTTAGGACGTGTGCTAGGCATGGTGCATGCGTCAATTTACCCTGGCGTAGGGCGGAGAGAAGGTTGCTGCCATTATCACAGACGACCATTCCCAGCTGAAGCTGGCATGATGTTAACAATCTCTGCACCTGCCCCTGCAGAGCTGACAGAATTTCTGACCCGGTGTGG
This sequence comes from Leptobrachium leishanense, assembly GCA_009667805.1. NCBI lineage: Eukaryota > Metazoa > Chordata > Amphibia > Anura > Megophryidae > Leptobrachium > Leptobrachium leishanense. The sequence continues at coordinate 4,461,479 of CM019064.1, forward strand.
CTCCTGTCCCCTAAACAAACCAGCTCAAGCACAGTATGGCATCTTTTTGCTTGAGCCATTGCGTAGCCCCTGCCACGCGTCGGTTTAACTGCCACTTCGCCAGAGACACAGAAGGAGGAGGAGGAGGAAGAGGTGGTGGTGGAGCAGACAGACCTCATACAAGCAGCTTTCTGGGGGCGTGGTGGATGAACAAGCTCCAGCACAGAGCCCCGTCTTGGATCCCTCCCAGCTGCAATCAGAGTTACCCAGTGTGCCGTGAAGGAAATGTAATGACCCTGTCCATGCTTGCTGAACCACGTGTCTAAAGTCACATGCACCTTGCTGCTGACTGCCTTTCCCAATGACTCAATAACATTGTCTTCCACGTGCTGGTATAGTGCTGGAATGGCCTTCCGTGAAAAGTAATGGCGTTTTGGAACATGCCACTGTGGTACAGCAAATTCACGGAAGGGAGCAGAGTCCACCAGCTGGAAAGGCAGCAGCTGCAATGTGAGTAATTTTGCTAAACTGGAATTTAGACGCTGTGCTTGGGGATGGTTGGGACTATATTTTTTCTTACGCTGCAGCAGCTGGGGCAACCTAATCTGACTGCGTAAATTTTCAGCTGATGGGATGCTGTCACATTGTGAGGAAGGAGCTGGTACATCCATTACTGTAGTATCATCCCCGTCAGTGGAGGTTGTAGGCAATGACATGGCAGGACATACAGTGGGGGTAGAGAAAGATGAGGAGGAGGAGGAGGACCTACGCAAAGTTTTGCACCAATGGGATGTGTTTCAGGTGGTCATTTGTCGCCTCAAGCATGTGGTACCCAAGCGTCCGGTGTCTTTCCCACGCTTGAGCCTCATCTGACATAGATTACAAATAGCAACGGTGGGGTCTGCTGCAGATTTCTTAAAGGACTCCCAGACAGCAGAGTTCCTGGATGTGTGCTTTGAGACAACAGCGCTCTGCACCTGAGCAGCTCTGACATCTGATGCCTTGGACTGGCTAGTGCTACGGTTGATCATAGGGGATGTTGTGCCTCGGGTTTCTTGTGCCTCCTCCTCCTCACTTGACTCCTCTGTTTGATCTGGCACCCAGGTGGAGTCAATGACTTCATCATCATTGTCATCATCACCCCTATCTCCTCGTCACTGGAGCCAACTTGGCAGTATGCTGCAGCTGCTGGGGCAACATGAATGCCAGTTATTTGTGTGTCATCACTGGCACCCCTTTCCCCTAGGTTGATTATACTCCCTTCCTCAACCTCAGAGATTGAATCAGAGCACTGTACTTTCTGCGCATCCTCAAGCAGCATGTCACTGTCATTGTAGTCAAACAATTCAGCTGACTCCTCCGTGTGTGATAGCGAGGCTACGGCAGGAGTAGCTGTGGACATGGAGGCTGCATTAGATGCTTTGGCAGCTGAGGTGGACTGTAAAGCACTACAAGCCTGGCTGGCAGAGGACTCAGAGGATGAGGATGGCCTGGTTAGCCAGTCCACCAAATCCTCTGTATGTCGCTGCTTAAGACAGCTAGCACCAGTTAGAAAGGACAAGCGTGCCCCTGCAGAGGATGCACCACGTCCACGACGACCAGAGGCACAGCCTCCTGACACAGAGGCTGCTTGCCCTCTTATCTGTGTCTGGGTGCGTCTGCCTGTCCTTTTTGGTCTTTCTGACATGGTGAGTGATATATAGATTAAATATATACAGAACTCTGATTCAACTCTGGTATAAAGATTAAAGATTTCCAGAACTCTGGTATAACTCAGTGAGACACCCTGTTAGCTGGCAGCCAGTGACAAGACACAGATAACAATTCCCAGAAACCTCCTATAAGTCAGTGAGACCCCCTGATGGGTGCCAGTGACAAGACACAAATTAAAATTCGTAGAAATCTGCTACAAGTCAGTGAGACCCCCTGATAGGACCCCCTGATAGCTGGCAACAGTGACAAGACACAGATTACAATTCACAGAAATCTGCTAGAAGTATGTGGGACCCCCTGATAGCTGACAGTGAGAAGACACAGATTACAAGTCTCAGAAACCTCCTATAAATCAGTGAGACCCCCTGATGGGTGCCAGTGACAAGACACAAATTAAAATTCGTAGAAATCTGCTACAAGTCAGTGAGACCCCCTGATAGGACCCCCTGATAGCTGGCAACAGTGACAAGACACAGATTACAATTCACAGAAATCTGCTAGAAGTATGTGGGACCCCCTGATAGCTGACAGTGAGAAGACACAGATTACAAGTCTCAGAAACCTCCTATAAATCAGTGAGACCCCCTGATGGGTGGCAGTGAGAACACACAGATTAGAACAATTCCCAAATATTTTGTAGAAATTACTGACGCCCAAAATACTGTGTGGCACTGGCTGTGACAAGACACAGATCACCTCAATTCACAAATATTTTGTAGCAATTACTGACCCCCAAAATACTTGCTGGCAGTGACAAGACACAGATCACCTCAATTCCCAGATATTTTGTAGAAATTACTGACCCCCAAAATACTGCGTGGCACTGGCTGTGACAAGACACAGATCACCTCAATTCCAAAATATTTTGTAGCAATTACTGACCCCAAAATACTTGCTGGCACTGACAGTGACAAGACACAGATCACCTCAATTCCCAGATATTTTGTAGAAATTACTGACCCCCAAAATACTTGCTGGCAGTGAGAACACACAGATTAGAACAATTCCCAGATATTTTGTAGAAATGAGACCCCCCCCCAGTAGCTGGTGGCAGACTGGCAGTGAGAACACACACTAACACAACAACAATCTCCTCTCAAACGCATGCTGAAGCGCTGTGTGAAACCTTATATAGTGTGCTGCAGGACTTAGCTCTGTGAGCCCATGATTGGACAAAATTTGCCCAATCAGGACTCTGAGCCGTGATTGGCATAGTCTTGAACCGGTCTTGCACCTAAACTGTGGTCAGGTGCAAGGCTGTAGCCAATTACAAGCTTCAGGCCAGTGGAAAAGTGCATTGTGGGCGAACACGCGGAAATGTTCGTAGTTCGCGAACATGCGAACAGGCTATGTTCGATGCGAACTACGAACCGATCGAACCGAACAGCTCATCCCTACTGTAAACATGTAACACAGTGACTATATACAGAATGCGCCTGTAAACATGTAACACAGTGACTATATACAGAATGCGCCTATAAACATGTAACACCGTGACTATATACAGAATACGCCTGTAAACATGTATCACAGTGACTATATACAGAATGTGGCTGTAAACATGTAACACTGACTATATACAGAATGCACCTGTAAACATGTAACACAGTGACTATTGTGATGTAGTGCATGGATTGCACTGTGTATTCACTTGTATTTTTGTTTTAAGGTTTAGGTAATAACCCCCAGGAGGGAATGTGTTTGTGTTGCTGCAGGCGTCATTGCAATTAAGGGCATAAATGGCTCCTGCTTGAGGGAGGGGTAGATGAGACTGTGCACGAGATGAGAAGGATTCCCACACAGGGGAAAGATTAGAATGGGCACCGGATGAGAAATACAGAGACTGATAAGCACATGGTGCTTCTGCTACTCCTGAGGTTGGAGAGTATGCATGGATGCAGGATATGAAACCAAAGGTTGGTTTGGATATTATGATTTATTTGATGCTGAAATAAAAGCCTGGAAAATATTTCACTGTTTAAAGGACTTTGTGTACCATAATTCGCCCTAGAGAACCGCGCTATACCATCCCCGTGTGACAATATGGTGGAGAATGCGGGCATTTAGCGCCAACAGGTCTGTGGGCATGGAAGTTTGAAAAGTGCCTGGTGAAACTGTGGTGAACACCTGAAGGCTTAATCAGCACAGTGCTGCTGCAGCAGAAAAAAAGTGTGTTCCTGGCACATTTAAACAGAATTCCTGTGGAGGCTCATTTCTTCCCATTTGGCTGTGTTATGGAGGACCTGGTGAAAGCTTTGCAAGCAACTGCTGCACAAAAGGAAGCAAATTGTATATTGGCTGCACAAGTTGAAAATGTGAGGATAGCTCAGCAAGAGGAAAGAGCAGTCCTTGCTAACCTATTGCAGCAAGTCATATTGCCTTCTGGAGTGAGCTCTGTGGATTATGGGAAAAGTAGTCAAGCACCTGATTACTTGCATGGACTGCCTGAACCAGATAATGTGGAGGCTGATCTGGGAAAACCTGCAAGGACCCAGATGAATGAGCAGCAGACATGTGTGCAGAAGTGGTTGCAACCAGAGATTGAATCTTCCAAAACAATAGAGAAGGTGGTTATGAACCATTTTATTACAGATTTGCCAACAGAGGTGCGACAGTGGGTCAGCCAAGGAGACAAAAAGGATACAGCAGAGATGTGTCCAGTTGAGGGAGATGTGGCTGCTGAGGAGTTGCTTAAAAATGAGCTGGAGCCTAAACTCACAACTCCTAATGACTATGTGAATGGTAAAGCTGGAGACAAAGGACAAAGCCCTGTACCCAGCATAGATCAATATTACACTTCTGGTGAACGATGCCAAGAGGTTCCACAACTGCTGCTGGATGAGACCAAGGAACTAATGTAATGTTTCAGAGGACATGAACCAGAACCTGAAGCTCAGGAATGTCCACAGGGTGCTAAGCCCATGCAACGTAATATGGGAACCAGAACCCTGCATGAGACTGTGGTAACCAGCTCAGAATTGTATAGTGTAACAATATAGTGTAATTGTACAGTGTTTTGATTAACTGTTCAAGCACTCCTTGATTCAGGGAGTGAGGCTACCTTGGTAAAGCATGCTCTGTTCCAACCAGAAAAACTGTATTTTGGGGAAATGTTTAACATTGCATGTGATGTGGGGGTAGTGCATTTGTTAACCCATGATGTAGTGATCATACGAGACCACCCTCAGGTTTGTCAGCCATGGGAGAACTCCACTTGGCCTGTAGCCAAGGAGTATGGACAAGTACTTATTGATTCAGTCAATTGTGGCAAACTGTGGTTTCTAGTTTATAAAAGTGAAACATCAATGGTTTCACAGAGAGGAGATGGAACGGTCATTGGTTCCACTGTCCAATAGGTCACACGGTCTGTGGTCTAAGGCCGCTCACCCCATGGGTCTGAGCTGGGGGGAGGGATAGGTGATGTAGTGCATGGATTGCACTGTGTATTCACTTGTATTTCTGTTTTAAGGTTTAGGTAATAACTAGGGATGAGCTGTCCGGGTTCGGATGGTTCGGAGTTTGACCCGAACTTTGGCAGTTTGAAAGTTCGCGAATTTCGAACTTTTTGGGCGTGTGGGTTTGAAAAAAAAAGAAATTTTGAAAAAAGTATAGAAAATGCTTAAAAAAAATACTAAAAAATCTAGATATAAAGAGACTCTTTACTGCAGAATATTATAAGCAACGGTTTATTAGATATTGAATTAAAAACTAATGTGTACGTGGAAAGATTATCAACTCTAAATGACCTCTGTTCACAAACGGGCATAACACCAGGTGTTTTTAGTCTGGTAATCAAATTGATACATTGTACAATATACTGAGGGTGGGGTGGTGTCTGGTGTCTGCTTCTGATTGAGATTTGATAATTAATTTCCCTAAAACATCCTAATATGTTGCATTTAACTGGTGTTCGAAAAAAATCTAAAGCAATGTTATTTTTCACCTCGGGATTAAACATTCACAGGGTTATTCAGAGAGCGGTGAAAAGCAGGAGAATAACTGGAGAAGTGAAAATTCTAGGTCAAAATAGCCAAACCAGAAAAATTCGCCCATTTATCTCACTTTCCAAATCGGCTATTTGGTCTAGATTGTTCTCTTCTCTTGCCAGTTCTCCTGGCTTTCACCTCTCTCTCAGGGTTGTTCAGAGAAAGGTGAAAACCAGGAGAATGGCAGGAAAAGAGAACAATCTGGACCAAATAGACGATTACGAAAGTGAGATAAGGCTAGGGTCAGACTAACACATTTTTCGCAGCGACCGTCAAAAAGTGCGTCCGAACGCACTGTCGTATTTTTTCACGGATTGCGCGAAAACGGTCATACAATGCGCATTTTTGTGCGTGATTTTTTACGGATCCAAACCAGGAAACTTTGGGTGTCTGGACGTTATGTTGGCCGGACATGAGCAGGGTCTGACGTCTCCAAATCACGCACACACGCCGCTAGTGGACGCAGCGCACTCTGTACGTCCATACTAGCGGTTCTGCGTTCTCGAAAAAATGCGTTCATTTTCCACTTGCGTTGCGCAGCCAGACTTTCGTGCGACCGTACTTTGTATATTGGCTGTCATTTGCTGCTAGTGCGGCCGTGATTAAGTGCGCCTAAACATACGTTAAAAATTCGCTAGTCTGACCCTAGCCTAAATGGGAGAATTTTTCTGGTTTGGCTATTTTGACCTAGAATTTTCACTTCTCCAGTTATTCTCCTGCTTTTCACTGCTCTCTGAATAACCCTGACAGGGTTATTCAGAGAAAGGTGAAACTCAGGAGAATGACTGGAGAATGGAAAATTCTAGGTCAAAATAGCCGAACCAGAAAAATTCTCCCATTTATCTCACTTTCCAAATCGGCTTTTTGGTCTAGAAGTTTCCATTCTCCTGCTTTTCACCGCCAAAAAATCAGTAAACTTTTTCTGCGTGTCTGAAAATGTCTCCTCTTTTCATACAGGCTGCCGCCCCAAGCAGTTGTTTATGGATAGATTAAAGGAAAAGCATTTACCGTCATTTGAAATGTCATTTTTTGGTTTTTACATATTTCTATACATCCTAGAAATCCGCCACTTCACGGGCAGGTTATGGGGACCTCCTAGGCACGATATTTTTTTTAAAATATATTTAAATGTTTTATTATTTCAATCAAAGAATGGGATACAGAAGAAAACAGGGGGAAAACCAATAACATACATAAAAGGGGAAAATTCGGTACATTTTACCATGGCGATGAAATTAAACCTTGATATTCAGTTACGAAAAAAGAAAGTACAATTGCTCTACAGAGTGGCAAAGTTATGAAAGCATCACAACAAGTCAGTTGACAATTAACCGAACTTGTCCCAGAAAAGGGAACTTCTAGGGGACGAAAAGGAAAAAAGGAAAAAGAAGAAGAAAGGTAAAAAAAAAAAAAGGGGGGGAAGAAAGGAACTAGTTAGGATGAGACCTCAGGAGCCTCCAGCCGTATTAGAAGACATAGGGCCGGGAGCGTAGGTGTTAGCATGACAATTTGAGACCTACGTGTCTCTGGTTCTAGTAGTTTGGTATATTAAGTGATCTTGCCACAGTGACCAAGGGTCTTGTGCTGGGGAGGCAAGATTAAAGTGTGATCGGTCCAAGTCCTCAGAAAATACCAAGTCAGAGATCATTTTAGTCAGGGAGGGTAGAGAAGGGGTTATCGTTTTTTTCCACAGTCTGGCGATAAGGAGGAAGCAGCAGGATACAATTATACAAAAATTTTACGTTGTCTCGACATTTTCCTCACATCATCTGGGAGGAGTCCTAGAAGGTAATGTAATGGGGAAAACGGAACTGTGACACCCAGGACCTCCTCAACATACAACGCCACTTGGATCCAAAACGGTTGCAGTGATGGGCAGGACCACCATACATGTAACATCGACCCTCGCGCCGTTTGACAACGCCAGCATGTGTCAGGAACATTTTTGTTAAAGTGACATTCCCTGACAGGTACCAAATACCATCTATATAACACTTTACGACGCGTTTCAAAGATCGAAATACATCTAGATGCACTCTTATCCAATAAAAACACGTGGGTCCACTGTTCTAGTGTGAGGTGCGTGTTTAACTCAGCTTCCCAAGCCTTTTGAAAAGTGCGCTTAGACAATCCCATGACGGACAGCAATTGATAATAACAAACAACCTCTCTCTCTCCACTGGCTCCTTTCCATCCGCCTTCAAACACGCGCTAGTTACCCCTTTACTAAAGAAACCATCCCTAGATCCCAACTCTCCATCCAACTACCGCCCTGTATCCCTGCTTCCCTTCACATCAAAGCTCTTAGAAAAACTAGTCTTCAACCGCCTCTCCCTCTTCCTGTCCCTCCAATTCCCTACTTGACCCCCTGCAATCTGGCTTCCGTCCCCTACACTCAACTGAAACTGCCCTCACCAAAGTCACCAACGACCTCCTAACTGCTAAAAAACACGGCCACTATTCTATTCTCATCCTGCTTGACCTCTCGGCTGCTTTTGACACTGTTGACCACCCCCTCCTTCTACAGACCCTCAACTCTCTGGGTCTCGGTGACACTGCACTCGCTTGGGTCGAATCCTATTTATCCAACAGGTCCTTCTGTGTGTCCTTTGCTGGTAACTCCTCCTCCTCATTGCCTCTATCTGTTGGTGTACCTCAAGGCTCTGTCCTTGGTCCTCTGCTCTTTTCCATCTACACCTCCTCCCTGGGCAAAATCATCAACAGCTTTGGCTTCAATTACCACCTCTATGCTGATGACACTCAGATCTACCTCTCTACCCCTGATCTCTCTCCCCCTGTCCTTTCAAAGTCAGTGACTGTTTATCTGGCATCTCCTCCTGGATGGCCTCCCACCACCTAAAGATCAACATGTCGAAGACTGAACTCCTACTTATTCCTCCTCCAATGCCTCCCCACCTCCTGACTTCTCTATCACGGTGGAGGGTATCACCATTTCCCCATCAAACCAAGTTCGCTGTCTTGGAGTTACACTTGACTCTGCTCTTTCCTTCATCCCCCACATCAAGTCTCTTTCCTCCTCCTGCCGATACCAACTGCGTAATATTTCCAGAATTCGGCCATTTCTTACCGCTGTCGCCACAAAACAACTCATACACGCCCTGGTAATCTCCGACTCGACTATTGCAATAATCTCTTATCTGGCCTCCCTCTGTCCCGCCTCTCCCCCCTACAATCCATCCTGAACGCCTCCGCCAGGCTAATTCACCTCACCCGCCGCTCTGTCTCTGCCGCTCCCCTCTGCGAGTCCCTTCACTGGCTCCCCATCCACTGCAGAATTAAGTTCAAAATCCTTATCCTTACCTACAAAACCCTCACTAACTCAGCTCCCCACTACCTGTCCTCACTAATCACAAAATACACCCCAGCCCGCTCCCTAAGGTCAAACAGTGACCTGCGCCTAGCTTCTCCCCGCATCACCTCTTCCCATGATAGACTGCAGGATTTCTCACGCGCAGCCCCCACTCTCTGGAACGCTCTCCCCGTACTGTCAGACTTTCCCCTAACTTCTCTTCCTTCAAACGCTCCCTTAAAAACGTTCCTATTTAGGGAAGCCTACCACCCAACTCACTGACGCAATCATCAATCACTCTCACCTTACAGTCCTCTCCTCCTGTTTCCAACCCCAACCCTCCCAGATTGTGAGTTCCTACGGGAATAGGGCCCTCATCTCCTGTACTGTTTGTCAAATGTTGTTCAATGTATTGTAACCCTGTCTATACTGTGCTTATTGTACAGCGCTGCGGAATATGCTGGCGCTTTATAAATAAAGAATAATAATAATAATAATAATAACAAAGGGACAGGAGTTTTGCAGTTTGTGTAGTGCGTATTGCAGAAGACTCAAATGGTGTGAGTATAGGTGTGTTCGTTGAGACAGAATTTAGCGTTCCCAGTGTTCTCATGTAGGATAATATTTGAAGGTAAGACAGAAACGCTTGAAAGGGTATGCCATGAGTAGTCTGCATTTGTGCAAAGGAGAGGACGGAGGAGTTTCTGAAAAATTGGAACACATATCTGACTCCATGCTGAGTCCATGATTTAGGGTTGAAAAAGGGGATTACATAAGTCAGTGCATGTACTGGGGTGGCGAGGGATAGAGGGTAGAGAGAGGTGTAGGCACGAACATGTCTGTCCCAAACCATGAAATACCATCTAGTGATCTGTAGAGCTGTTGGGAGAGCAGGCCTGGATTTAGAGGGAGTAAAATGCAAACCGGAGAAAGAGTGGCCTGGTATTGCTATTGATTGAATATAGGTCCATAACGGTTGGTGTACAAGGAGGGATTCGCTCAGGGAGGCTATAGATGCTGCCTTGTGATATGCCAATATTTGTGGGAATTTAAGTCCTCCATCTTCCAATGAGGCCGATAGAACCTTAAACGGGGTGCGTGGTCGTTTACCATTCCATATAAAAGAAGAAATGTCACGTTGGACCGCATTAAGTAAGGGTTTTGGAACGAGAATAGGTAACATGCGAAATACGTATAACAGCTTAGGTATCATCTTAACAGCTGCCGCTCTGCCCAGCCAAGATAATCTCACCGACCTCCACCGCAACAATAACGATTTCGTTTCAGCAAACACCTTCTTGTGATTTGTAGAAACTATGTCTTCAAACTTTCCTGGAAGTGTTATACCTAGATATTTTATACCTCAGTCGTTTCACGCGAAAGAATAGCGAGCTTTTATAGACCTTAGATCCGCAGGGGGAAGTCCCAACGCTAATGCTTGCGTTTTCGGGAGGTTGAGGGATGAGGGAGTGGTACGAGACTAGGCCATATTCTGTTAGTGCTGCATGTAAAGAGGGTAGAGAGTCTAGTGGTTCAGTGATCGTTATAAGGATATCGTCTGCGAAAAGATTTAATTTAAACGTCCGGGGGCCTATTTGGACCCCGCGGATGAGGTCGTTTTGTCTTATGGCCTGAGCCAGTGGTTCTAAGATTAAAGCGTAGAGCAGCGGGGATAAGGGGCAGCCTTGGCGCGTGCCGTTAGTGATATTAAATGTTTTAGAGAGAAAGCCACTATTTAACACCCTAGCGGAGGGAGAGGCGTATAACGCCATAATGGACTTAATGAGATCTTCGGTGAACCCAAATTTATCTAGAACTCTATCCATGAATTTCCAGTGAACCCTATCGAACGCTTTTTCTGCGTTGAGCGAGAGCCATAGACATGGGATATCGTGAATAGATTGGTATTCCATCAGGGCCAGTAGTTTCTTAGAGTTTTCTGTCCCTTGCCTGCCTTTGATAAACCCAACTTGGTCTCGCCCGATTAAAGTAGGAAGTATGTCATTTAACCGGATGGCCAATAATTTAGCGTAGATTTTTATGTCTGTGTTTAATAAGGAGATGGGTCGAAAATTTGGGCAGGAGGTCGGGGGTTTACCCGGCTTAGGTAACGTGACGATTGTAGCCTGTAACATTTCTTTAGGGAACCTGCCTTCAGAGGATGCCTGTGTGAACACCCTATGTAAGTGCGGGGATAGAAGGTGTGTAAAAGCTTTAGAATAGGCGGAGGGGAATCCATCTGGTCCTGGAGCTTCACCATGTGGTAAAGAGGATATGATTTTCGTTATTTCCATAATTGTAAAGGGCGAGGACAGTTGTACCGTCTGTGAGTGGGACAGAGCAGGGAGGTTAAGGTGTGAGAGATAGGCATCGATGTCTGCGATGGTGGGGTGTGGCATGTTATCATTGTCTGACAAATTATAGAGAGATGAGTAGTAAGATGCAAACTCTTCTGCTATTTCGGAGGGTTTGTGTACCGCAGTTTGGTCAGGGGAAACAAGCTTATCTATTCGGTGTCTGGGTAAGAGTGTGCGGAGTCGTTGTGCTAGTAGTCTACTAGGTTTATTGCCGTAAGCGTAAAAACGCGTCTTAAGGCGCTGCAGGTGAGAAAAATGAGACTGCCTGTCCAAAATGTGTAGTTCGTCATGTGCTTCGCTTAAGAGGCGAGACGTGGCATCTGACGGGGAAATCTTATGAGATCGGTATAGGGAATTGAGTTTTTGCAGGACGAGAAGGCGAGCGGCCTCTTTGGATTTTTTAAAACGGGATGCCCATTTAATGCAGTGTCCCCTCAGAACCGCCTTGTGAGCCTGCCATATGGTTGTGGCAGAAAGGTCTTCACAGTTATTTAATTCAAAATAAGATTCTAATTGGGAAGTTAGATCACTTTTAGCTATCTCATCTGACAGTACAGAGTCATTGAGTCGCCAAGGCGACTGTCCAAATGTTTTATAATCATCTTTAAGGGTCAAGGTAACGGGGGCATGGTCTGAGCACGAAATTGTGCCTATTGAACAACATTCTACCCTTGGGAGCAATTGGCTCAGAGTCAATATGTAGTCGATCCGAGTATGTTAGGCACGATATTTTAAGGAATTTTTCATTTTTATTTTTAACCCTTATTTCATGGAAAACTCACTGTCCCTTTAAAAACGTTTTTTTTAAAAAACTTTTTGTCCTTGTTTCCTGTCCCCCAGGGCACTACCCGGACCCCCATACACCTTTTATGGCAAATATGTAGCATATATGCCTTCTTGGAGGGCACTCTAAAAAACCGAATTTTCAGCCCCATTGACTTGCATGGGGGTTCGGGTACGGACCCGAACAAATGGGAAGTTCGGGTTCGGGCTCGAACCGAACTCGGGGTATGTTCGGCTCATCCCTAGTAATAACCCCCAGTAGGGAATGTGTTTGTTGCTGCAGGTGTCCCTGCAATAAAGGGGTTAAATGGCTCCTGCTTGAGGGAGGGGTAGATGAGACTGTGCACGAGAGGAGAAGGATTCCCACACAGGGGAAAGATTAGAATGGGCACCGGATGAGAAATACAGAGACTGATAAGCACATGGTGCTTCTGGAACTCCTGAGGTTGGAGAGTCTGCATGGATGCAGGATATGAAACCAAAGGTTGGTTTGGATATTATGATTTATTTGATGATGAAATAAAAGCCTGGAAAATATTTCACCGTTTAAAAGACTTTGTGTACCATAATTCGCCCTAGAGGACCGCGCTATACCGCCCCCGTGTGACACTATATACATAATGTGCCTGTAAACATGTAACAGTGACTATATACATAATGTGCCTGTAAACATGTAACAGTGACTATATACAGAATGCGCCTGTAAACATGTAACACAGTGACTATATACAGAATGCGCCTGTAAACATGTAACACAGTGACTGTATACAGAATGCTCCTGTAAACCTGTAACACAGTGACTATATACAGAATGTGCCTGTAAACCTGTGACTATATACAGAATGCGCCTGTAAACATGTAACACAGTGACTATATACAGAATGCGCCTGTAAACATGTAACACAGTGACTATATACAGAATGCGCCTGTAAACATGTAACACAGTGACTATATACAGAATGTGCCTGTAAACCTGTGACTATATACAGAATGCGCCTGTAAACATGTAACACAGTGACTATATACATAATGTGCCTGTAAACATGTAACACAGTGACTATATACAGAATGCGCCTGTAAACATGTAACACAGTGACTATATACAGAATGCGCCTGTAAACATGTAACACAGTGACTATATACAGAATGCGCCTGTAAACATGTAACACAGTGACTATATACAGAATGTGCCTGTAACAGTGACTATATACAGAATGCGCCTGTAAACATGTAACACAGTGACTATATACAGAATGCACCTGTAAACATGTAACACAGTGACTATATACAGAATGTGCCTGTAAACCTGTGACTATATACAGAATGCGCCTGTAAACATGTAACACAGTGACTATATACATAATGCGCCTGTAAACATGTAACACAGTGACTATATACAGAATGCACCTGTAAACATGTAACACAGTGACTATATACAGAATGCTCCTGTAAACATGTAACACAGTGACTATATACAGAATGCGCCTGTAAACATGAGACTATATACATTATGTGCCTGTAAACCTGTGACTATATACAGAATGCGCCTGTAAACCTGTAACACAGTGACTATATACAGAATGCGCCTGTAAACATGTAACACAGTGACTATATACAGAATGCACCTGTAAACATGTAACAGTGACTATATACAGAATGCACCTGTAAACATGTAACACAGTGACTATATACAGAATGCGCCTGTAAACATGTGACTATATACATTATGTGCCTGTAAACCTGTGACTATATACAGAATGCGCCTGTAAACATGTAACACAGTGACTATATACATAATGCGCCTGTAAACATGTAACACAGTGACTATATACAGAATGCTCCTGTAAACATGTAACACAGTGACTATATACAGAATGCGCCTGTAAACATGAGACTATATACATTATGTGCCTGTAAACCTGTGACTATATACAGAATGCGCCTGTAAACCTGTAACACAGTGACTATATACAGAATGCGCCTGTAAACATGTAACAGTGACTATATACAGAATGCACCTGTAAACATGTAACAGTGACTAATATACAGAATGCACCTGTAAACATGTAACACAGTGACTATATCAGAATGCGCCTGTAAACATGTGACTATATACATTATGTGCCTGTAACCTGTGACTATATACAGAGATGCGCCTGTAAACATGTAACACAGTGACTATATACAGAATGCACCTGAAAACATGTAACACAGTGACTATTATACAGAATGCGCCTGTAAACATGTAACACAGTGACTATATAGAATGTGCCTGTAAACCTGTGACTATATACAGAATGCGCCTGTAAACATGTAACAGAGTGACTATATAACAGAATGCGCCTGTAAACATGTAACAGTGATATATACAGAATGCTCCTGTAAATATGTAAACAGTGACTATATACAGAATGCGCCTGTAAACATGTAACAGTGATATACAGAATGCACCTGTAATATGTAACACAGTGACCATATACAGAATGCGCTGTAAACATGTAACAGTGACTATATACAGAATGCGCCTGTAAACATGTAACACAGTGACTATATACAGAATGCTCCTGTAAATATGTAACACAGTGACTATATACAGAATGCGCCTGTAAACATGTAACACAGTGACTATATATAGAATGCACCTGTAAATATGTAACACAGTGACCATATACAGAATGCGCCTGTAAACATGTAACAGTGACTATATACAGAATGCGCCTGTAAACATGTAACACAGTGACTATATACAGAATGCGCCTGTAAACATGTAACACAGTGACTATATACAGAATGCTCCTGTAAACATGTAACACAGTGACTATATACAGAATGCACCTGTAAACATGTAACACCGTGACTATATACAGAATGCGCCTGTAAACATGTAACAGAGTGACTATATACAGAATGGGCCTGTAAACATGTAACACAGTGACTATATACAGAATGCGCCTGTAAACATGTAACAGTGACTATATACAGAATGTGCCTGTAAACCTGTGACTATATACAGAATGCTCCTGTAAACATGTAACACAGTGACTATATACAGAATGTGCCTGTAAACCTGTGACTATATACAGAATGCTCCTGTAAACATGTAACACAGTGACTATATACAGAATGCACCTGTAAACATGTAACACAGTGACTATATACAGAATGTGCCTGTAAACATGTAACACAGTGACTATATACAGAATGCTCCTGTAAACATGTAACACAGTGACTATATACAGAATGCGCCTGTAAACATGTAACACAGTGACTATATACAGAATGCGCCTGTAAACATGTAACACAGTGACTATATACAGAATGCGCCTGTAAACATGTAACACAGTGACTATATACAGAATGCTCCTGTAAACATGTAACACAGTGACTATATACAGAATGCACCTGTAAACATGTAACAGTGACTATATACAGAATGCGCCTGTAAACATGTAACACAGTGACTATATACAGAATGCGCCTGTAAACATGTAACACAGTGACTATATACAGAATGCTCCTGTAAACATGTAACACAGTGACTATATACAGAATGCGCCTGTAAACATGTAACACAGTGACTATATACAGAATGCGCCTGTAAACATGTAACACAGTGACTATATACAGAATGCGCCTGTAAACATGTAACACAGTGACTATATACAGAATGCACCTGTAAACATGTAACACAGTGACTATATACAGAATGCTCCTGTAAACATGTAACAGTGACTATATACAGAATGCACCTGTAAACATGTAACAGTGACTATATACAGAATGCACCTGTAAACATGTAACACCGTGACTATATACAGAATGCGCCTGTAAACATGTAACACAGTGACTATATACAGAATACACCTGTAAACATGTAACATAGTGACTATATACAGAATGTGCCTGTAAACATGTAACATAGTGACTATATACAGAATGCACCTGTAAACATGTAACACAGGGCCTATATACAGAATGCTCCTGTAAACATGTAACAGTGACTATATACAGAATGCACCTGTAAACATGTAACAGAGTGACTATATACAGAATGCGCCTGTAAACATGTAACACAGTGACTATATACAGAATGCACCTGTAAACATGTAACACAGTGACTATATACAGAATGCGCCTGTAAACATGTAACACAGTGAATATATACAGAATGCGCCTGTAAACATGTAACACAGTGACTATATACAGAATGTGCCTGTAAACCTGTGACTATATACAGAATGCTCCTGTAAACATGTAACACAGTGACTATATACAGAATGTGCCTGTAAACCTGTGACTATATACAGAATGCACCTGTAAACATGTAACACAGTGACTATATACAGAATGCGCCTGTAAACATGTAACACCGTGACTATATACAGAATGCGCCTGTAAACATGTAACACAGTGACTATATACAGAATGCGCCTGTAAACATGTAACACAGTGACTATATACAGAATGCTCTGTAAACATGTAACACAGTGACTATATACAGAATGCACCTGTAAACATGTAACACAGTGACTATATACAGAATGCACCTGTAAACATGTAACATAGTGACTATATACAGAATGCACCTGTAAACATGTAACAAGTGACTATATACAGAATGCACCTGTAAACATGTAACACAGTGACTATATACAGAATGCACCTGTAAACATGTAACACAGTGACTATATACAGAATGCGCCTGTAAACATGTAACATGACTATATACAGAATGCGCCTGTAAACATGTAACACAGTGACTATATACAGAATGCGCCTGTAAACATGTAACACAGTGACTATATACAGAATGCACCTGTAAACATGTACACAGTGACTATATACAGAATGCACCTGTAAACATGTAACACAGTGACTATATACAGAATGCACCTGTAAACATGTAACACAGTGACTATATACAGAATGCACCTGTAAACATGTAACACAGTGACTATATACAGATGCACCTGTAAACATGTAACACAGTGACTATATACAGAATGCACTGTAAACATGTAACACAGTGACTATATACAGAATGCACCTGTAAACATGTAACACAGTGACTATATACAGAATGCACCTGTAAACATGTAACACAGTGACTATATACAGAATGCACCTGTAAACATGTAACACAGTGACTATATACAGAATGCACCTGTAAACATGTAACACAGTGACTATATACAGAATGCACCTGTAAACATGTAACATAGTGACTATATACAGAATGCACCTGTAAACATGTAACACAGTGACCATTTCCTACATATTTATTTTCTGTTAATCTGTATTTGTTTTTTTTTAATATCTTGCATTTTATTACTTTGTATTTCTGTAACTGTAACATGTCAATGTTCTTGAATCCAGGACAAACTGAAAACAAGAGAAATTTCAATGTATCCGTCCTGGTAAAATCCTTTGCAAATTAAATAAATCTAGGCTGGGTGGAGTAGAGGTAACATCACCGCTCTGCATGGAGAGAGTCTGTGGAGTCATGGGTTCGATCCCAGCAAGAGCACCTCTCCAGTAAGTGTCCTTGGGCAAGACACCCAACGGTACAGACTCATCACCCAGGACATACTGAAAACCAGAGAAATCTCAATGTATCCTTCCTGCTAAAATCCCTTCTCAAAAGAAAAAAGGATATTCTTACTTTGGGGAATAGAAACATAGAAACAAAAAAATGTGGTCAGATAAGAACCTTTCGGCCCATCTAGTCGCCCAATTACATGGATACTTTACCTGGATTTATCTTTTGTTTAGGATAGCCCAGTGTCCAAATAAAGGTAGAGGTTCTGCTGAGTATATTATGTTCAGGTTGTAACAATGTGCTCGTTACAGGTCACCCCTTAAACAATAGAACCAAGTAATACATGGAATATTAAACCCGGCGAAACCACATCTAAAACTTAAATAAATATACAGTGAGGTGCAAATTAAACACACGTTCAGGAAGAATCAGCCCGAGTGGATAAATTACCAGGTAGTGCATCAAAGCCCTTATGCGATATGGTGGAAGAGATGCATTAAGTGAATATGCCCCAGTATTGGCGTAGTAGTCTATTACACGTTTTTTTTTTTATGGAAGACAAAATTGCTGTGAAAAGGCGTCTCTGTGGAGGACTGTGCTTCCTATTAGTCCGGTGTATCCGAGGTACATTTACAGAATTAGGGGGGGGGGTGGAAGTATTCGGGTGATACTTACACAGATGGCGCTCAGTATTCCCAGCAGTCTCTTGTTGCTGGTTTATCCGGTTTCAAGGAACCTGTGGGTTCCTCAATGATATTTGTTCCTCTGCTTTTCCGGAGAGCTTGAAGCTCATAAGAAATGGAGAAGCAGATGATGGTGCATATATTGTAATAACCCCAATCTTCTGCCTCTCCTCTCGGCGGCCATGTTTGTAGTCCAGAAGTGATGCCGGAATTATGAGGAAGCGCTGATTATACAGACACCACAACCGGTTTATTACTTTAACGGCTATAAAATAAGGCCTTGTCCACAGTATGATTTGAACACCGACTGAGGAAGCCACAGTAAAGGTGAAACACGTTTCGGTGACTATATTATTCTAGATTCCTGCTTGTTATGGTGTTTGTGGAGAGGTTTGAACCGAGGCGCACTAAAACCTCCAGGCGTGTAAAGCCCCTGACTTGTGGCGGAGGACTTATTTGGTGTATATCAGCTGTCCTTGTTGTCTACACTATTCTCTGCCTATCTACATTTTTTACATACAGTTGTGTTCAAAATGATTCAACCCCCACTGAAATTGAGTGTTTTGGCCAGTTTGACATTGATTTTGATCATTCAGTCATCTTGCTTACAATTAAATCAAAGAGGCACGTGTAGGTCAGACAAATATAACATAACATTTATAATGAAATAACCACAAATGTCTTTTCTGTGCTCACATCATTATCAGTTTTATTCAACCCCCAAGTGACATTCAATCTTAGTACTTATAACTGTAAAAGGATGTTGTACTAACAGCTTTTAAACGTGAAGCATAGCTTGACACAAGTGTCTTGCAGCCATCTACGGGTATCTTCGCCCATTCGTCATGGGCAAAAGCCTCCAGTTCAGTCACATTCTTAGGCTTGCACACTGCAACTGCTTTCTTTAAGTCCCACCAGAGGTTCTCAATCAGATTTAAGTCAGGTGACTGCGATGGCCACTCCAAAATGTTCCAGCCTTTAATCTGCAACCATGCTCTAGTGGACTTGGAGGTATGCTTGGGATCATTGTCCTGTTGAAAGGTCCAACGTCTCCCAAGCCTCAGGTTTGTGACAGACTGAATCACATTGTCATCCAATATCTCCTGGTACTGAAGAGAATTCATGGTACCTTGCACACACTGAAGCTTCCCTGTACCTGCAGAAGCAAAACAGCCCCAAAGCATGATTGACCCCCCGCCATGCTTCACAGTAGGCAAGGTGTTCTTTTCTTCATAGGCCTTGTTCTTCTCCTCCAAACATAGCGTTGATCCATGGGCCCAAACAGTTCTAATTTTGTTTCATCAGTCCACAGGACACTATCCCAAAACTTCTGTGATTTGTCCACATGACTTTTGGCATACTGCAGTCGACTCTTCTTATTCTTTGGAGACAGCAAGGGGGTGCGCCTGGGAGTTCTGGCATGGAGGCCTTCATTACGCAGTGTGCGCCGTATTGTCTGAGCTGAAACTTCAGTGCCCACATCTGACAAATCTTTTCTCAATTCCTCAGCAGTCACACGGGGACTTTTCTCCACTCTACGCTTCAGGTAGCGCACAGCAGTCAAAGTCAGCATCTTCTTTCTGCCACGACCAGGTAGCGTTTCAACAGTGCCCTTTGCCTTGAATTTGTGAATGATGCTTCCTATGGTCTCTCTTAGTATGTTTAACATCTTTGCAATCTTCTTATAGCCATTGCCCTTCCTGTGAAGATTAATCACCTCTTCTCTTGTCTTCCTGGACCATTCTCTTGACTTCACCATGTTTGTAACCACACCAGTAAAAGTCTAGAAGGAGCTGAGTATCACAGTCATTTTAAAGCTGCCTAATTGGTGCTTATTATGCTTTATTGCTGCTCCGTGACATCCACAGGTGTTTTCAATACCTGATTGAAAACACTTGAATGAACCTCTGTTCTTCAGAGTGGTAGTCTTTAAGGGGTTGAATAATTGTGTCAATGAAGAATTCACAAAAGAAACATTTACTACTGTATTACAAAACCAATTGATGTCATTTTAGTTGCATATGGTTCTTTAAAAAGTCCTTGTAGGATTTCATTCTGAATACAATTACAAATGTCACTAAATTCCCTAAAACCCTTTACAGCATTGGGGGTTGAATCATTTTGAACACAACTGTATGTCCATGTGGGGTCCAATGAGGAGGAAAGTGGAGAAGACTCATGCGGAGTGTCTGATGGTTATGCCCTTATAAACCCATACGTCTGTAGCTGTGAGACTAGTCTAAGGCTCTAAAAAGTGTGAGTTGGCACTTGGCTTTGAGTTGTGTAAGTACACGTGTATATGCAACGGTTACACTATGTGGTCATTTTTTCTTTTTTGAGATACCGTGGAACAAATGAAAGAACGTTGAGAAACTCCAAGACAAAGCGCTACACCTTTTTGGAAAGTACTGTATGGATTTTTTTTTCCGGCATATAGAGGGATGATTTTTTTGGTGTTTAGCTGCATTGTAGAACTTTTTTCCTTGTATATACTGCCACCTGATATATGATTGCTCCTGTATTGTATATTGGTTTTATAATACATTATGTACCAGAAAGGTAACAGATTTACCCGGGAGGATCGATGCAATTCAGTCAGTGACACACAGACGCGAGTCTTGGTTGCAGGAAAGGCGTTTATTCGGTCGACCGGACTCCGGCAGGATAGCTCCACAACCCCAAGTGCCCGTCTTTCAGTAATACAAAATACTTTATACACCACAGATTCAAAGTTCGTCCCATCCCAAGAATCCCCCCCCCTCCCCTCCTGTTCTGACAAAAGACACATTCCTGTTTCACATATAATAAACAGATTCTGTGCCATCTCCGGCAAGGAGCGTTTCTCTCAACTGATAAGAAGTAACATCTGCATACACAAACCCTCATCTAAATCTTGGCCTAGCACTCGACCCTAATGACCCTGGGCCCTAAATCAGTTCTTTGGCGCCTGTGATTCTATTTGTTACAAAGACTTTGGAATGTTAGAAACTACAGAAAATGTCTTAAAGAGGTAATAATGTTAGTACATAATGTAAACAAAATGGCTGCTGCAAATCTACACAAAGGGGTCCTGCAGCAGGGATGGCACATAGCAGCCCCAGCTTATTATACACGAGATGCAGAGGGGCCCTGCACCGGGATGGCATATAGCCAGTGAAACTCCTCGTCTTCCTCAACCCCAATCCCTCTAGATTGTAAACTCCTATGCGCAGGGCCTCTACACCTCTTGTTTCCATCATATGTCTGTTTATCTATATCTCATTGCCTTTTGGTTATTGTAAAGCGCTGTGGAAACTGTTGGCGCCATATAAATAATAGCAGCCCCGGCTTATAATACACCATACACAGAGTGGCCCTGCACCAGGGATGATTTATAGCAGCCCCGGCTTACAATACACCATACACAGAGTGGCCCTGCACCAGGGATGATTTATAGCAGCCCCGGCTTATAATACACCATACACAGAGTGGCCCTGCACCAGGGATGGCATATAGCAGCCCCGGCTTATAATACACCATACACAGAGTGGCCCTGCACCAGGGATGGCATATAGCAGTCCCGGCTTATAATACACCATACAGAGTGGCCCTGCACCAGGGATGGCATATAGCAGCCCCGGCTTATAATACACCATTACACCATACAGAGTGGCCCTGCACCAGGGATGGCATATAGCAGCCCCGGCTTACAATACACCATATGCAGAGTGGCCCTGCACCAGGGATGGCATATAGCAGCCCCGGCTTATAATACACCATACAGAGTGGCCCTGCACCAGGGATGACATACAGCAGCCCCGGCTTATAATACACCATACAGAGTGGCCCTGCACCAGGGATGACATACAGCAGCCCCGGCTTATAATACATCATACAGAGTGCCCTGCACCAGGGATACATATAGCAGCCCCGGCTTATAATACATCATACAGAGTGGCCCTGCACCAGGGATGACATACAGCAGCCCCGGCTTATAATACATCATACAGAGTGGCCCTGCACCAGGGATGACATATAGCAGCCCCGGCTTATAATACATCATACAGAGTGGCCCTGCACCAGGGATGACATATAGCAGCCCCGGCTTATAATACATCATACAGAGTGGCCCTGCACCAGGGATGACATACAGCAGCCCCGGCTTATAATACACCATACACAGAGTGGCCCTGCACCAGGGATGACATACAGCAGCCCCGGCTTATAATACATCATACAGAGTGGCCCTGCACCAGGGATGACATACAGCAGCCCCGGCTTATAATACACCATACAGAGTGGCCCTGCACCAGGGATGACACACATTTACACTAGTGCAGGCCCCTCTGTATATATTGTAATTTATTATCCTTGTCTCCAACTTCAGAATAATCTTTTGGGAGGTGAAACCATTTGCTGTGCATTAAAGCACATGTGGGGACATTGTTGTGACAGGGAGGAGAAGAAATCGAGATTGGCAGGAGGAAGGTATTCAGGCCCCCCACAGGATCCAGCGTCCGCATGCCGACCCGTGCGTCCAGCGCCCACATGCCGACCCGTGCGTAGAGTCTGCAGCTCACATGAGAGAGCATCTCCCTGCTGCCACACGCCAACCCACTTTCCCATATAAGAGTGACATCTTTCAGATGATCACCCACTTTTGGTTGAAATCAGATCTTCAGGATCGTCGCTCCCCTTTCCTTTAGATTTTGCAGGTTTGTGAAGGAGCTGAGATTCAGGGAGTTACACCTCGGTGTCAGATAATTCCCCGGGAAACTTGACAGCTAAACAGAGAATATCCTCTGCAATTTTAATAAAGGACTCGGAGGCGAGTACTGCGTCTCTTTTCTTGCTTTTATGAATCGCAGCAAGTATAGAACATAAAGATAACATAAATGGGTTGAAAACACGTTCGAACAAAAACCGTTAGAGGGAACCACTCCCACAACAGCGCTTCATCCAATCAGGATCAGCTTCCAATGTTCTTTTTCATGCTGCTCCTACACCAGGTAAGTCGTGTTTCCTTAGACATTAAAGTTGGTTTATGGTATTTTAATTGTATTTATCCATTTCCATATCAGTTATTTTACTGTATTTGACTTTCATTTCTTGTTTGTCCAATCATCAAGGCTATAACTGCAACAAGCGTTGAGAAGGGTGTTCGTGTGCCCACGTGGCTTGTTGCTGGCAGCGACGTTGGGACCCCTTTTCACACATTTATTTCTTTGTGGCTCCCGGGTTCCCCCACAGGCCCACTACTAGCTTTAACTTTATTAAGGAGGGTGAACTCTGCCGCGATATCGCACGCGACCGGAGTGGGTAGGGCTGCACACAGCATTTGGTTACGTGGGTAGTACACTCGCGCGGCAGCCCAGCTCTTTCACAGGCTTTACCTCCTGAGCAGTGGCGATTTAAACTGCCGCAAGCAGGGGCGACTCCCCAATTAGGTAGTTAAGGCGGCCGCCTAAGGCCTCACCCTCCCTGGGGCCTCACAAGGTTGCTTTCCCCCCACAGTGACCTGACTCCTGGTCAAGCTCATGTCAGCAGCTCCAGGCAGTGAAAGGAACTGATGCCGCCAGAGTTACTCCTCCCAGTCCCTCCAAGCAGCGTGTTCCTGGGGCCCTTCTCCTGCACTGTCAGATTAGCAGTGCACACACAGCCCCCAGTGAGTGGCTGCTCTCAGCTGCTGATGAGCTCTGGTTGACAGGTCCTATCTAACTTGACCGAATCTGCATTTACAGGATTAACTCACCCTGGAGCTCCCCAGCAGGCTTTACAGACAGCCACACCTTAAAGGCCTAGAGCCTGCTGGGGAGCTCCATGGCGAGTTGATCCAGGACATGTGATCTCGCTCTCGTGAGATCGTGCATGGCCCCGGAGAGATCGTGGAGGGAGACTGGGGACTATTTGTCCCAAGTCTCGTTCTGGTCCTGGTGGCCAGAAGTGGCGGATTGGGCCGCCGTTCTCGCCGCGGGATGAGAGGTGAGTATCAGATTTTTTTGGGGGGGGTTCAGCTGGTGATAGCCGATTCTGCAGAAGCACAATCACTTAGCACCAGTTTGAGCTGGTGCCAAATTGTCAGTTAGCTCCAGGGGTGAGTAATTAGCTTTGTGATCCTAACACTAATTACTCTCTGCTTACACTTTGCGCTCCCTATACTTAACATGGAGAGCACAAAGTACAGTAAGCTGACACTAAAAAGCGCTAATACCGATGCGCTAATGGATTTTTAACCCGTTAGCCTTACGCTCATCACATCCCGATGCCCTATCACCTCTTTTAACCTAGTGCTAACGTTCACTTATGTGAGCACTAGTGTTATAGGAGACCAGGGGCCCGATCACCTCCTTAAGTGTTTCTTTAAAGCTGTATAGTTGTGTATGAAATGCAATCTCTTGTAAAATATCATTTACTGTTAGTGTGTGTGTAATCCCTATTTTGGGCCGGTCGTGGAAATTTTATTATGTGGACATTATATTCTAGGATGTGCGTGTTTTAGAAGTTGTCATCTGTCTCCCTGTGTTGGATTTGAATGTGGTTTTAAATCCAAACCAGCGGCAAAACTGTCAGTATGAAAACCTTCGTTTGGGTTTAGAGACATACCTGCTTTTAAGACATTTAAGCCTGGTCTCTACACTGGTACCATGTATTGACAATAACTGTATTGTATCCGCAGATAAATTGTCAATAATCCATAAGAATGAGTAGACTGAGCAGTATCTGAGTGGGGTCCATACTGACAGTGATGGGGGATGGTCGGACAAACATGGCTGACGGGGACCATGGAGATGCCTCAGGGATGAGTCATATACAGGGGGCCGGTCAGTCATTCTAGTCCACTCCCCTGTCCTTTTGATATGTAAATGTAATTACTGGGCAAACTGGTTTTCTGTTGTACAGCCAGTGGGCCACTGGGCGTTGTGCTATTATGTATTAAATTAAGCTGACTAAGAGCCACACGGGCACTTGGCCAGAAGATTTCCAGCTTGAAGCAGCGTGTTTGTCTGATTCTTCCTGGGATAAAGAAGTACTTCGTGCCTTATACAGAAAGAACTGAATATAGCGTGTATTTTTATAGTGACGGATTTGTTGGTACTGGGCGCACTTTGATACACTGAAGTGTACCTTTATAGTGCACCAGGACTTTGTGCGCAAAGACCAAACTTTCCATAACAGGCCCAAACTACTTTGCCTGTCTTTGTAGAATGATCCTCCATATGTTCAGGGTGTCCTCTGTGTATGACAGAGCTGCATTGCAACAAGCAATGAGTCTGTAAACTATAAGCAATGTTAGAAATCGCTGCCTGTAAATAAGATTCTTTGCTTTTGTTTAAAATCAGTTATTATTGATATGAATGGCCCTGCATTACCTTTGTATATGGCCTCGGCTATGGTCCTGTGTTTTAATAGAGGCCTCATATCTTGCCTTCACCTAAGGCCTCAGCAAGTCTAGAGCCGCCACTGGCTGCAAGTTTATTCAAAATGCCGCAGCTCCCCGCTGCAGCCCCTCCCCTGACCACAGGAGGTCAGACTCGGATGACAGATACTGCCCAGGTGGAGAGAACTAAGAGCAGGCAAGTATAGTTCACTAAAACACATGGCCCATGTCACATACCCCTCAGTTGACCCAAGTTCCACTCATCCCGGCTATACATCAATGCGGCAGTGTCCGCGATATCCACTGATTTTAAGAAAACTATGCTATGGTTGAGGCCAAACAGGTCCCTCCACCGGATACCACTTCAGCCTCGGGCAGTACTCTCACCACGGTGAGGCCCCCCAGAGATGGCCATGGCACAAGGCAGGGGTAAAAAAAGCGACACAAAAACAAAATGCTTTTCAAAGCTGGGCTGGTAACCCCGCACCACTGCCAGACAAGTTCAGGTGCGAAGAAAGCCCTTCTGGCAATAAACAGCCTGCGCCTGACTGCAGCGTGTCGCAAATTAAAGCCAAAAGACCCAAGTCCTCCACCCCTGCTCCAGAGGACAGCCAAGAGGGTGATTTTGCTAGTCAGGACCCAGAGGACGAGGATTCCATTGAGGTGCACGCATCCGGCGATGATGCCCTTGAATATGAATTGGCTTTCCCAGTCTCAACACCATCTTCAGGGTTGATTTTATGATCCTCAGGAAATCCCCATGTTCCACCCTGAGGATCTTTCTCACCCAAAATCCACAGAATGAGCACCACAACCATATGTAGCACAGTGGGTGGATGCCGGTATCCGTAGAGCCCTTGATCGGGCTACCAGATTGGCCTTGCCCAGTTACGGACGAGAAATCATGTCAGATCCCATAAATTGATGTTATTGAATATACGATACCTCATGGCTGGTCGACCAAGAGAGGCGTCGACCATGCTTTTCACTTATGCGAGGACAAATCGACGCACTTGGCCCTATAAAACGACTGTTAAATTTGGCCGAAACTGCAAAGGTTACAGAATTCAACACTGGACCTTGCTAGAATTCCTAATTATGCCGAGGGCATTAGGCTTGATTGGCAACGCTATGCGGCCGTGGCCTCCGAACGTAGAAAATCTATTCTATTAAAGGTTGACCCGAAACTACCTAACATAGCAGACACTAACCTGGACGCCGCGGCCGAAGGATTCCTTTTTTGTAAAGGGTTCCTAAAAGTAATGGGGGAATACACTGGCGCCTTTACCAACATAGACAAGGTGTCACATTCCCTAAAAAAAGGTTTCCTGGGAGGGCCGGTAGATCTGAGGTCGAGCTACCATCTGTGCGAACATATCACCTCGCCTACTCTATGCCCCAATGTGACAGAAAATAACCCGTTTCAAGAATACACCCAGCCCATTCCAGACCTTGGCACAACCACGGCTTTAGAGGATATAGAGGAGGCACCTCAGACAGCCAACAGGTAGACCTCAATTTACTGTTGGCCTCTCAATACAAAGTGTAAGGGTGTGGGTGTGTGTCGCTTGAAAATTTTCCATCATTGGAAACCACTTCTGTCAGATGTGTGGGTATTGAACACGGTCAAGGGTTTTGTAAGGGTTTTCTTCAGTTCCATCCTCCCAGTCACTTGCTCCCCACCCCATTTACCTTTCCGGAGAAGGGAGGTCCATGGTAGATGCAAAGGTGTCAGATCTAGTACGGAAAGGGGCAATAGAAACCGTCCCACTGCAATCTCTAGGATTTGTAAGCAACATTCTCTTGGTAGCCAAGAAAGAAGGAGGCATGCGTCCAGGAGATCAATGTACACGTGACGTATCGCCATTTCAAAATGGAGAGTATACAAGTTAAAAGATCGGTTACGCCAGGACGATCGGTTAGCGAAAGTGGTCCTGAAGGACACTTACCTGATGGTTCTGATAGCTCCATCTTGTTACGATTTCCTCAATTTCTCTGGCGGGGACAGATGTTGCATTTTTGTCTTTCGTTCGGCCGCTTATTATTCTTTATTTATAAAGCGCCGGCATATTCCGCAGCGCTGTACAATAAGCACAGTATAGACAGGGTTACAATACATTGAACAACATTTGACAAACAGTACAGGAGGAGATGAGGCCCTATTCCCGTAGGAACTCACAATCTGGGAGGGTTGGGGTTGGAAACAGGAGGAGAGGACTGTAAGGTGAGAGTGATTGATGGTTGCGTCAGTGAGTTGGGTGGTAGGCTTCCCTAAATAGGAACGTTTGAAGGAAGAGAAGTTAGGGGAAAGTCTGACAGTACGAGGGAGAGCGTTCCAGAGAGTGGGGGCTGCGCGTGAGAAATCCTGCAGTCTATCATGGGAAGAGGTAATGCGAGGAAAAGCTAGACGCAGCTCGCTGTTTGACCTTAGGGAGCGGGCTGGGGTGTATTTGGTGATTAGTGAGGACAGGTAGTGGGGAGCTGAGTTAGTGAGGGTTTTGTAGGTCAGGATAAGAATTTTGAACTTCATTCTGCAGTGGATGGGGAGCCAGTGAAGGGACTCGCAGAGGGGAGCGGCAGAGACGGTGAGGTGGATGGGGAGCCAGTGAAGGGACTCGCAGAGACAGAGCGGCGGGTGAGGTGGACGAGGAGCCAGTCAAGGGACTCGCAGAGGGGAGCGGCAGAGAGAGAGGTGGGTGAGGTGGATGAGGAGCCAGTGAAGGGACTCGCGGAGGAGAGCGGCAGAGACAGAGCAGCGGGTGAGGTGGATGGGGAGCCAGTGAAGGGACTCGCAGAGACAGAGCGGCGGGTGAGGTGGATGAGCCTGGCGGAGGCATTCAGGATGGATTGTAGATGGGAGAGAGGGAGTCCAGATAAGAGATTATTGCAAAAGTCAAGTCGGGAGATTACCAGGGCATGGATGAGTTGTTTTGTGGTGACAGCGGTAAGAAATGGCCGAATTCAAGAAATATTACGCAGTTGGTATCGGCAGGAGGAGGAAAGAGACTTGATGTGGGGGATGAAGGAAAGAGCAGAGTCAAGTGTAACTCCAAGGCAGCGAACTTGGTTTGATGGGGAGATGGTGATACCCTCCACCGTGATAGAGAAGTCAGGAGGTGGGGAGGCATTAGAGGGAGGAATTAGTAGGAGCTCAGTCTTAGACATGTTGATCTTTAGGTGGTGGGAGGCCATCCAGGAGGAGATGCCAGATAAACTGTAACTGACTTTAGACAGGACAGGGGGAGAGAGATCAGGGGTAGAGAGGTAGATCTGAGTGTCATCAGCATAGAGGTGGCAGTTAAAGCCAAAGCTGTTGATGATTTTGCCCAGGGATTAGGTGTAGATGGAAAAGAGCAGAGGACCAAGGACAGAGCCTTGAGGTACACCAACAGATAGAGGCAATGAGGAGGAGGAGTTACCAGCAAAGGACACAGAGAAGGACCTGTTGGATAAATAGGAGTCAACCCAAGCGAGTGCAGTGTCACAGAGACCCAGAGAGTTGAGAGTCTGTAGAAGGAGGGGGTGGTCAACAGTGTCAAAAGCAGCCGAGAGGTCAAGCAGGATGAGAATAGAATAGTGGCTGGTTTTTTTAGCAGTTAGGAGGTCGTTGGTGACTTTGAGGGCAGTTTCAGTTGAGTGTAGGGGACAGAAGCCAGATTGCAGGGGGTCAAGTAGGGAATTGGAGGACAGGGAGAGGCGGTTGAAGACTAGTTTTTCTAAGAGCTTAGATGTTAAGGGAAGCAGGGATACAGGGCGGTAGTTGGATGGAGTTGGGATTGAGGGATGGTTTCTTTAGTAAAGGGGTAACTAGCGCGTGTTTGAAGGCGGATGGGAAGGAGCCGGTGGAGAGAGATAGGTTGAAGATGTGTGTGAGAGCAGGGGTGAGGGAGAAGAGGGGAGGAATTAGATGTGAGGGAATGGGGTCGAGCGGGCACGTGGGGAGATGTGAGGAGGTCAGTAAGGAATTGACTTCCTCATCAGTGGCTGGGAGGAAGCGGCAGAGGGGGCTTCTGGGAGTGGAGGTGGCAGAGGGGGCTTCTGGGAGTGGAGGTGGCAGAGGGGAGCTCTGGGAGTGGAGGTGGCAGAGGGGAGCTCTGGGAGTGGAGGTGGCAGAGGGGAGCTCTGGGAGTGGAGCTCTGGGAGTGGAGGTGGCAGAGGGGAGCTCTGGGAGTGGAGGTGGCAGAGGGGAGCTCTGGGAGTGGAGCTCTGGGAGTGGAGGTGGCAGAGGGGAGCTCTGGGAGTGGAGGTGGCAGAGGGGAGCTCTGGGAGTGGAGGTGGCAGATAACTATCTTGTGTTGGGATGTTGCTTCTGATAGTTTTATTGAGGAAGAAATCGGCCAGGTCTTGAGCGCTGAAGGCAGCTGAGGTGCGGGTGGGTAGAGGGGGGGGGAGGTGCGGGTGGGTGGAGGAGGGTGTTGAAGGTGGACCAGAGCCGTTTAGGGTTGGAGGACAGTATAGATATAAGAGATGAGAAGAAGGATTGTTTGGCCAAGTGGAGGGCAGAGGTGTATGACCGGAGAATAAACTTGAAGTGAACAAAATCAGCTTCAGAGCGGGATTTCCTCCAGGCACGCTCTGCGGTGCGGGAGCATCTTTGCAGGTAGCGAGTCTGGAGGGTGTGCCAGGGCTGAAGCTGGAGGCGTGGGGCCTTACAGAGTCGAAGAGGAGCAAGAGTGTCTAAAGCAGAGATAAGTGTGGTGTTTTAGTGATTAGCGGCAGCATCAGGACAGGTGAAGGATGAGGTGTGAGGGAGGTGGTGAAGTAGATTGGAGAATTGATGGGGATCCACGGCCTGTAGATTTCTGTGAGTGTGCGGGGTGGGGGAGCAGGGTGTGCGAGCAGGGTGTTTAGGAAGTCCAGATAGGTTGAAAGAGAGAAAGTGGTGGTCAGGGATGGGGAAAGGGCGACAGGTGAACTCAGAAATGGAGCAGAGGTTGGAAAAGACAAGGTCAATAGCGTGACCATCGCGGTGGGTAGGGAGGATTGCGTGAGTTCAAGGGAGGACGTGAGTTAAAGAAGTTTGGAGGCAGCAGGGGCGGAAGGATCGTCAATGGGAATGTTGAAGTCCCCGAGAATTAGGCATGGAAGATTAGAAGACAGGAAGTGAGAAAGCCAGGTAGCAAAGTGGTCAAAGAACTGGGAGGTTGGTCCCGGTGGGCGGTAGATGACTGCCACCCTGAGGGCCAGAGGAGAGAACAGGCGGATGCAGTGTGTCTCGAAGGAGGAGAAGGAGAGGGATGGGGGTGGAGGGAGATGTTGGTAGGTGCAGGTGGGAGAGAGCAGGATTCCGACCCCGCCACCAACTGTCTCACCCGGTCTGGGGGTATGGCTCAAGTGTAGACCGCCATGTGAGAGAGCAGCAACGGAGGCCGTGTCAGAGGGAGTTAGCCAGGTTTCAGTTAAAGTGACATTAAAGCCTCAGATGTTTTTACATAATACAGTACTATAATGTAAGCCTTCCTGTAATCCAGTGTAGTTTTTGTTCTCTTTGCTGCTGTTCCATTTAAATCTTTATATTTTGTCATGCTGGGTCAACTTCCTGTTTTTAAGTGAATGCCTGTTCTCTGAAAGTACTATGGAGTCAGCGTGCACAGCTCAGTGAGAACTACAGGATGAGTCATCCAGACATCCCCGCCCACTTATGATTGGGAAGAGCTGCAGTGGTTTTTTCTCTCCTCTGCCTTGTCATTCTCCTAATCAGAGTAGTTTTTTCTTTTTTTTTTAAAACAAACTTTATTGGTTATTTTTTTTCATAAACAACCTATTCATTGCATTGTGAACTGTGTGATATGTGCCTCTCAGCTCAAATGGGTATATTTGCCAGCCCCCAGCTCATGTGTATATTTGCCACCTGCTCATATGGGTATATTTGCCCCCAGCAGGATCTTCTCGGGGGGGCGCTTGGATGCCCCCCCGAACTGGATGTCTGGGGCCATCGCACCCCCTCTGCACGCCGCTGTCACCAGCTCTGACAGGTGCTGCGCTGAGCCTGCTCTACGTTCGGTAAGTGAGACAAACGGAGAGGGTGCCAGGCAATTACCAAATATACCCATATGAGCAGGTGGCAAATATACCCATTTGAGCTGGGGGGCAAATATACCTATATGAGCAGGTGGAAAATATACCAATATGAGCAGGTAGCAAATATACCCATGAGCAGGTGGCAAATATATATATACTAGTTGTAAAGCCTGCCCGGAGGGCAGTCTATTGTTGTCGCCAGCTCAGAATTCGTATCCACATATTTGCTTTTCAATGTCCTATCCAAGAGTATCTCTACACATAATTGTGTTTGTAACACGTCCGTCGCCGTCCCGTCCACGACGGCCGAATGATCAGCTGTGATGGGTGCGCGTGCAGCTGACAGCGCATTACAAAGGCATTTATATATTAGTGCAGGTTACTCTTCCCTCTTAGTTTGTAAGCTCACGGGAACAGGACCCCTCTTAGGCCAGTGTCAGACGAACGCAGTGATCACGTCCGTGCTGCCGCACATTTTAACATCCGTCGTAGCATAGAATCATGATCAATAGAGACACACACACGAAGTGCGTCCGCACCGAACTGCGCACGCACAATGCACGTGGAAAACGGACGCAAGGTAGGCAAGAACGTAAAAACGCTAGATGGAGGTGCAGAGTGCGCCACGTCAGCATAGCGTTCTGTGTGCGTGTTAACACAAAGTCAGACGCAGCGCATTTCTGATGTCCAGCACCTTGATGCACACAATGGCTTTTCATATCATTTTCCGATTTATTTATTTTTTATCATTTTTCACGTTTATTTTATTTCCCATAGTTCCCTTTTTTCTACATCCGTCAAACAGACTGTGTGGTGTCTACAGTATCTTCCGTCAGTATGTCTGTCCGTTATGCACTCACGCAGAGTGCGCTGACTGTATTCATCTGACATTAGCCTTAGATTGTAAGCTCCTGGGAACAGGATTCATTACTCCGTGGCCAGGGCAAGATTGGATTTGGGAGAGCCGGTGGTGGAAGTGACAGGCAGGGGGGAAGAGTTACCTCGGGGGGGGGGGGACCACGGGAGGGCGGGCTGTCAGTGGGGGCTCACGGGAAGGCGGGCTGTCAGTGTGGACCATACAGCGCAGCACAGCTCTCACCTCGTCCCAGCGCGCACATCCAACTGAGCTGGATGTTTGCTCAGCCGACCGGTAGGGCTGTGTGCGCATCCTTGACGGCGATGGAGGAAACAGTTTTATACACAGAGATGAATAATACCGGTCCCGGTGGCCGGTAGCTGCATGATGTGCAGGGCACAGGGCTCTCTGGAATTGCAATGGAAAGGTGGAGGTGAAAGAAAAAAAATGAATAAAAACTTAACTTTTATTTATACTGGCAAAACAAATACAAATGGGTTAAAATAAATGTATTATAGCTGCCAAGTGCCCTGGAGCTCAGTGAAAGTCCTGATAAAAGGCATAGGTATTAGTAGCTCTGGATATTAGGCTGCTGGAAACACAATATTATATATAATTATAAAATCAGGAGCTGAGTGCATATAATATTGTGTTTCCAGCAGCCTAATATCCAGAGCTACTAATACTTATGCCTTTTATCAGGACTTTCACTGAGCTCCAGGGCACTTGGCAGCTATAATACATTTACTATAACCCATTTGTATTTGTTTTGCCAGTATAAATAAAAGTTAAGTTTTCACTCATTCCCCCTTCACCTTAGCCTTCCCTCTGCTATTCCATATACCCCCCCCCCCCGTTAATAAGGCCCCATGGTGCACTGGGGTACTTTTCTCTGTGCTCCTCCTCCTATGAGGACCCAGCACTCAGAGCAGCTGCCCGGAGAAATGCCAGATTCTCACCCTGGGTCAGAAAGCATTTTAGCCAGGGTCTGTCTGACAGAGGGGCAGCACAACTGGTGGCAAACCCTCTGCCTGCTCACCGTCACAGAGAGTGCCTGGGGGGAGGATGTGGTGGCAGAGCCAGCTCCCGGAAGAGGCAGGAGGCAGATGGGGCAGCTGACCCCGCACAGGAGCAAAGGGGAAACTTCATCCCATATGCTCTGTTCGAAGTGCTCCTCTTGAATCATGGTAATCCGTCTCCCCAGCAGCCTGTCGCCGGCCATCAGCAGGACACAGCATGCCGAGGGAGAGGCTCTTTCTGCGAGGGCGTGCACGCTGGCTAATCGCAAACGTCACTGTCAGTCGGCCGCGATTGGCTGATCCGAGACAGCTCGGCGAGGTGGCTGTGCGAGAGAAGGGGGGACGTGTTTCAGTTGGATGCGCGCGCATGCGCAGTCTGTTTTTTTGGCGACGGACACGCAGGAGCTTATTGCTTTATGTTATAGATATAACATAACATAGTTTATGAAAAAACATAATCAATAAAGTTTGTTTAAAAAAAAACTAAAAAAAAAACCCTACTCTGATTAGAATGACAAGGCAGAAGAGAAAAAAACCCACTGCAGTTCTTCCCAATCACAAGTGGGCGGGGATGTCTGGATGACTCATCCTGTAGTTCTCACTGAGCTGTGCACGCTGACTCCATAGTACTTTCAGAGAACAGGCATTCACTTAAAAACAGGAAGTTGACCCAGCAAGACAAAATATAAAGATTTAAATGGAACAGCAGCAAAGAGAACAAAAACTACACTGGATTACAGTAAGGCTTACATTATAGTACTGTATTATGTAAAAACATCTGAGGCTTTAATGTCACTTTAAAGCTAGGAGGTTGAAGGAGTTTGAAAGGAAGAGGTCATGGACGGCTGTGAGTTTGTTGCACACAGAGCGAGCGTTCCAGAGGGCGCAGGAGAAAGAGGACAGGCGCTGAGGGATGATGGGAATGAGGTTGCTGGGCTTGAAGGGAGGTGATTTATGTGCGATGGAGATAGGATGAGAGGGAAGTATTGGATGTGTTGTGGGGCCAGGGTTAGGGGATATGTCACCTGAATAGAGTAACATCAGGAGGGTGAGAAAGAGAAGGTGGGAATGGGATTTGTGGGAGTGGGAGTGATTGGCAGCACGCGAGATAGAGGGAGACCATGTTCTGAGGAAACACAGGAACTCATGTGAGGCCATCATCTGGGAAGAGAGGAGGGAGGGAGAGATGCAGATAGTGTAGGGGTCGGTGGTAGAGGGGCAGGAGTTCCATTTAAGGAGAAAGGTAGAAGTAAAGAGTAGAAGGGTGAGAGAAAGCATAATCTAGCCGTGTATTTACCTGATGTAAAATGAGAACCTTGCAGTGCTTTCCTCCAGTCTCGCAACTACAGGAAATCAACTCCAAGCTTCCACTTAAGATGGCCACTTGGAATGGGCACAGGAGCCAGGACTCGCTGGAGCCAGTCCTTGCTGGTATATAGAGCAGACTCTCCTTGGCTCCCTGGTGCTTCACCAATCTGTTGCAGTCTGTGGTCGCGGAACCCAGGTCCAAAGGAGTACGCCTGATCATTTATCTGGACGGTGTTCTTCTAATGGTACCCTCAGAGGAGTTGTTGCAGCTTCATGTTTTGAACAGTGACCCTGCTGCAAGACCTTGGTTTTCTGATCAATACAGAGAAGTTCCTCTTGCAACTGTGCCACAAATTGGAATTCTTAGGCTTAAATTCTGGATCCCGTAGAGATGCATTTGAGTTTACCCAACGACAAATGCAAGAGGATCCTCAGGGAAGCGCACTCGTTGAGAAGACATCGACACATACCTCTTCGTGATCGAACACGTATGTCTCAGGATAAGACCCGATGTCTCAGGGAGGTATGGACATATTTGAACTTGATCACATTATCATCAGAAGCTCGATTGGTGGATCCAGAACCTTCTGTACTGTAAAGGGTAGAACAGCATTACGCTGGCCCCAATATTGATGAAAGAATCAGACGCTTGCCGCATGGGTTTGGGGAGCAAGCTGCGGTTGAGACAGGAGGCTATTGATCTCAAGAGACGTGTCTCCACATCAACGGCCGGGTATTGAGTTGATGGCGGGGATGTTGGTCTTCCAGTGCTTTGCAAGGGCACACAGTCTGTGCAGTGTCATATTGAAAATATGTTCTTTTCAGATAGACCTGTTTGTGTCTCGACTGAACACACAGTTACCGCTGTTCTTCAGTTGTAGACCAAACCCGAAGGCACTAGCGATGAATGCCTTCCTACAGGATTGGCCTCTGCATCGCCATTTTGTATTTCCTCCTTTCCCGCTCATAGCACGCACATTGAGACGTGTCCGAGCTCTGCAGGCAGAAAGCGTGGTAATCACGCCATTGTGGTCGAACAAACCAGTGTTCCCAATATTGTTAGAACGTGAAGGGCTGTTGTGGGAGTGGCTCCCTCGCTATACCTAATTTTTTTGTTCAAACGTGTTTTAAACCCATTTGTTATCATATATATATAGAATTAGTCTATACTTGCTGCTATTAATAGAATCAAGAAAGAGATGCAATACTCGCCTCAGAGTCCTTTATTAAAATTCTAACTTTCCTTCATAACTTTAGGAAAATGAACCGACCATTACAACGCATCGATTACAGCACGGGACAGCTACAATGGCCCTCCAGAGGAAACTACATATCCCATGATGCTCAGGTAAGGCATTTGGTTGGTTACGCCTCATGAGAAATGTATTTCCAAAACCTCTGTAGGGCCGAGGCTGCTGACCCCTGGATTACAGAGGAGCTGAGCTCTTTGGGGCATGTGCAGCGCTTTGGTGATGGCAGGATCCAGCCTCCCACGTAAAAGCGACACTTAAGAGCAGTTGAAAGACAGACGCAGACTCGTAAGGACTTTAATATTCACTCATTAAACCCCATCAGTCCCCGAAAAAGTAAAGACGCTCCGTGTGTTTAAGCAGCAAATGTTTTCTGTGCCTTATAACGTTCACACCTAGGCACCGCACCCTAAACCCAGCACCGCCCCCATCCCCTCCGGCGCACCAAACCCAGCGCCCCATCCCCTCCGGCACACCAAACCCATCGCCCCCATCCCCTCCGGCACACCAAACCCAGCACCCCCATCCCCTCCGGCACACCAAACCCAGCACCCCCATCCCCTCCGGCACACCTCCAGGTGGGTCCTGTGTAATAACATAGGCCCATCCTGCAGGATTCTCTCGAGTCGCCATAGATCATATCATCTCATGGTGGCATTTGCTCCTCTCGGTGTCGGCATCGCGCACAGGGACAGTCAGATTCATGCTCCAAATACCCCCCCACCCAAACCCACCGGGGCCAATCCAAGGAAAAACTGGGAACTCCAAGCATTGTGCAGGATATCTGCAGCAAGTGAAATCTTGTCCAGCAGTGTCATAAACTGGATCTGACAAGCCGAGCTGTGGGAATCCCTGGAGCTACTCTGCAGGGTCAACGAGCTCCAAATCTCCCACTCACAGTGAGTCACAGTTACCGCTCCATTTTCTGGGCTTTGCTGGCAGACACATGCGACTCTGGAGCCACTTTCCGTTTTTCAACTTCGATCCGAGCCTCTTTCTTGCGAAGATATGAAGCCATATTATCACACGGCACTTTGTACAGACCCTGGAACCTGCTCTGCGCAGCCCAGGGGCCTGCAAGAAAGAAAAACAGACCTTAAATTCACAGGAGCTTACAATCTAGAGGAGCAGAGGGTCCGGCTCACAGGAGCTTACAATCTAGAGGAGCAGAGGGTCCGGCTCACAGGAGCTTACAATCTAGCGGAGCAGAGGGTCCGGCTCACAGGAGCTTACAATCTAGAGGAGCAGAGGCCCGGCTCACAGGAGCTTACAATCTAGAGGAGCAGAGGGTCCGGCTCACAGGAGCTTACAATCTAGAGGAGCAGAGGGTCCGGCTCACAGGAGTTTACAATCTAGAGGAGCAGAGGGTCCGGCTCACAGGAGCTTACAATCTAGAGGAGCAGAGGGCCCGGCTCACAGGAGCTTACAATCTAGAGGAGCAGAGGGTCCGGCTCACAGGAGCTTACAATCTAGAGGAGCAGAGGGTCCGGCTCACAGGAGCTTACAATCTAGAGGAGCAGAGGGTCCGGCTCACAGGAGCTTACAATCTAGAGGAGCAGAGGGTCCGGCTCACAGGAGCTTACAATCTAGAGGAGCAGAGGGTCCGGCTCACAGGAGTTTACAATCTAGAGGAGCAGAGGGTCCGGCTCACAGGAGCTTACAATCTAGAGGAGCAGAGGGTCCGGCTCACAGGAGCTTACAATCTAGAGGAGCAGAGGGTCCGGCTCACAGGAGCTTACAATCTAGAGGAGCAGAGGGCCCGGCTCACAGGAGTTTACAATCTAGAGGAGCAGAGGGTCCGGCTCACAGGAGCTTACAATCTAGAGGAGCAGAGGGTCCGGCTCACAGGAGCTTACAATCTAGAGGAGCAGAGGGCACACAGGAGCTTACAATCTAGAGGAGCAGAGGGCCCGGCTCATGGGAAGCGGGCAGGCCAGGCACGTACCTTTCAGAAGATCCCAGTTTGTTCTGATTGCATTTGAGATATTTGTGACCGTGTCATCCTCTGGTACAAGCTGAGAATAAATAGGAGTCAAAGGGTTACTTGTAAGAAACACAATGTTTATTATTATTGCTCAGACGTTTAACACACACACACACACACACACACAACACACACACACACACACACACACTTACTCTCAGCCGTATTACCCCCAGCACAGGAGCCTAGTACCGTAAAGTACAGATTAAAAGCGAATTTACAGGTTAATAATCTCCCTATATTTTAAACAAGGAAACAAAAAATAAAGACCTTATAACAATGAAGACCCTATATAAGCACACACAGCAAGGGCCAGAATAAATGCCCATTCCTTAATTGAGGGCTTTTAATGATCCCATATTCCAGAACTAAGTACTTTCAGCAGCAAATGCAAAAGAAATGCACCTTGTTGGTAACAGTCAGCAAGTGGGGTTTTTGAATTTGACCAAAATACCTCCTTTATTGCTTTACTCTCTGTAATTTCACTTACACGGCCTAGTTCCAGACGAAGTCGTGTTTGAATGACTTGTTTTGTGGATTTGAGGGCTTCAGAGAGTGATTCTCCGTCACAAACTAATGGCCGAGCATTTAACTTGCAATTTCCAACAGTGAGTTCAGAAGAGAGTGTGGCAAGAAAAATCGCATTATCAGAGACAACAGAGCCAACGTTTCCCCGGTCAGAATACTTCTTACCACGCGTCTAATTTTCTTATAATGCCAGCAGAGAGGTGAAAACTTCCCTACACCTATAAGACCAATCAATGCACCTCTATCAGCAAGATTTCTCCTATAAGACCAATCAATGCCCCTCTATCAGCAAGATTTCACCTATAAGACCAATCAATGCACCTCTATCAGCAAGATTTCACCTATAAGACCAATCAATGCACCTCTATCAGCAAGATTTCACCTATAAGACCAATCAATGCACCTCTATCAGCAAGATTTCACCTATAAGACCAATCAATGCACCTCTATCAGCAAGATTTCACCTATAAGACCAATCAATGCACCTCTATCAGCAAGATTTCTCCTATAAGACCAATCAATGCACTCTATCAGCAAGATTTCACCTATAAGACCAATCAATGCCCCTCTATCAGCAAGATTTCACCTATAAGACCAATCAATGCACCTCTATCAGCAAGATTTCACCAATAAGACCAATCAATGCACCTCTATCAGCAAGATTTCTCCTATAAGACCAATCAATGCACCTCTATCAGCAAGATTTCACCTATAAGACCAATCAATGCACCTCTATCAGCAAGATTTCACCAATAAGACCAATCAATGCACCTCTATCAGCAAGATTTCACCTATAAGACCAATCAATGCCCCTCTATCAGCAAGATTTTCCTATAAGACCAATCAATGCACCTCTATCAGCAAGATTTCACCTATAAGACCAATCAATGCACCTCTATCAGCAAGATTTCACCTATAAGACCAATCAATGCACCTCTATCAGCAAGATTTCACCTATAAGACCAATCAATGCACCTCTATCAGCAAGATTTCTCCTATAAGACCAATCAATGCACCTCTATCAGCAAGATTTCACCTATAAGACCAATCAATGCACCTCTATCAGCAAGATTTCACCTATA
Source organism: Leptobrachium leishanense (assembly GCA_009667805.1). Lineage (NCBI taxonomy): Eukaryota > Metazoa > Chordata > Amphibia > Anura > Megophryidae > Leptobrachium > Leptobrachium leishanense. The sequence continues at coordinate 4,501,234 of CM019064.1, forward strand.
AGACCAATCAATGCACCTCTATCAGCAAGATTTCACCTATAAGACCAATCAATGCACCTCTATCAGCAAGATTTCTCCTATAAGACCAATCAATGCACCTCTATCAGCAAGATTTCACCAATAAGACCAATCAATGCACCTCTATCAGCAAGATTTCACCTATAAGACCAATCAATGCACCTCTACCAGCAAGATTTCACCTATAAGACCAATCAATGCCCCTCTATCAGCAAGATTTCTCCTATAAGACCAATCAATGCACCTCTATCAGCAAGATTTCACCTATAAGACCAATCAATGCACCTCTATCAGCAAGATTTCACCTATAAGACCAATCAATGCCTCTATCAGCAAGATTTCTCCTATAAGACAATCAATGCACCTCTATCAGCAAGATTTCACCAATAAGACCAATCAATGCACCTCTATCAGCAAGATTTCACCTATAAGACCAATCAATGCCCCTCTATCAGCAAGATTTCACCTATAAGACCAATCAATGCCCCTCTATCAGCAAGATTTCTCCTATAAGACCAATCAATGCACCTCTATCAGCAAGATTTCACCTATAAGACCAATCAATGCACCTCTATCAGCAAGATTTCACCAATAAGACCAATCAATGCCCCTCTATCAGCAAGATTTCACCTATAAGACCAATCAATGCACCTCTATCAGCAAGATTTCACCTATAAGACCAATCAATGCCCCTCTATCAGCAAGATTTCACCTATAAGACCAATCAATGCACCTCTATCAGCAAGATTTCACCTATAAGACCAATCAATGCCCCTCTATCAGCAAGATTTCTCCTATAAGACCAATCAATGCACCTCTATCAGCAAGATTTCTCCTATAAGACCAATCAATGCACCTCTATCAGCAAGATTTCACCTATAAGACCAATCAATGCACCTCTATCAGCAAGATTTCTCCTATAAGACCAATCAATGCACCTCTATCAGCAAGATTTCTCCTATAAGACCAATCAATGCACCTCTATCAGCAAGATTTCACCTATAAGACCAATCAATGCACCTCTATCAGCAAGATTTCTCCTATAAGACCAATCAATGCACATCAGCAAGATTTCTCCTATAAGACCAATCAATGCACCTCTATCAGCAAGATTTCTCCTATAAGACCAATCAATGCCCCTCTATCAGCAAGATTTCTCCTATAAGACCAATCAATGCACATCAGCAAGATTTCTCCTATAAGACCAATCAATGCACCTCTATCAGCAAGATTTCACCTATAAGACCAATCAATGCACCTCTATCAGCAAGATTTCTCCTATAAGACCAATCAATGCACATCAGCAAGATTTCTCCTATAAGACCAATCAATGCACCTCTATCAGCAAGATTTCACCTATAAGACCAATCAATGCACATCAGCAAGATTTCTCCTATAAGACCAATCAATGCACCTCTATCAGCAAGATTTCACCTATAAGACCAATCAATGCCCCTCTATCAGCAAGATTTCTCCTATAAGACCAATCAATGCCCCTCTATCAGCAAGATTTCACCTATAAGACCAATCAATGCACCTCTATCAGCGAGATTTCACCTATAAGACCAATCAATGCACCTCTATCAGCGAGATTTCACCTATAAGACCAATCAATGCACCTCTATCAGCAAGATTTCACCAATAAGACCAATCAATGCACATCAGCAAGATTTCACCTATAAGACCAATCAATGCACCTCTATCAGCAAGATTTCACCTATAAGACCAATCAATGCCCCTCTATCAGCAAGATTTCACCTATAAGACCAATCAATGCACATCAGCAAGATTTCACCTATAAGACCAATCAATGCCCCTCTATCAGCAAGATTTCACCTATAAGACCAATCAATGCCCCTCTATCAGCGAGATTTCACCTATAAGACCAATCAATGCCCCTCTATCAGCAAGATTTCTCCTATAAGACCAATCAATGCACCTCTATCAGCAAGATTTCTCCTATAAGACCAATCAATGCCCCTCTATCAGCAAGATTTCACCTATAAGACCAATCAATGCACCTCTATCAGCAAGATTCACCTATAAGACCAATCAATGCACCTCTATCAGCAAGATTTCACCTATAAGACCAATCAATGCACCTCTATCAGCAAGATTTCACCTATAAGACCAATCAATGCCCCTCTATCAGCAAGATTTCTCCTATAAGACCAATCAATGCACCTCTATCAGCAAGATTTCACCTATAAGACCAATCAATGCACCTCTATCAGCAAGATTTCACCTATAAGACCAATCAATGCACCTCTATCAGCGAGATTTCACCTATAAGACCAATCAATGCACCTCTATCAGCAAGATTTCTCCTATAAGACCAATCAATGCACCTCTATCAGCAAGATTTCACCTATAAGACCAATCAATGCACCTCTATCAGCAAGATTTCACCTATAAGACCAATCAATGCACCTCTATCAGCAAGATTTCACCTATAAGACCAATCAATGCACCTCTATCAGCAAGATTTCACCTATAAGACCAATCAATGCACCTCTATCAGCAAGATTTCTCCTATAAGACCAATCAATGCCCCTCTATCAGCAAGATTTCTCCTATAAGACCAATCAATGCACCTCTATCAGCAAGATTTCACCTATAAGACCAATCAATGCACCTCTATCAGCAAGATTTCACCTATAAGACCAATCAATGCACCTCTATCAGCGAGATTTCACCTATAAGACCAATCAATGCACCTCTATCAGCAAGATTTCTCCTATAAGACCAATCAATGCACCTCTATCAGCAAGATTTCACCTATAAGACCAATCAATGCACCTCTATCAGCAAGATTTCACCTATAAGACCAATCAATGCACCTCTATCAGCAAGATTTCACCTATAAGACCAATCAATGCACCTCTATCAGCAAGATTTCACCTATAAGACCAATCAATGCACCTCTATCAGCAAGATTTCACCTATAAGACCAATCAATGCCCCTCTATCAGCAAGATTTCTCCTATAAGACCAATCAATGCCCCTCTATCAGCAAGATTTCTCCTATAAGACCAATCAATGCACATCAGCAAGATTTCTCCTATAAGACCAATCAATGCACCTCTATCAGCAAGATTTCACCTATAAGACCAATCAATGCACATCAGCAAGATTTCTCCTATAAGACCAATCAATGCACCTCTATCAGCGAGATTTCACCTATAAGACCAATCAATGCACCTCTATCAGCGAGATTTCTCCTATAAGACCAATCAATGCCCCTCTATCAGCAAGATTTCTCCTATAAGACCAATCAATGCACCTCTATCAGCGAGATTTCACCTATAAGACCAATCAATGCACCTCTATCAGCAAGATTTCACCTATAAGACCAATCAATGCCCCTCTATCAGCAAGATTTCTCCTATAAGACCAATCAATGCCCCTCTATCAGCAAGATTTCACCTATAAGACCAATCAATGCACATCAGCAAGATTTCTCCTATAAGACCAATCAATGCACCTCTATCAGCGAGATTTCACCTATAAGACCAATCAATGCACCTCTATCAGCGAGATTTCACCTATAAGACCAATCAATGCACCTCTATCAGCAAGATTTCACCAATAAGACCAATCAATGCACATCAGCAAGATTTCACCTATAAGACCAATCAATGCACCTCTATCAGCAAGATTTCACCTATAAGACCAATCAATGCCCCTCTATCAGCAAGATTTCACCTATAAGACCAATCAATGCACATCAGCAAGATTTCACCTATAAGACCAATCAATGCACCTCTATCAGCAAGATTTCACCTATAAGACCAATCAATGCCCCTCTATCAGCGAGATTTCACCTATAAGACCAATCAATGCCCCTCTATCAGCAAGATTTCTCCTATAAACCAATCAATGCACCTCTATCAGCAAGATTTCACCTATAAGACCAATCAATGCCCCTCTCAGCAAGATTTCTCCTATAAGACCAATCAATGCACCTCTATCAGCAAGATTTCTCCTATAAGACCAATCAATGCCCCTCTATCAGCAAGATTTCACCTATAAGACCAATCAATGCACCTCTATCAGCAAGATTTCACCTATAAGACCAATCAATGCACCTCTATCAGCAAGATTTCACCTATAAGACCAATCAATGCACCTCTATCAGCAAGATTTCACCTATAAGACCAATCAATGCCCCTCTATCAGCAAGATTTCTCCTATAAGACCAATCAATGCACCTCTATCAGCAAGATTTCTCCTATAAGACCAATCAATGCACCTCTATCAGCAAGATTTCACCTATAAGACCAATCAATGCACCTCTATCAGCAAGATTTCACCTATAAGACCAATCAATGCACCTCTATCAGCGAGATTTCACCTATAAGACCAATCAATGCACCTCTATCAGCAAGATTTCTCCTATAAGACCAATCAATGCACCTCTATCAGCAAGATTTCACCTATAAGACCAATCAATGCACCTCTATCAGCAAGATTTCACCTATAAGACCAATCAATGCACCTCTATCAGCAAGATTTCACCTATAAGACCAATCAATGCACCTCTATCAGCAAGATTTCACCTATAAGACCAATCAATGCACCTCTATCAGCAAGATTTCACCTATAAGACCAATCAATGCACCTCTATCAGCAAGATTTCACCTAAAGACAATCAATGCACCTCTATCAGCAAGATTTCACCTATAAGACCAATCAATGCACCTCTATCAGCAAGATTTCTCCTATAAGACCAATCAATGCACCTCTATCAGGAAGATTTCACCTATAAGACCAATCAATGCACCTCTATCAGCAAGATTTCACCTATAAGACCAATCAATGCACCTCTATCAGCAAGATTTCACCTATAAGACCAATCAATGCACCTCTATCAGCAAGATTTCTCCTATAAGACCAATCAATGCACCTCTATCAGCAAGATTTCACCTATAAGACCAATCAATGCACATCAGCAAGATTTCTCCTATAAGACCAATCAATGCCCCTCTATCAGCAATTTCACCTATAAGACCAATCAATGCACCTCTATCAGCAAGATTTCACCTATAAGACCAATCAATGCCCCTCTATCAGCAAGATTTCACCTATAAGACCAATCAATGCACCTCTATCAGCAAGATTTCACCTATAAGACCAATCAATGCACCTCTATCAGCAAGATTTCTCCTATAAGACCAATCAATGCACCTCTATCAGCAAGATTTCTCCTATAAGACCAATCAATGCACCTCTATCAGCAAGATTTCTCCTATAAGACCAATCAATGCACCTCTATCAGCAAGATTTCACCTATAAGACCAATCAATGCACCTCTATCAGCAAGATTTCTCCTATAAGACCAATCAATGCACCTCTATCAGCAAGATTTCACCTATAAGACCAATCAATGCACCTCTATCAGCAAGATTTCACCTATAAGACCAATCAATGCACCTCTATCAGCAAGATTTCACCTATAAGACCAATCAATGCCCCTCTATCAGCAAGATTTCACCTATAAGACCAATCAATGCACCTCTATCAGCAAGATTTCACCTATAAGACCAATCAATGCCCCTCTATCAGCAAGATTTCACCTATAAGACCAATCAATGCCCCTCTATCAGCAAGATTTCACCTATAAGACCAATCAATGCACATCAGCAAGATTTCTCCTATAAGACCAATCAATGCACCTCTATCAGCAAGATTTCTCCTATAAGACCAATCAATGCACCTCTATCAGGAAGATTTCTCCTATAAGACCAATCAATGCCCCTCTATCAGCAAGATTTCACCTATAAGACCAATCAATGCACCTCTATCAGCGAGATTTCTCCTATAAGACCAATCAATGCCCCTCTATCAGCAAGATTTCTCCTATAAGACCAATCAATGCCCCTCTATCAGCAAGATTTCTCCTATAAGACCAATCAATGCACCTCTATCAGCAAGATTTCTCCTATAAGACCAATCAATGCCCCTCTATCAGCAAGATTTCTCCTATAAGACCAATCAATGCCCCTCTATCAGCAAGATTTCACCTATAAGACCAATCAATGCCCCTCTATCAGCAAGATTTCTCCTATAAGACCAATCAATGCACATCAGCAAGATTTCTCCAATAAGACCAATCAATGCACCTCTACCAGCAAGATTTCACCTATAAGACCAATCAATGCACCTCTATCAGCAAGATTTCACCTATAAGACCAATCAATGCCCCTCTATCAGCAAGATTTCACCTATAAGACCAATCAATGCACCTCTATCAGCAAGATTTCACCTATAAGACCAATCAATGCACATCAGCAAGATTTCTCCTATAAGACCAATCAATGCACCTCTACCAGCAAGATTTCACCTATAAGACCAATCAATGCACCTCTATCAGCGAGATTTCACCTATAAGACCAATCAATGCACCTCTATCAGCAAGATTTCACCTATAAGACCAATCAATGCACCTCTATCAGCAAGATTTCACCAATAAGACCAATCAATGCACCTCTATCAGCAAGATTTCACCTATAAGACCAATCAATGCCCCTCTATCAGCAAGATTTCACCTATAAGACCAATCAATGCACCTCTATCAGCAAGATTTCACCAATAAGACCAATCAATGCACCTCTATCAGCAAGATTTCACCTATAAGACCAATCAATGCACCTCTATCAGGAAGATTTCACCTATAAGACCAATCAATGCACCTCTATCAGGAAGATTTCTCCTATAAGACCAATCAATGCACCTCTATCAGCAAGATTTCACCTATAAGACCAATCAATGCACCTCTATCAGGAAGATTTCTCCTATAAGACCAATCAATGCCCCTCTATCAGCAAGATTTCACCTATAAGACCAATCAATGCACCTCTATCAGCGAGATTTCTCCTATAAGACCAATCAATGCACCTCTATCAGCAAGATTTCACCTATAAGACCAATCAATGCCCCTCTATCAGCAAGATTTCTCCTATAAGACCAATCAATGCACCTCTATCAGCAAGATTTCTCCTATAAGACCAATCAATGCACCTCTATCAGGAAGATTTCTCCTATAAGACCAATCAATGCCCCTCTATCAGCGAGATTTCACCTATAAGACCAATCAATGCACCTCTATCAGGAAGATTTCTCCTATAAGACCAATCAATGCACCTCTATCAGCAAGATTTCTCCTTTAAGACCAATCAATGCACCTCTATCAGCAAGATTTCACCTATAAGACCAATCAATGCACCTCTATCAGCAAGATTTCACCTATAAGACCAATCAATGCCCCTCTATCAGCAAGATTTCTCCTATAAGACCAATCAATGCACCTCTATCAGCAAGATTTCACCTATAAGACCAATCAATGCACCTCTATCAGCGTGATTTCACCTATAAGACCAATCAATGCACCTCTATCAGCAAGATTTCTCTATAAGACCAATCAATGCACCTCTATCAGCAAGATTTCCAAAAGAAGCCGCACTGAAAACAAAGTTCAGGTTGTCACTTTTTCCCAAGTGTTAAATCTGAGAAGGTAACGTTAACGTTTTCTAAGGATCTGGTTTGTCTCCTGGATAGACTGGACTGTGGCATCTTTTACATTTGTAGCTAAGCTATTTGCATCAGACAATGTCTGGTCGGGTTTGTGTTGTAAGACACAGGATCTGTCCCATGTCAGAGCGAAGCTGTTCTCTTTCAGTCTTGTTGAGGGGATCTCTTTGTACCCGTCGCGCTGCCTGTAGTGTAATAGACTGCACGTTATAAATATAGCGGTGCTGATCCACATGAACCTCACCTTCAACAGTAAGAAAGTTCATACCGACATAGCAGAAAGTTCCATGTTCCGCACTTCTGACAATGAATGCAGACTTTAATATAGGGATGACCGTTGTCGAAACGTGTGAACCAGCCCAAAGGAAATCATCAACATGACACGCAACTAATCCAATGACTTTATACTGTACATCCACCACGTCAAATACCGCTGGGTCCACTGGAGACATTTTACCAGCCGTTTTCAGCATTTTATTGTACCAGTATAACGTAGCATCTGCAAGGCCATAAAAACACTGGTTTATTTTTCTCTTCCTGCCTCACGAGGAGGCCTGACATCGAGGTCCCTAGACAACTGCATACCCTGTAAGAAAGCAGATTTGATGTCCATGGAATTTATTTGCGAAATTACAGCCAGTAATAGTCCAATAGATTCAGCAGCGCAGAAACTCTTCTTTTACCCATCTGGTAGAAATGCACTTTTGACCGGCATCAAGAACTTCCTCAAACACATTGTTTTCATACCAATTCATGATTTCATTTTGTTTGGCAGCATTCAATGAAAAGTATTTTGTTATGAATACATCTGTTTCCTGATCAGGTCCATCAACGTCTGTTGCTATAAATACACCTGTGTCCTGATTAGATAAGTCTCCTTTTGTCCCTCATTATCATCACAATAAATATTTTGCAGATTAGATCCTTAGCATTCTGTGGATCACCTCCACCTTGTTTAGTAAACGTAATACAGTAATAGCTTGGATTGCGAGCAGAATTCCTTCCGGAAGCTTGTAATCCAAGATACTCTTAATGGAAACCATTTATTCATATGAAAATGATTATACTGTACAGTATAAAGTAAAAATAAAACAAATTAACCTGCACGTTGCCTTTGAGAAGAATTGTGGCTGGTGAGAGAGAGAGGAGGGTTATTGTGCAGGACGTTTATCACTAACGGAATCACTGCAATCTGTTGGGATGGTTTCAGCGCATCCAGTGTAATGTGCGATTCGATTACGCATGTTACAGCGTGTGACACCCTCCCCCCATCAAGCTGCCAGAATGCTGGGACGGACGCAGGGAGGAAAGGTGACCATGACCTCAGTTGTGACCTGACGCTCGGCAGATGACATCGCTTGTATATAAAGTCAAAATTTATAATAAAAAAATAATGTTGCTCTTCTTGCAAAACGCTCTCAATCCAAGGTTTTACTGCAGTCTGTCCTGGTTTGATCTTTACACCTGTTCCAGTTTGTGTTCTTCTAGAATGAATCACGGTATCAGTTTGTGGCCGATCCACTTCTTCAGTATTAACCTCGGTTTCTGGTTCACTGGGTTTACCATTACATTGTTAATGTCTTGCAATTTATTATTTTGTATTTCTGTAACATTTCAATGTTCTTGAATCCAGGACATACTTGAAAACGAGAGAAATCTCAATGTATCCGTCCTGGGGAAACACTTTATAAATAAATAAAATAAGCTGCTATGATCATGTTATTCTGGCTATTGAGTTGCACAGTATGATCATCTTGATGTCCTTGTGCATTCATTCTACAAAGCCTGGACTGGTGTCCTCTAACTAGAATTCCCCCATGTCTCCCAAATACAACAGCTCCATCTTGACCATTAATGACTCCTGGTCCCTTCCATTCAGGGGAGTCTCCTGTCTCATACAGATCTGTAGGTCCGAGCTGTTTACGCACGGCTCTTCTGATTCTCGGAGCATTCGGCTTCAGTAAATGCTTTTCTGGAGGCATGTAAGGCAGGAATATGTTCTACCAAATCATTCCTGGTAGCACCTTCTAGAGCAGCTGGTTTTATCAATCATTACAGAAGGAAGATTAGGATTCTGTCCAAATACAAGTTGATACGGACTGTATTCATGAACATTCAACATCCTGTTCTTAGCCATGAGGGCCCAATCGAGGGCAGTGTGCCGATCACAGCCTTCCTCTCTTTTGGAGGATTTCAGTAAGCGTTTGGTTAGGTCTTTCTAGTAGTCCATTGCGTCAGGGACTATACCCTGCTGTTGCTTGTGACTCAATATTAAAGTTTTCAGCCATGTCTCGGATCTCATCCTTATTTAACTCTCCCACCAAGATCACTGTATAACCTTTGAGGAGCACCATGGACACAATTCCAAGTGTGGACAAAGGAATTGCAATTTCAGATGGCCTTTGTCCCAACAATGTTTCCCAAACTAAAATGGGTGAAGTGGTCGATTTTTATATGAAGATACCAGACACCTGGTTCTAGCTCATGCAAATCCAGTGCCACCGTTTCATTAGATACCGAAGCGAAGGCAGGTCCCACCGCAGGTTTTGGTCATTTCCTATTTGGTGCAGGATAGAGAAAAAAACAAACTCTTTATCCTTATTCCCTGAGCTTAAAAAGGAGTCTCTCAGCCATTCTGCCGACGCGTGACCAAATTGTTTACGGAGTTCAGAAGAACTTTTTAGCTTTTTCTTTTGAAGGCGTTAAGATTTCTTCTTATTTTATGAGTTTCTGATATTTATTTATTTATAAAGTATTTTCCCAGGAAGGATACATTGAGATTTCTCGCGTTTCAGTATGTTCAGGGTTCAACAACATTGAATTTTAAGGCAGGCTCAGAGGCTTCATATTTGCAATCTCAAGAATATATAAAGCGCAGGAGTGAGGGTGTCTGTTGGCACCCTCTATAATACAAAATTAGTCAGACAGCTGCAGCTGAATATCGATTCCCTCTCACAGCATCCAACCGGGAGGGTAGACAATTCACACAAAGAAAAAAAGTAATACGATATCAGCGCTGCTTCAAAAAGGTGAACTAGTGTCACCCAATTTAATTCCAATGAGGACCAAAAGTTAGACGTTTCGGGGTCGCAGCCCCTTCCTCAGTGTGTAGTGCCCATTCTTTATTGCACCCACAGCAGCAAAGAACAGTGATAAAAAGAAAAAAACAGCCCCCAACATGGGGTACCCTCCCAGTCTGCAAACCCCACCCCCAAGTCTATAAATGGTCTGGAGCAGTCACACCCTCTTTCTTTGCTGCTCCTGCATCAGACCAGATAAGTAATTTCTCTCCTATCTGCCTGCCTGGAGTATTTTCTTTTACTATAAAATCAATTAAAAAAAAAAAAAATTGTTTTAGACTGGTACTGACTTTCCCCGGCTACAACCGCGGGGGTCATTTAACCTGCTCGGTGGGATAAATCCAGCGAGTCTGGAAACGGACCTTCCTGCATTTTCCTGCCGTCCGTGTTTTCGTTGCCTTTGGCGGCTTTGACTGGTTTGTTTCCCGCAGGTTTTAGCCTTGCTTTCAGCCTCCCTTGCCTCCTTCGGCGGCAACATCCTCGCGGCCACCCAAATTCCCGCGGTAACTCAGCCATCTGGGGAGTCACATGTCTGCATGTTCCCAGGCTCACTCAAGGTTTGACTCTTGACGGAGCAGTACGTTATACGGCAACATGTCCCTTCCCAGCCAGTCAGGGGGTAGTAGTTCATCTCAGGCTGGTGAATCAGATTCTGCAGCAAGCTCCCACCGCTATGAGTTATCAGATAAGTTTGCACCCCCCCCCTCCTCCCAAGAAGCGCTCCAAAACGGAGACCTGCTATGCGGCCATGGAGGCTGCTCTTCAGTCCTCCATTTCCCGATCCCTGTCAGCAGCTGTTTCCGCGATCTCAATGTCCTTCCAGAGGACGATGGATGAAGCTGTGGCTTCAATTAAGGCCTCCCCTGCTCCTAGTGCAGACCCTGCAGTACCTTCTGGTTCAGCCCTGAGTGGCTCGAAGAAACGTGCAAAAACTAAGCACATTGATGTTCCTCAGAGGGGCTGGCAACCCAGACAATCTGCCTTCTGAAAAAAGCGAGGTGACCGCGCATAAGAGAACCCCTAGACGCAGGGCTTTGGTGGCTGCTGTTTCTAAGGATAGGCCTCAACCTGAGGGTTCTGGCCGACTCCCCAAACAGTCTAACTCAGAGGGTGAGGAACCCAAGCAAGGGGAAGATGGAGTCATAGAACTCTATGCTCTGCACGATGTAGGCCTGATGGCCGAGGATGAAAGACCCCCCACCACCATTGTTGTCTAGTAAAGAGGTGGTGTGCGACCCTCTGGGCCGCCAGATTTCCCCAGCGGGGGTCTTGCACCCGCGGTTTACTGCATGGTCCCCTATGCCTCATGTAGAGTTGTGGGTGGATGCCCATATGCGGCTCACTATGGACAAGGAGACACTGGTTAATATGAGGGGGGAATGCCCTCGTCCTACCACCGTGGGCAAGACTTGTCTCACTCCGGTGGTGGACGAGGATCTTGTTAGGTGACCACCCCTGACATGGCATTGCGAGTTTGTGAAGACAAGATTCTTGATGTGGCTCCTCCATTGATTTACCTCCGATATGGTGGAGGATGTCCGCTTGAATGACTCCCCATTAGACCTGGAGGATGTCACTGGTTGGATTCAACGCTCGTTGTGCTTGTTGGGTGGAGCTAATGTGGCACTGGCTGCCAAACGACGCAAGTCAATGATTTTGAGGATTAATCCTCAGTTTATGGTGATGGCCAATAGAGACAAAGCTCAGGGCATGCTTTATGGTGACCGCTTCATTAAGAGCATGGGAACCTACACCGGTCCCTTTACCGCCCTGGATAAGGTGGAAACGGCCATAAAAAAAGGTGTTCCCTAAGGTTTTTCGATCGGGCTGGCAGAGGAAGGGGCCGCTCTGCCAGCCGCGCCGGCTCTGTGGGCATTACCAGAGGCTCCTTCCGGGCCTCCACTGCCATTGATTCAGGTTCCACCACCTAAGGACCCTCTACCCAAGCTCAGGCCTGTAGAGGCCATGGATTCCAGAGTGGCCGAGGTTCTTTCCGTACCCGATGTCCGAATGGTAAGTCTTCCATGTATTGTTCCTCACTCGTCAGTTCCGGTGGGGGGCCGAATCCGTTACTTTCTCATGAAATGGGAGGTGCTTACCGCGGACCCATGGGTCCTAAATACTGTCAAGGGATTCGAGACCCTTGGCGCGACCGCATGTGGCGCTTCGCATGTCTGCCGTTCGGCCCTTCATCCGCTCCGTGGTGTTTCACGAAGCTCATGAAGCCGGTTGTGGAGTCCCTTCGAGTGAGGGGCGTGCGCCTCATTTATTTAGACGACGTTCTGTTGATGTCAGATTCCGCGGAATCTCGTCTCCATTTGTCATGGACGATCTTGCTCCTGCAGGATTTCGGTTTCCTGATAAACAAGGAAAAGTCTCTGTATGTACCCACTCAGTGTTTGGAATTTCTAGGTTTCCTACTGGACTCACACGTCATGATGCTCAGTGTTCCCCTCTCCAAGGTCCGTTCCATTCGCAAAGAGGTTCGTTCTATCCTGCGGGACCCCTCGCCCACGCTAAGAGCTGGCGAGGGTGATTGGCGATTTTTCCTGTCCGCTTCATTACAGAGCCCTTCAGAGATTGAAGGTCCGTTCTCTCCGCTCTGTGACGGGCTATTCCCGCCGGGTTCCCCTTTCCAATCATGCAAGGAGAGCTCTGGAGTGGTGGTTGACAGATTGGTCTCACTGGAACGCTCGCCCGGTGCGGCCTCCTTTGCCTACGCGGACCATAGAATCCGAAGCGAGCCGTTCGGGTTATTTATTTATTTATAAAGGATTTTACCAGGAAGGAGCTAATGTGGCACTGGCTCGGTGCGACGGAGACAGGAGGTGGTTGGTCGACCCAGGAACAAGGTCTCCATATAAACTCTCTGGAACGTCTAGCGGCGTTCTTCGCCCTTTAGTGCTTTTAGTCTCTATGCCTTCCCCCGTTTCTGCTGTTATTGCGCATTTTGAGGCGTCTCTGCAAAACCGGGACGGAGGTGGGGTTAGTGACACCGTTCTGGCGGTCTCAGCTGTGGTTGCCTCTTCTGTTGGAGTACTCGCTGGCTCCGCCCAGGTTGATTCCGCACTCTTCCTCCCTGCTGTTGGGGCCGGACGGCCTTCCTCATCCGTTGCTGAGAGAGGAGCGGTTGTCCCTAGTGGTCTGGATGTTTTCAGGATCTCCTGGCAGGCCACGGCATTTCAACCCAAACTGAGGAATTGTTGCAGCATGCTTGGGCCCCGGGTACGACAGGGGCCTATCGCTCTGCCTGGGCCGCTTGGCACAGCTGGTGTTTGCAACGGGGTGAGAATTCCAATTCTGCCCCTCTTGGGTCGGTTTTGGATTTCCTGTCCTCTCTATTTAATTCAGGGTTGGCGTTTCGTACCATCAATGTGTACCGTTAGGCGTTGTCTGCGGGTCATCAGGGTTTCCCGTTGGGCAGTCACCCCTTGGTATGTAGTCTCCTTAAGGGGATGCGTTGGTCTCGGCCTCCAGCCCCGCGTTATTCCTCTACATGGGATGTTTCTTTGGTACTAGATTTTCTTTGTTCTTGGCCGGTTAATGCCTCTATGTCCTTGCGTCAGTCGTCCGCTAAATTGTTGGTATTGCTTTGTCTGATCTCGTCAGCGATGTTCGGGCCCTGGACTTCGGAGTACGGTCTTTCCTCCCAGAAGGGGTTTGTTTTGACGTTTCTCAATGGACTAAGACCTCTATCCGTACAGTGTTTTTTCCGTCGGTTCCGGAATTGTGTCCTGTCCTAGGTCTTAAGGAATATGAATGTCGTATTTAGGATTTTCGTTCGCTTCCTGTGTCTCCACTGTTTGTTTCCTTTTGTGCCCCGCACAAGCCTGTTAGTTTTACGCTGGCGAGATGGGCCTGCCTTAAAGTTCCCAAATGTTCCTACTTCCGATGACAGAAAGTTTGGATTTTAATAAGGACTCGGAGGCGAGGATTTCCCGCCCTGGGGGTGGTGTGTCCTAGACCGGCTGTGTGGTCGCTGTAGTTGGGCGCAGCGCATGATTTTCATTTGGCTTTTGTCCCTCGTCCTTGGGTACCGGGGATTTCGGTGTCTGCTCTTCCTAATTTTGGCTTTGTGTTATGTATTTTCTTTCAGCCACTTGATTTCTTTTGGAATGGATCTCCGTGTGGACTTCACGTGTGCCCTGGACTTGGTTCGTTTTTCCGGGCCTCCTTCCATTGGTCGCATGAAGAAAGAGGGTGTGACTGCTCCAGCTCCGACCATTTATAGACTTGGGGGCGGGGTTTGCAGACTGGGAGGGTTTTTATCACTGTTCTTTGCTGCTGTGGATGCAATAAAGAATGGGATTGCAAATACTCGCCTCCGAGTCCTTATTAAAATCCAAACTTTCCCAAATTTTCCTGCTTCCGATGACGGAATTTCTGTAACAATTCAAAGTAATAAAACGCAAGACATTAAAAACACAAAAATACAGATTAACAGAAAATAAATATGTAGGAAATATAGTCGCTGTGTTACATGTTTACAGGTGCATTCTGTATATAGTCACTGTGTTACAGGTTTACAGGCGCATTCTGTATATAGTCACTGTGTTACATGTTTACAGGCGCATTCTGTGTATAGTCGCTGTGTAACATGTTTACAGGTGCGTTCTGTATATAGTCACTATGTTACATGTTTACAGGTGCATTCTGTATATAGTCACTGTATTACATGTTTACAGGCGCATTCTGTATATAGTCACTGTTACAGGTTTACAGGCACATTCTGTATATAGTCACTGTGTTACATGTTTACAGGTGCAGTCTGTATATAGTCACTGTGTTACATGTTTACAGGCGCATTCTGTATATAGTCACTGTGTTACATGTTTATAGGCGCATTCTGTATAGTCACTGTGTTACATGTTTACAGGCGCATTCTGTATATAGTCACTGTTACATGTTTACAGGTGCATTCTGTATATAGTCACTGTGTTACATGTTTACAGGCGCATTCTGTATAGTCACTGTTACATGTTTACAGGCGCATTCTGTATAGTCACTGTGTTACATGTTTACAGGCGCATTCTGTATATAGTCACTGTGTTACATGTTTACAGGTGCATTCTGTATATAGTCACTGTGTTACATGTTTACAGGCGCATTCTGTATATAGTCACTGTTACATGTTTACAGGTGCATTCTGTATATAGTCACTGTGATACATGTTTACAGGTGCATTCTGTATATAGTCACTGTATTACATGTTTACAGGCGCATTCTGTATATAGTCACTGTGTTACATGTTTACAGGCGCATTCTGTATATAGTCACTGTGTTACATGTTTACAGGTGCATTCTGTATATAGTCACTGTGTTACATGTTTACAGGCGCATTCTGTATATAGTCACTGTGTTACATGTTTACAGGTTCATTCTGTATATAGTCACTGGGTTACATGTTTACAGGTGCATTCTGTATATAGTCAGTCACTGTGTTACATGTTTACAGGTGCATTCTGTAAATAGTCACTGTGTTACATGTGCATTCCGTATTGAGGTATGTGAATGGAGAAATGGAGATCCCTTAAGCGACTTTAGACTGGGGGAAGATTTGATGGCATCATCAATATAATTTTCTATCCATTTCTCACCACACACAGTGCGGGTGCATGCAGGGTCAATGGTCGCTGATCCCAAGGATTCCCTCAGGAATATCTCTGAATCAGACCTCAAGGCTTTAGTAAATATCACATTCTACAACATTTGCATCTTCAGTTAGTTTTACTTGATCAGTGTTTTTATGAGGGACAGTCTTAGCCCAGTGGAATGTCCTTAGACAAGCTGCGCATGTGGAACGCTTGACGATTTATCCAGTGGATTGGTGCCTGGTAATGGCTGCTTTAATGTCCAAATTGCAGCGCAGCATTCAGTCTCTCTCTCCCATATCGTCTTGGTTCACTTGTATTCCATATAATGAAGCTGTTATTTTTCCGGCAAAAATCCTTTTTAACCCCTTAGTGACCGGGCCGTTTTACACAAATCCGTCTTTTAGTGACCACTGCCATTTTTACATTTCTGCGCTGTTAGTGTTTAGGTCAAATTTTCCTCTTACTCGTTTATTCAACCCACACATATTATACACCCTTTTTCCCGCCATTAAAAGGACTTTCTAAAAATACCATTATTTGCATCATATCGAATAATTTACTATAAAAAAAATATGAAATATGATTGAAAAAAAAAAAAAAAAAAAAAAAGGTAAAAACACACTTTTCGTAATTTAATCCCCAAAATCTACAACCACCACAAAAGACCCCGACTAAATAGTTTCCGAATTTTGTCCCGAGACTAGAAATACCCAATTTTTACATGTTTTTGCTTTTTAACCCCTTCACTGCTGAGCCAGTTCACCTATGTGCGCTGCGCTCATTCTGACTGTTTTTGCCAATTTTTTTTTGATGTCAGGCTAGGTACTATTTAACTAACCCCCCCCCCCCGACAAAAAAAAAAAAAAAAAATTTTATATTTATTTTTTTATATTTTATTTTTACACCAAACCTGGTCATGTTTGGTATCATTGGAAAGGCCATGATCAGGCTGATGATCTAGCTGCTGGATCAGAAGATATAGGGGGATCCAAAGGATTCCCCCTGTCTACATGGCAGCTAGGGGGTTAACTGGCCCACTGACATCCTCACCATATGTGAGTATGTCAGTGGGAGGGGGGGTGTGACCTGGAGGCTTGGCTGACATCCAAGATGTCAGCCCCCCTCCAGGTTTGAATCGCGATTTGGCGCAAATTTGCGATCCGGCAGCGAAACGGTTAATGCTGTACAGTGCTGAAAAGGGGAGACTCTCCCCTTTCCAGCGGTGCAACTTACGTCGCTGTACCTTAAACGTTTGGGGAGATAGAGGGCTCCAAAAAGGAGACCCCTCCCCTTCTTGATTCCTCACCACTGGCGCCGGCCGATGGATCGGCTGGCCCCCAGGAAGCGCCAAGGCAAGCTTGCCATAGACATCGTGGGAACCGACGAGGAAGGCGAGTATCGGGCGGGAGGGAGGTTAGAAACATAGAAAAATGTCGGCAGATAAGAACCTTTCGGCCCATCTAGTCGCCCAATTACATGGATACTTTACTTGGATTTATCTTTTGTTTAGGATAGTTACTATGTACGTCCGCGGGTCTAAGGGAGACCTGTGGGCAGGATGTACATAGTATGTTAGCGGTCAGGAAGGAGTTAATGCCGATTTCATGGAAGAAAAGTTTAGCAATCATCTGCCATGGACACTGAGCGAGTCTTCGTTAGAATCGGCTTCATATGCTCCATTGAAAAGAAGAGAAAATTGTGGCAAAAAATAATATTGCTGCCCTTAGGCTTACCTAAGCCACTTGTGCGGGTTACAAAATGATGCGTACCCATACATTACATAGAACTTTTATTGATTTGACACCATGCGTGAATAGGCTACCGAACTAATATTACTAATTATTGTACCATTGGTTTAATGCTGCAACTAGAGGTAGAGCAGAGGTAGATTCAGTATATAATAAATCGCACCAAACGTTTAGTCAATGGTTAGGACCAGACATGCATAATATAGATCACACTTAATGCCAACAAACTGACGCTCGTTCTGGTAGATTTCTGCACTAGCCCTTATGAAGACTCAGCCCTGAATCTACCTCTGCTCTACCTCTATTTGCAGCATTAAACCAATGGTACAATAATTACTAGTATTAGTCCGGTAGCCTATTCACGCATGGTATCAATTTCAATACAGGAACTCGGAGGCGAGTATTTGCATCAACTTTTTTTATTGCACCCACAGCAGCAAAAGATTAATGCAATGAACATAAGAAAAAAAACGTAGGGGCATCCCCCCAGCAGGGAGGTCCCAACCCCAGTCCTTAGTACAACCCCCAAGCTTATATATGTCCTGAGCGGGAGCGGCTTAAGCCTCTTCTTTTGCTGCTCCTGCATCAGCTAAGTATAGACGGTTTACTGGATGTTTATACTGAATTTCTAAAAGGATTTACTGTTCAATGCTCCCTCTTTTCTTACTTAATTGTCTCTAGCGTTCAGCTGTGTTTGAGGCCCCGACTATCACCGGCAAAAACCACGGGGATTGGGTGGTCTCGTGACCAGGACGCCGCCGGCTGTTTCTTACAGCTTGGCGGCGCACCCGGAACTAGTACATGTAATTCATTTACAGACTCCTTTGATCTGGTTACCGCGGTGACCCTCCGAGCCGCAACACTTGAGTTCCATCTCGGCGCGCGGCTCCTCGGGTCCCTCATGGCCAGGTGGTGAGTGCCGGGATCTCGGCGCCGCCATTTTGGATTTGTGTTTTCGCGCACTTTCACCTCGTGAGACACACACACACACGTTTCCAGCTCCAGTTGCTGCTGCAATGTGCCCCGCTCAGCTCAGCTCCCTCGCCGAGAAAGCCCTTCCTCAGCGACAGACTCTGACTCTGCTTCCAGCTCGCGGCAGGTACACGATCCCTCAGACAGGGATTCCTCCACCCAAACGTCTCTCAAAAACGGCGGTGCGTTTTGCCGCCCCGGAGGCTAATCTTCAAGCCTCCACTTTGTCCTCTGCCGTTTCCACCTTAACTGATGCCTTTAAATGCTCAACGAATGACGCTGTTAGTTCAGTCACTAATTTACCTAAAACAATCTGGGCTCCCTACCCAACCAATTGATGCTCCGGCAGTGCCCATGATTTCAGGCCCTTCTGGGTCAAAGAGCAGTGGTAAAACCAAGCACATTGATAAAGCTCCTCGAGGGGCTGGCAACCCCGTAAACTTACCTAAAAAGACGAGCGAGGTTGCCTCGCGTAAGAGAGCCCATGACCGCGGGGCAACAATAGCGTTTTTTGAGAAATGGTCCAAATCTGCGGATTCAGACCAACACCCAGAATATACGGACTCAGAAGGCATCGTGTCCGGTGAGGATGAGGGGTTAGAAATCCACGCCCGACTGATCCAGACCCGACGGTCGATGGGGAGCAAAACCCGCCACCACCACCTCTCGTCTCAGAAGAATGTGGTATGTGACCCGCGTGGCCAACCAATGTTCCACGCGTCTGAGGTCTCACACCCAAGATCCTCTGCCTGGACTCTCCTTCCCTACGTGGAAATGTGGGTGGACGCTAACATGCGGTTGCCTATGGATCAGGCTACGACAGCCAATTTCTTGGCCGAATGCCCCCGCCCCACCACAGCGAGGAAAACATGCCTCACGCCCAAAGTAGATGAGGACATGGCCGACTTCCTCGCCGTTAAAGGCTGGTCGGCCAAACGCGGCATTGAACATACTCTGCGTCTTTGTGAGTAGGGATGAGCCGAACACGGCCGAGTTCGTACCCGAACATTCCAAATGTTGGAATCCGAACCCAATACAAGTCAATGGGGCTGAAAATTCGGTTTTTAGAGTGCCCTCCAAGAGGGCATATATGCTAGATATTTGCCATAAAAGGTGTATGGGTGTCCGGGTAGTGCCCTGGGGGACAGGAAACAAGGACAAGTTTTAAAAAAAGTTTTCCATGAAATAAGGGTTAAAAATAAAAACGAAAAATTCCTTCAAATATCGTGCCTAGGAGGTCCCCATAACCTGCCCGTGAAGTGGCGGATTTCTAGGATGTAAAGAAACACTTGAAAACAAAAAAAATGACATTTCAAATGACGGTAAATGCTTTTCCTTTAATCCATAAACAACTGCTTGGGGCGGCAGGCTGTATGAAAAGAGTAGACATTTTCGGACACGCAGAAAAAGGTTACTGATTTTTTTGGCTAAATTATTGTGAAACTTATGCAGGCTTTGGATGAAAGTAACAATAGGTGCTTTAGAATTGGGCCTTTAGCGTCGGCAACAGTGCCGTCACACCGTAACCCCCTGAGGATATGAATCTTATACAGGCGTCATTGGCAGTGCACCCAAATATTGTGCTTTTGGTGCCAGGCCAGCAAGTACTATTATCATACAGTAACCCCTCTGTAGTATTGTGGAAGAGTGCAGGGTTGGACCCTGCTGTGCAAAAAATGTAAATGTTATAAATCTGGCACAGGCGTCAGTGCAGCCAAATATTGTGCCTTTCATGGCAGCAAGTGCATTCACACCGTAACCCTTTTGTGGTATTGTGGACGAGTTCAGTGCTGGAGGTTTTGTGCATGCAGAAGACAACCCCGATCTATTCCGTTACATCAGCATCAGGGGATTGATAGCTGCTGATCCAGGACGAATTCATTTTTATAAATGTCAGCCGGTCTACAGAGTCGGTGGACAGACGCACTCCTTTGTCTGTGACAAACCCTCCAGCGGCACTGAACGTCCTTTCAGAAAGCACGCTAGATGAAGGGCAACCTAGTAGCTGCATAGCATATTGGCTAAGTTCTGGCCAGTGATCCAATCTCAACACCCAATAAGCCAGTGGATCATCTGCTGGAAAGGTATCCAGGTCTGCCCTTGCCCCTAGGTAGTCCTGCACCATATGGTGAAGACACTGGTAATGGGTGCCTACATTTGACGTCCCTGGGCGTCGTGGACTAAATTTTTTTTTAAAAATGCATCAGTCAAGCGGCCCTGGCCTTCCCTACTATTCCTCTGATCATCCGCAGCCTCAGAAGCACTTGTGTCAGCACTTGATAACCTACCAGTGCCTGGAAAGGTGTTACACAAGTGTCGCTTTAGAGCGTCCAAGTTTTTTCATCCTGTGCTCCCTCTGTGCGGGCAGGAGGAGCTCTGCAACTTTACCCTTGTATTGTGGATTAAGAAGGGTTGCCAACCAGTAATGATCCCTCTCCTTGATAGCACGAATCCTGGGGTCCTTTAGCAGGCTTTGCATTATAAGGGAGCCCATGCAGCATAGGTTGGAGGTGGCATTAGCTTCCGAGTCTTCCTGGTCAATGAGGATGAACGTATCATGCACTTCCTCCTCCCAGCCACGCAGTAGCCCTCGTGTTTCTGGGCACACAAAACCCTCCCTTGAGGAATCCCCACCTTCAATGCCCCCAATACTTAAATATTCCTCCTCCTTATCCTCCTCCTGTCTGATCTGAGCAGGACCCCCTGGCATGCTGTCTGCGGAAAGACTGGGGTCTTGAGAGCTGGGAAGGCCTACTCTTCCTCCCGCTGCTCTGCCTCTAGAGCCACATCTATAATTCCCCACAGAGTGTGCTCCAGCAGGAACACTAAAGGAATTGTGTCACTGATGCATGCACTGTCCCTGCTCACCATCCTCGTTGCCTCCTCAAATGGTGACAGTACAGTGCATGCATCCTTGATAATCAGCCACTGCGGGGGGGAGGGACCAAGTTGACCTGAACCTGTCCTTGTGCCATACTCACACAGGTACTCGTTGATGGCCCTCTGCTGCTTGTGCAGACGCTGCAGCATTGCTAATGTCGAGTTCCACCAGGTGGGCATGTCACAGATCAGACGGTTTGTGGGAAGGTGGAATTCTCTTTGAATTTCTGCCAGGCGAACGCTTGCTGGAAATGACCATTTGAAGTGGCTGCAGAGTTTTCTGGCCTGGCTGAGAAGCTCTGGCAGCCCTGGGTACTTGGTTAGGCAACGCTGTACCACTAGATTTAGGACGTGTGCTAGGCATGGTACATGTGTCAATTTACCCTTGCGTAGGGCGGAGAGAAGGTTGCTGCCATTATCGCAGACGATCATTCCCAGCTGAAGCTGGCATGGTGTTAACCATCTCTGCACCTGCCCCTGCAAAGCCGACAGAATTTCTGGCCCGGTGTGGCTCCTGACCCCTAAACAAACCAGCTCAAGCACAGTATGGCATCTTTTTGCTTGAGCCATTGCGAGAACAAAAACGGAGACGGAGAACAAGCTCCAGCACAGAGCCCCGTCTTGGATCCCTCCCAGCTGCAATCAGAGTTACCCAGTGTGCCGTGAAGGAAATGTAACGACCCTGTCCATGCTTGCTGGACCACGTGTCTAAAGTCACATGCACCTTGTTACTGACTGCCTTTCCCAATGACTGGATAACATTGTCTTCCACGTGCTGTTATAGTGCTGTAATGGCCTTGCGTGAAAAGTAATGGCGTTTTGGAACCTGCCATTGTGGTACAGCACATTCAGCAAATTCACGGAAGGGAGCAGAGTCCACCAGCTGGAAAGGCAGCAGCTGCAATGCGAGTAATTTTGCTAAGCTGGCATTTAGACACTGTGCTTGGGGATGGTTGGGACTATATTTTTTCTTACGCTGCAGCAGCTGCGGCAACGTAATCTGACTGGGTAAATCTTCAGTTGATGGGATGATGTCACATTGTGAGGAAGGACCTGGTACATCCATTATTGTAGCATCATCCCTGTCAGTGGAGGTTGTAGGCAATGACATGGAAGGACATACAGTGGGGGTAGAGACAGATGAGGAGGAGGACGACCTACGCAAAGTTTTGCGCCAACGGGATGTGTGGCAGGAGGTCATATGTCCCCTCAAGCACGTGGTACCCAAGTGTCCGGTGTCTTTCCCACGCTTAAGCCTCATCTGACAGATTAAATAGCAACGGTGGGGTCTGCTGCACATTTCTTAAAGAACTCCCAGCAGACAGCAGAGTTCCTGCGTGTGTGCTTTGAGACAACAGCGCTCTGCACCGGAGCAGCTCTGACATGTGATGCCTTGGACTGGCTAGTGCTACGGTTGGTCATAGAGGATGTTGTGCCTCCTCCTCCCCCTCTTCCTCACTTGATTCCTCTGTTCGATCAGGCACCCAGGTGGAGTCAGTGACCTCATCATCATTGTCATCATCCCCTATCTCCTCGTCACTGGAGCCAACTTGGCAGTATGCTGCAGCTGCTGGGGCAACATGAGTGCCAGTTATTTGTGTGTCACTGGCACCCCCTTCCTCTAGGTTGATTAGACTTCCTTCCTCAACCTCAGAGATTGAATCAGAGCACTGTACTTGCTGCACATCCTCAAGCAGCATGTCACTGTCATTGTAGTCAAACAATTCAGCTGACTGTGTGTGTGTGATAGCGAGGCTACAGCAGGAGTAGCTGTGGACATGGAGGCTGCATTAGATGCTTTGGCAGCTGAGGTGGACTGTAAAGCAATACAAGCCTGGCTGGCAGAGGACTCGGATGGCCTGGTTAGCCAATCCACCAAATCCTCTGTATGTTGCTGCTGCTTAAGACGGCCAGCACCAGTTAGGACAAGCGTGCCCCTGCAGAGGATGCACCACGTCCAGAGGCACAGCCTCCCGACACAGGGGCTGCTTGCCCTCTTATCTGTGTCTGGGAGCGTCTGCCTGTCCTTTTTGTTCTTTCAGACATGGTGAGGGATATATAGATTAAATATATACAGAACTCTGATTCAACTCTGGTATAAAGATTAAAGATTTACAGAACTCTGGTATAACTCAGTGAGACACCCTGATAGCTGGCAGCCAGTGACAATACACAGATTACAAATCCCTCCTATAAATCAGTGAGACCCCCCTGATGGGTGGCAGTGAGAAGACACAAATTACAATTTGCATAAATCTGCTAGAAGTATGTGGGACCCCTTGATGGATGGCAGTGAGAAGCCACAGATTACAAGTCTCAGAAACCTCCTATAAATCAGTGAGTCCCCCTGATAGTTGGCAGCCAGTGAGAACACACGGATTATAACAATTCCCAAATATTTTGTAGAAATTAGTGACCCCCAAAATACTTGCTGGCAGTGACAAGACACAGATCACCTCAATTCCCAAATGTTTTGTAGAAATGAGACCCCCCCCCCCAGTAGCGTGGCAGACCAGCAGTAAGAACACACAACAACAATCTCCTATGAAATCTCCTCTCAAATGCGTGCAGAAGCGCTGCGTGGAAACCTTATATAATGTGCTGCGGGACTTAGCTCTGTGAGCCCATGATTGAGCCCTGATTGGCATAGTGTTGAACCTGTCTTGCACCAGACCTGTGGTCAGGTGCAAGGCTGTAGCCAATTACGAGCTTCAGGCCAGTGGAAAAATGCATTGTGGGCCATTGTGATCGAGCATGCACCGAACACCCGGAAATGTTCGGAGTTCGCGAGCAGACCGAACAGGCTAAGTTCGGTTCGAACTCCGAACCGAACATCTCATCCCTATTTGTGAGGACAAGGTCCTGGATGTGGCAGCTCCACTGGTTTTCCTCCTGGACTCTGTGGAAGACGCCCGTTTAAATGATAGACCCTATGGAGGTTTCCGGCTGGCTAGAGGTCCCTCTGCCTCTTGGGGGGCGCTAATGTCGCGATCGCTGCCGAAAAGGCGTAAATCGATGTTAATGCGCATGGACACACATCTTACCTCCCAGGCTGTAAAGGATTTGGGTGCCAAGGCACAGGGCCTCCTATTTGAGGAAAAATCCATTAAAAACCTGGGATCGTACTCTGGCACTTTTACCCAGTTGGACAAAGTGGGAGGAAAATATTTAGAAAGTTTTTTTCCACGGGCTGCCAGAGGAAGGGGCCGCTTTGCTGGCAGGAGAGGTGCTTCAGGCACCGACAGAGGCTCCTTTAATTCAGCCACATACAATCAGCCTGCGGGCTTTGCCGGAGTTTCCTCCCGCTCCCATCCCTGGCGTGGACGTGGCTTCTGAGGTGACCGTGGTTTCCAGTACCCTGGTCGTGGAGCAGGGGAGACTACCTCAGATTATTCCTCATTCACATGTGGTTATTGGGGGTCGCATAGCACGCGCATGGGACGGGCTCACATCGGATCCTTGGGTCCTGCGCACTGTACAGGGTTTTCCCATCACATTCACCGACCTACCCCATGTTCAGTCGGCTCCTCCTCAACCTTTAAAATTCTCAACCGCCCACGAGGCGCTGGTGGACGCGGAGGTACGAGCTCTGCGGAGCAAAGGCGCCATAGTGGAGGTGACTCCAGGGGTACCCCGCTTTGTAAGCAATCTGTTCTTGGTGCCCAAGAAAGGGGGCGACATGAGGCCGGTGATAAATCTGAGAGACCTCAATGTGGGAGTGGAATACCACCACTTCAAGATGGAGGGCATACACACCCTCAGGGAAACTCTACTTTACAGAGATTGGATGGTAAAGCTGCATTTAAAGGACGCATACCTGTCTGTCCCTATGGCGCCCACATCCTGCAATTACCTTTGTATCGTATGGCGAAACCACGTATGGCGGTTCACCTGCCTCCCGTTCGGCCTCTCCTCGGCCCCGTGGTGCGTCACAAAACTCATGAAGCTAGTCATTGCCTCGCTGCGCGCCCAGGGTGTTCATTTAATCATTTACCTGGACAATGTCCTGTTAATGGCAAACTCCACCGACCTATTGAAACTTCATCTAAGGTGGACAATCTCCCTGCTGCAAGGCCTGGGATTTCTCATAAATCAGGAGAAATCCTTGTTGGTACTGACCCGGAGCATAGAGTTCCTGGGATTTCTTGTCGACTCCGTCGCCATGACCCTCAGTGTTCCACCGCCCAAGGTCCACTCCCTTCGGAAGGACGTACGCTCCCTATTAAGGAACCCTGCTCCGTCCCTGCAGGCCCCTGGCTCGAATCATCGGAGTCCTCGCGGCAACTCGTTTGGCAATTCTCCCTGCTCCCCTACAGTATCGGGGCCTCCAGACCTGGAAAGGCCCGTTTTCTCCGTTTGAATCCGGATTATTCGCAGAGGGTGCTGCTGTCAGACGAGGCGCGGGAAGACCTACGCTGGTGGCTTTCCGACTGGGCCAGATGGAACGCTCGTCCGGTGATGGACCCGACCCCGACTAGGACCATAGAATCGGATGCCAGCCCCTGGGGGCACCTGGAGACAGGGGGTCGGTGGTCCCCCTCAGAAGCAGAGGCCCATATCAACGTGTTGGAACTCTTAGCAGCGTTCTTCGCTCTCCAATGCTTCGTCGGGCACGGGACTCATCGGTGTGTGCTGCTACGCATGGACAATAAGGCGGCGGTCCGTTATATCAATGCCCTGGGGGGCACTCGATCGAGACTTGACATCCAAGGCCCGGTACCTATGGGAATTCTGCCTGCAGAGAGGACTCTTCACAGTGGCCGAATTCATCCCGGGCCTGTGCAACATTGTGGCAGACTGGAACTCGCGTCATCTGACACAGCGGGGACTGGCGTCTACTACCATCAGTTTTCGACGACATCGTTACTCTCTGGGGTCCGCTGCAGGTGGAACTCTTCGCGTCCAGACTGAAATCGTCAATTGCTGGGATTCTTCAGCTGGCGACCGGATCCGGAAGCACTGGCCACAGATGCCCTCAGACTTCAATGGCCGCAGGGCCGTCATTACACCTTCCTTCCGTTTCGGATATTATGCAGAGTTCTATCCGCGCTGAGAGAGCAAGGGGCGGAATTGGTACTCCTGACCCCGCTCTGGCAGTCCCAACCCTGTTACCCCGACCTATTGGAACTGGCGATAGATATGCCGAGGGTGCTGCCCTGCCCAGTGAACCGGCTGACAGACCCGGAGGGCCTTCCGCATCCCTTGGTGATGGGGGAAAATAAATAAATAAATAAAAAAGGACTGACGGTGGCGTGGTTGGTTTCAGGTTCGCCTGGCAAACCGCAGATGTTTCGGAGGGGACTGCTTCCCTACTACAACAGGCGTGGGCTCCAGGCACGCGGAGCGCCTATAAATCGGCATGGGACCATTGGCACCGCTGGTGTTTGGGACAGGGCCACGATTCCCTTACTGCCCCTGTGATGGTTGTGTTGCATTTTCTGTCGTCCCTGTTTGATAGTCCGGAAAGCCAAACCCGAATCAATGTGTATCGCGCAGCGATTTCGGCTGGTCATGTTGGTTTGGAGGGTGTCCCGGTGGGTCGCCATGCCCTGGGTATGTCGCTCACTAAAAAGGTGTTGGTCTCTCCCGGCTTCTCGATACTCCTCGACCTGGGACGTATCTTTGGTTCTTGAGTTTTTGCGTGGCTGGCCGGCTAATGACTGTCGTTGTAACAAGTATCCGCCAAGTTGTTAGTCTTGTTATGTCTGATTTCCTGCAAACGTGGGGGCGATGTTAGAGCCCTGGACTTCCAGGTCTGTTCCTTTACACCGGAAGGGGTTCGGTTTGATGTTTCCAGACGTACGAAGACGGCTATTCGTTCAGTGTTCTACCCCGCTTTCGCTGGTGATCCTCAATTGTGCCCCGTGCGGGGTCTTCAGGTCTATGAGGCTCGCACGATGTCCCTTAGTGATGCCCCGGTGTCTCCATTGTTTGTGTCTTTCCGGGCTCAGCATGCCCCGGTGTGCTCCTCTACGTTGGCACAGTGGGCCCGATGGCTGTTGGCTTTGGCAGGCGTTGATGTGTTGCGCTTTGGGGCGCACTCTGAGGGGGGCCGCAGCCTCTAAGGTGGTTGCTTCGGGGTGTAGAATTGAGGATTTGATGAAGGCGGCAAATTGGTCGCAGGAATCTACCTTTCGCCGTTTTTATTTCCGCCCGCTCACCCATATGTCTCAGGCTCTGGTGCGTTAAACCTGCAAATAGGAGCCTCCGAGTTCCAAATGTGACGGAAAGTTTAGATTTTAATAAGGACTCGGAGGCGAGTATTTCCCCCCCCCACACCCTCCCGTTCTCATGTTTCACGTTTCACAATATATACTAGTAATAAATTATTGAACTTTGGGTTTCGGGTTTCTTGTGGTTCTTTTCCTTACGCCGTTGATGGGTGACGAGGGGGAGGGGGCTCAGTTGACGGGGTTTTTCCCTGGAATTATACCCCCTTTTTCTGTTCACTACTGGGTTGTCCCTTTATGTAGTTGTATTTGACCACTTCCTGGCGGTGGGTGGGTGCTCGTTGTGGGGTTCCTGATGGGTTCCCTGTTTGAATGCCTGGCTCGTGTTTGTGTTCTCTTCACAGCCTCGTGAATGCTGCGAGACCTCACTTCCCAGATGGTTCGACTGGCTCCGTTCCTCGTTTGCCACTGATGACCATTTTGGGTTCTGAAGCTGCTGCTAAAAGAAGAGGTTTCAGCTGCTCCCGCTCAGGACATAGTACCACCCCCAAGCTTATATAAGGACTGGGGTTGGGACCTCCCTGCTGGGGGCAGGGGGTGCCCCTACGTTTTTTTCTTATGTTCATTGCATTCATCTTTTGCTGCTGTGGGTGCAATACAAGAAGTTGATGCAAATACTCGCCTCCGAGTCCTTATTAAAATCTAAAAACTTTCCGTCACATTTGGTAGGAAAATTTAGGAATGATTTGTGATTTTAGAATCAATAAGTTCTATGTAATGTATGTTTTAAGCATCATTTTGTAACCCGCACAAGTGGCTTAGGTAAGCCTAAGGGCAGCAATATTATCTTAATTGGAGGTTTAACCCTAACACTGCTGGTAAAAGACTCCGTAGTCCTTTTTGGGTTATTTTTTTCTTGTGTGCTCCATCTCTTTCCTCTCTCAGAAACACAGTGTCAAGTGTCATCATTAACGTTTTCGCGCCGGTACCGCTGTCCAGCTCCTCCGCAGGCATCTCCATCACCGTTTCACGCGCTCAAGCCCCAAAGCAACCGCAAGAGTCTGCTTTTCTTGTGGAGGTCAGTGACCGCATCCAGATACTGACCCCTCATACGGCCGGGCTTCATCGAATTT
The DNA here is from genome assembly GCA_009667805.1 of Leptobrachium leishanense. Taxonomy (NCBI): domain Eukaryota; kingdom Metazoa; phylum Chordata; class Amphibia; order Anura; family Megophryidae; genus Leptobrachium; species Leptobrachium leishanense. The sequence continues at coordinate 4,530,359 of CM019064.1, forward strand.
CAGGGGGGAATTTAGAGGGAAAGCATCGTCTGCCACCAATGCTACGTGTAATAAACACGACGTTTATAAATACCACACACAGCAATGGAAGCTCCTCCCCCTGCACACCAAACAACCACCCACAGCCCGCCTTCCTGTCTGCCGTATTACCCCCAGCGCAGGAGCACAGTACCGTAATGTACAGAATAAAAGCCAACTTACATGTAACACTGTGTCAGTGACGAGTCACAGTATCCACAGCCCACGCACCCCTATGTCTTCTAATGCCCTCTGCCCCTGCTGCAGGAGCTGAGGGGGCATCACATGTCCCTGTTACCATGCCAACTGTGCCCCCACGCCAGCCCATCCTCTCCATTCCACATGAACCGGTGAAACAATGAAAAGACCGCACTAGAGCTCACCTGCCAACGGCCGTCTGTCTGTCTGTATCGCACGAGGGGTTTCTCTGCGTCGTCATGGAGCACCCAGACTGATGTGGACTCATCAAAATCCAAATCCACGGGGGGCGAGGAGAGTGCCAGGTACTGTGGGGGTGTCAGGCGAAGCCAGGTGGAGACAGAGAGCAGGAACATACCCGGAATACTGCAAACAGAACATTCAGCAATAAAGACACTGACCCCAAACGACACACAACAGTGCCCACACGTGGACAGGACCAGTACTGCACCAGATATCTTATAGCGAGCGATACCTCTGTAAAACACACCATGTATCACAGGTTTATGAAGCATAAGCCTGGCAGAGTGGTGCGGTATGTGGGGGGGGGGTGAGGAGGAGGAGTATGCAGGGAGGGGGTGAGGAGGAGTATGGCAGGGAGGGGGTGCTATGTGGGGAGCAGGGGGTGAGGAGGAGGAGTATGGCAGGGAGGGGGTGTTATGTGGGGAGCAGGGGGTGAGGAGGAGCAGTATGGCAGGGAGGGGGTGCTATGTGGGGAGCAGGGGGTGAGGAGGAGGAGTATGGCATGGAGGGGGTGCTATGTGGGGAGCAGGGGGTGAGGATAATAAGCCTGGCAGGGAGGGGTTGCTATGTGGGAAGCAGGGGGTGAGGAGAATAAGCCTGGCAGGGAGGGGGTGAGGATAATAAGCCTGGCAGGGAGGGGGTGCTATGTGGGGAGCAGGGGGTGAGGAGAATAAGCCTGGCAGGGAGGGTGTGCTATGTGGGAAGCAGGGGGTGAGGAGAATAAGCCTGGCAGGGAGGGGGTGCTATGTGGGGAGCAGGGGGTGAGGATAATAAGCCTGGCAGGGAGGGGTTGCTATGTGGGAAGCAGGGGGTGAGGAGAATAAGCCTGGCATGGAGGGGGTGCTATGTGGGGAGCAGGGGGTGAGGAGAATAAGCCTGGCAGGAGGGGGTGCTATGTGGGGAGCAGGGGGTGAGGAGAATAAGCCTGGCAGGGAGGGGGTGCTATGTGGGGAGCAGGGGGTGAGGATAATAAGCCTGGCAGGGAGGGGTTGCTATGTGGGAAGCAGGGGGTGAGGAGAATAAGCCTGGCAGGGAGGGGTTGCTATGTGGGAAGCAGGGGGTGAGGAGAATAAGCCTGGCAGGGAGGGGGTGAGGATAATAAGCCTGGCAGGGAGGGGGTGCTACGTGGGGAGCAGGGGGTGAGGAGAATAAGCCTGGCAGGGAGGGGGTGCTATGTGGGAAGCAGGGGGTGAGGAGAATAAGCCTGGCAGGGAGGGGGTGCTATGTGGGGAGCAGGGGGTGAGGATAATAAGCCTGGCAGGGAGGGGTTGCTATGTGGGAAGCAGGGGGTGAGGAGAATAAGCCTGGCAGGGAGGGGGTGCTATGTGGGGAGCAGGGGGTGAGGATAATAAGCCTGGCAGGGAGGGGGTGCTATGTGGGGAGCAGGGGGAGAGGAGGAGGAGTCTGGTAGAGGGGGAAGTAGGTGAGGAGGCCAATAAGGAGCGAGTTACAGTAATGAAGTCGTGACATAGTATGCGCGTGGACCTGCACCTTGGCCATATCTGGCCTTAGTAATGGGTGGATACTGTCACTACGTGAGCCGTCGCTGGGATCACTGGGCGCTCAGGGTGTTTCCAGCGAGTGGTTGGCTGATAACTCCCCAAACCTGGGGAGGAGCAGCACTGCACGACTCTGCCGCCACGCATGATGCAGCACCATCTCTAACCTGTCACATAAGACGGCCACGTGTTGTCCTTTCGAGCAGCAGCTGATCCGGGAAACTGGAAATCGCTGGAAGAGAAAACAGAGAAGCTGAAGCTGCTGCAGGTATCGCCCCCACCCCCGCCCACAGAGCTACAATCAAAGAATCGCCGGCGGAAGGCAGAGCGCAGCCACTGAGAGGTGAGGGCGATTTATAAACATGTCATCACGTCGCCCGCGAGCCAGTAGTCTCCAACCCGGGGACTCTGTGCGTAACCTGTACATCCAGCTGTGATCAGGATAACGGTGACATTGCGGCCACAGAGGGGTTAATGCAGACAGACAAGTTTTCCTGAAAAATTGTGGAATTTTCCTATTTCATGACGGAAAGTTTGAATTTTAATAAGGACTCGGAGGCGAGTATTTGCTTCGCTTTTCATTTATTTTCCTCAGCAGCAAAAATATATTAACATATTTGAAGTGAAACAAACAAAAAAACTTCCCCCACAACAGGGGTTAACCCAGGATCCCCACGGTCCTTCCCCCAACGGTCCATGTAGCTCCGCCCCTAGGGTAGCTCCTCTTTTCTTGATGAACCGAGCCAATACATACAACAGGTACTCGTAGAAATCCCAACGGGGAGGAGACAGAGGAAACAAAAGGAATCCAACGTGGAAAGCTGAAGAACGTGCAACCAAAGGATCAACATGCTGAAAGAAAAGACCTGAAAAGGTGATTAGCCCCTGAGCCATAACTATGTGCATAAAACATTTCTAGCGCCAGAAGCACAGTAGGCGAAGACAAAAAACAAAGTTTATTGAGAATACGCAAAACAAAGAACAAACCGTAATGAAGCGTCGCTTGCGCATAAATAAGACACAAATCATTTAATGACACAAAACCAAGAAGTACATCAAAGGGAGGGAGAATACAGGCGGGAAATACTCGCCTCCGAGTCCTTATTAAAATTCAAACTTTCCACCATGAAATAGGAAAATTCCACAAATTTATCACAGGACTCGGAGGCGAGTATTTGCCAATTCAAAGCTAATCAAAGTAGTCAGAGAGGAATCCAGGTGTTATCCCATACTCCAATGAACCCATCTGTATTAGGCGGAACCGTGGACCATTCGTGTTCTTGTAGCCCAGATCTGCAACTACAGCTGTCTAGATCAGACCGAAAAGTCTTGGACTCGTCATGAGAACCAGAAATCAGCCAAGCTAATAGACGAAGATTGTCCTGCAGGAGGAGAGGATGACGAAAGCCGTCAATGTCCCGTAGAAGGTCCCAGTGATGTGGGAGCATTCTGGGGCAGTCGATCGCCAACTCCAGCAGGGAAGGGAACCATGGTTGACCTGGCCAAAATGGAGTTATTAGAACAATCATCGCCTCTTGTTTCCGAACCTGGGAAATCGTCCGTGTGATTAAGAGCAAATGGAGGAAAAGCATAATGGCGAGTCCCAGACCAGTTCTGGAGAAAGGCATCCGTAGCCAACGCTTCAGGATCTGGTTTCCAACTGAAGAAGAAAGGAAGTTGGGTATTCAACCTGGACGCAAATAAATCCCACTTCAGGGGTCCCCACAGAGAATGAATATCTGAGAAAACTGATGACAGAATGTGCCAATCTCCTGAGTCTAGCAGATGTCTGGAATTCCAATCCGTGATCTGGTTTGAAAGACCCGGGATAACTTGAGTCTGGAACCAGATATCGGCGTGGAGACAGAAATCCCAAAAAGGAGGTTGCCATGCGGGCCAGGGATTCCGACCTGGGGCCCCTTATGGCGTTGATAGAACGCACTGCCAGGAAATTGTCGAGGCGAAGAATGCAACGATGAGGAGAATTCCTGGTGAAGCATTGTAGAGCAAACAGACCAAGTTATTGATATGGAGAATGCGTTCAGAGTTGGACCATCGACCACCCGTCTCTAAACCATCACAATGGGCTCCCCCAGCCCAATCCGCTGGCATCTGAATCTATAATGGAGGGTCGGATGAGGAGGAACCAGATGTTTCACATTCCAGGTCGACATGTGAGCATGCCACCACTGCAGGTCTTCGAGCATCCTCCAATAGTTGGATATCATCTGGATAATCCAAACCATCCCGTAGGGAACGAGCTTGGAGACGTTGTAGGGCTCGATACTGAAGCGGAGCTGGAGTGATCGCCAACCTTGCAGCCACCAAAAGACTAATCACCCTGGCCAACATCCGTAGTGTAGGTGTTGAATGACAGAAGAGATGAAACCTCCTTTCAGATGTCGTGCATCTTGGAGACAGGCAAGAAGAGCATCAGGTTGTGCAAGTCCAAAAGATAACCCAGAAACTCTGTTGTGTTGGAATCAGAAGCGATTTCTGTTCGTTGAGGAGGAGGCGGAAACCCAGGTCTTGAATCAGAGTAATGGTCCATTGAAGGTGAGTCTGAAGAACCTCTCGTGAGTGGGACATCAGGAGAATATCATCCAAATAGATAACTAGATGTACTCCTCTCGAACGAAGTGAGGCGACGACCGGCTTCAGTAACTTTGTGAAGCACCATGGAGCTGAAGAAAGGCCAAAGGGGAGGCACGTGAAACGCCAAACTCTGCCTGAGCGACTAAATTGCAGAAAATCCCTGTGAGAAGCATGAATGGGAACCGTAAGGTAGGCGTCTTTTAAATCCAATTTTACCATCCAGTCGTCTTGAAGCAGGACATGTTGAAGAGTGTGAATGTCTTCCATCTTGAAATGTCTGTACCTCAGACTTGTTCAATTCGCAAAGATTGATCACTGGACGCAGCCTCCACCCTTTTTACACACCAGGAACATGGTGCTCAAAAACCTTCCGAAGAAGGACGAGCCGGTTCCACGGCGCCCTTGCAGATCAGATCTCGTATCTCCTCCTGAACCAGAGACTCCTGAGCATGAGCAAAATGGAGCTGCACTGGGACTAGACGCTGTGTCGGAGGCTCAACAAAATCTATCAAAAACACATGGACAGTGGATAAAATCCAAGCGTCAGTCGATAGGCTGATACGACCCCCTATTTTCTGCCCATGAAAGGGAATAACTTGAAATTCTCTCACCTGAAGGTCTCCTGAAAGTGGGACCTCTGCCTCGGGTCGGGCCACCACGCCATGGTCTGGCATGGGAAGAATTGTGTGCTGGTGGACGTGTCGGTGTAGGACTGATTATTGGTAGGAAGGGTCTGAGCGAGTAGGACCTGCACGACCGGAAGAGCGACCCTTGCCTCTGTCGGCCCTGTGAGAGACCCGACCCGGGAAGACTCTCTTAATGGTGGTTTCTGCCTTATCAAGCAAAGAAAATGCACCTACATAGGTGTTCAGCTTCTTGGCGAAGGGGTCTCCAAAGAGTTGACCCTGGGCTACAACACTCAGGTCAGTGGTAGCCATGTGGGATAGATGGGGGTCCATTTTAAGGAGGATAGTTTTCCTCCATACAGATGTCAGGGCCGTATTGGCATTACCAAGAATGCATAGGGACCTCTGTAACAAGCCGCACAATAAGACGTGGTTAATGGAGGTATGAGAAAGTCTGGCCCGGTCCACTACATCTAGGGCCTTGACTAATGGCCCTGTTGTGTCCAGAATCTTATCCTGGCATGTTCGCATAGCGAAATCAATCCCTCTTTTTGCAGACCAACCCTTGTTGGCCATAAACTTTTGGAAGGCCTCATCGACCTCCTGGGATGACGCAGGTCTTCCCCCTCAGTTGTGCGTCTGGGACATTCAGCCTTTAAGTTGGAACGTGAAAATTTATGTATATCGCAGCGCAGAATAGTGTCTACAGATCTCTCTATATGAGGTGGAGGCGTCCAAGTGGATGAGTTTGGGTGGGAAATGTCCTTGGGGTTAAAAAGAGGATTTCCCTCTGGATCATATATAGTGTTTCCCACTTGTATAGGAAGTTCCTCCTCCTCTCACATCAAATCCTCAACTATGTCAGGTGCATATAAGTCAATCCCCCTCATTTTCCCCGTACTCGGGGTCTATTACCACTGAGCTGGTTCCATCGGGGAGGAGACTCCAATCGCTGACCTTGGTCTCTTTTCATTGGCCGCTTTTTGCGCCCCGCGGTCAGGTGCCCTTTAGCGAGAACTATGTTCGCCCATCGTTTCAGGCATTGTTGCGGGGATGCCAGCTCCTCCAAAAGCAGCTTGTAGGGCAAAGGTCTGGGAACCGGAGGGTCTGGAGGCAGACGGGGCATTGGAGCGCATAGGGGACACCACTCTATCCTGTATGTGACCCAAGGGAGCACGGGAAGAATGGAGGGGAACCTGTGGCAAACGCGGGGGAGGTCGCTGGCTGGGGTACAGAGTGAAGCATAGTTACCACGTCCAGCATGGACGGCTTCATGGAGGCATGCAGGTCATTAACTGCCAAAGAGAGTGATGAAGAAATAGAGACGCGCAAGGAGCTTTCCAGCGCTGCAAATTAAGCCCAATTAAGCCCTGCTTATTTAGATTTCAGTAAGGCTTTTGATACTGTTCCGCATAGAAGCTTATCAATAAATTGCAATCTTTGAGCTTGGATTCCAATATTGTTGAATGGATTAGGCAGTGGCTGAGTGACAGGCAACAGAGGGTTGTGGTAAATGGAGTTTATTCGGCGCAAGGTCTTGTTACCAGTGGGGTACCTCAGGGGTCAGTACTTGGACCCATTCTCTTTAATATTTTTATTAGTGATATTGCAGAAGGTATTAATGGAAAAGTATGTCTTTTTGCTGATGACACAAAGATTTGCAACAGGGTTGACGTTCCTGGAGGGATCAGCCAAATGACAAATGATTTAGGTAAACTAAAAAAATGGTGGGAGTTGTGACAATTGAGTTTTAATGTGGATAAGTGCAAGATAATGCACCTGGGACGTAAAAACCCAAGGGCTGAATATAGAATATTTGATACATCTGAGGGTTGGGATTTAGGGGTTATTATTTCAGAGGATCTAAAGGTAAGTAGTCAATGTAATAGAGCAGCAGGAAATGCTGGCAGAATGCTTGGAAATGCTGGCAGAATGCTTGGTTGTGTAGGGAGAGGTATTAGCAGTAGGAAAAGGGAAGTGCTCATTCCACTGTACAGAGCACTGGTGAGACCTCACTTGGAGTACTGTGTGCAGTACTGGAGACCGTATCTCCAGAAGGATATAGACATCTTAGAGAGAGTTCAGAGAAGGGCTACTAAAATGGTGTACGGCTTGAAGGAGAAAAGTTACCAGGAAAGGCTTAATGATCTTAACATGTACAGCTTGGAAAAAAAGACGAGACAGAGGAGATATGATAAGAACATTTAAATACGTAAAGGGAATCCACAAGGTAGAGGAAGGGAGTATATTTAAAAGGAAACAAAGTAGCAAAACAAGAGGACATAGTCTTAGAATAGAGGGCAAAGGTTTAAAAGTAACATCAGGAAGCATTATTTTACTGAGAGGGTGGTGGATACATGGAACAGCCTTCCAGTAGAAGTGGTAGAGGCCAAAACAGTGATTGAATTTAAGCAGGCATGGGATAGGCATAAGGCTATCCTAAACAAAAGATAAATCCAGGTAAAGTATCCATGTAATTGGGCGACTAGATGGGCCTGAGGAGTCCCCAAAACTTGGGAAAGGTGTGTGTGTGTGTGGGGGGGGGGGGGGGCGAACTGTCCTCCGACCCAGAAGGGCGACCGGGGGGGGGGGGGGGCGGGAGGGGGTTCTAGAGACATGGCTTCAGTGTGGCGCGTGTGGTAATTTGAGGTGTAGTACCGCTGACTGAACACTAGAGGGCGGACTCGCGCTGAAGCAGGAAGACCAGACGCTTCTGACAGAAAAGAAAAAGTCAGCGTGCGTTGCAAAAAAAAAAAAAACAACAACAAAAAAAAAAAACGCCGCCGCACGCAGGAGCGGGAAAACTGAAACGAAGGGGGGGGGGGGGGGGGCACAAAAAGGATGTAGAAAACCGCAAAAACTAAACCAGAGTTAAAAGAAAGGAGGGTACGTGTTGGGAAAACGAACTCCGCGGCTAAAACCGGGAGAATCAGCGTCCCGCCAGAGGGTTAAAAATAACAAGCAGCAATAAAACACATATATATATAATATCGCACACACCATAAAATACCATTAATTCACAATCTAAAACACAAATAACATGCCAGAGATGTGCAGAGATACTTATTTGCCGAGGAGCAGCAAGAAAAGAGGAGGAGCTACCCTAGAGCTAAACGAACCATTGGGGGAGGGGGGGGGGGGAAAAGGACAGTGGGGATCCTGGTTTAACCCCTGTTGTGGGGGAAGTTTTCTTGTTTGTTTCAAATACGTTAATGTGTTTTTGCTGCTGAGGAAAATAAATGAAAAAGAAGCAAATACTCGCCTCCGAGTCCTGTGATAAAATTCGTAATGACCTGCAATGACAACATCACAAGGCACGAGAACACGACGCCACATCACAGCGCACGAGAGCACGACACCACATCAGTGTACGAGGACGCAACGCCACCTCAACATCACAGCGCACAAGAGCGCGATGCCACCGCAACATCACAACACATGAGAGTGCGCATTGCCCAGGAGGGTGTCTGTGTCGGGTGGATCACGTGTTTGTCACAGGGGAGCCATGTCGGCCTCGGACCCGGCGAGCAGCTGCTCGGACTGTCACCCTGTACAGTGACTACAGGCACGGCCACCCCCCCCCCCCGGACGCAGGCAGGAGCGGGAGGTCTCTGCAGCAGTTACACATGTGAGAACTCACTCTGCTCTCCGGGGAATCCGAGGACCTGCTCAGGTCCCAGTTGTCCATCTCGGTGCCGGTCTCGTAGTGCCAGAGGCGCAGAAAGCCATCCTGGTGGAGGGAGAGAAGAAAGCCGGCTGAGATCAGGAGGACATGACTATGAGAAGAGGACGTCAACAAGAGCAGTGACAAACATGTAGTGGTGAAGGTGTCCCCTGGGGGGGGGGGGCAGCGGTGGAAAACCTACCCCTGATCCCGAGAGAAGCAGCTTATTATCTCCAGGAAGAACGAGAAGCTGCGACACAAACCTGAGGAGAGAAGATAGGATGGAACAGACCAACATATGGAAAATACTGTGTCCCTCTCCCCGCTCTGTCCCGCGGCCTCAAAATGCTGCCCCCCCACGACAGGTCCTGCACAAGGCCCCGAATGACCCTCACTCCGTGTGTCCCAGGCAGAAGGTGCTGATCTCATGGGGAGCGTCCCAGCGGCTCACACGGATCTTCTCGTCGCGGTCACACGTGATGATATGTTGGCCGTCCGGACTCACCGCCTGCAGCCAGAGAAACTAGCTGTAACGTGTCGCCAGAAAGGGGGTGAATACTTCAACAGGGAGGGGGGGGGGGGGGGGGGTTAGTACAGGAACCTGTGTGTCCTCACCACGTCCAGCAGCATCGAGAGGTGTCCCAGCTCCAGGCAACCCTCCTCCTGCGCCCGCACCACGGAGAACGAGAAAACATCACCCGATTTATCTGCTGCCAGAATGTGCTGCCCACAAGGCGAGAATGTGAGCGCCGTACAGCGCCGGGACACGGACCTGCACACAGACACTTATTAACCCTTTCTTTCACCATCACACACTTTGCCATTTTACCACAGATTTCAGAGAAAAGAACCCACACATTTTTCAAATGTTCTGATAAATATTATGTAAAACTTCGGGAAATCGGCTCATGTATCACTTTCCCAGAAATATCACGGTGATGAAAGGCGGCGTCCCTTATCTGGCACATGGGGTCTGCATTATCAGCATACAGGCAGATGCAGTAAATGTGCTGCAGACAGATAATAAAATGATGAGCTCTCCTGTCAAAACCAAAAACAGTGAACTGCTGGTCCTCGGCGATTTTAATATGGATTGGCTGAATCTTTAAGGCTTTCCAGTTAACACAATCTCCTCCCCCACTCGCATTGATATGCGCCGGCTGGGTGGAGTAGAGGTAACATCACTGCTCTGCCTGGAGAGCCTGTGGAGACATGGGTGCGATCCCAGCAAGAGCACCTCTCCAGTAAGTGTCCTTGGGCAAGACACCTAACGGTACAGACTCATCACCCAGGACATCCTGAAAACCAGAGAAATCTCAATGTATCCTTCCTGGTAAAATCCTTTACATATAAATACAAGGGGTCTGCATTATCATCATACAGGCAGATGCAGTAAATGTGCTGCTGACAAATAATAAAATGAGCAGAATGGGGGACTCTCTGGTGACCTGCCTGAGAGAGATGGGGCACAGGGCGAGAGAGGAGGAGCTCACCTTACACTCAGCTTCTCCCAGGTCGGTTTGGTGCGGAATAAAACCAGCCTTTTCCGTTCATCAGTCAAAGCAAAGAATTCTCCAGACTGAGAGAAAACCGCAGCCAGAATCTTATCAGACCCCACGGGGCCCTCAGAGGATGCATCCGGCCTGCAATGACAAGGAAGTGATCACCAACAGAACTGTGGGGAGGAAGACACGGACAGACAGGAGGGCAGGCAGGCAGGCGCACAGACAGGCAGGCAGGCGCACGCGCAGACAGGCAGGCGCACGCGCAGACAGGTAGGCGCGCAGACAGGCAGGCAGGAGGGCAGGCAGGAGGGCAGGCAGGAGGGCAGGCGCACAGACAGGCAGGCAGGCGCACAGACAGGCAGGCAGGCAGGCGCACAGACAGGCGGGCAGGCAGACAGGAGGGCAGGCAGACAGGAGGGCAGGCGCACAGACAGGCAGGCAGACAGGAGGGCAGGTGCACAGACAGGCAGGCAGACAGGAGGGCAGGCGCACAGACAGGCAGGCAGACAGGAGGGCAGGCGCACAGACAGGCAGGCAGACAGGAGGGCAGGCGCACAGACAGGCAGGCAGACAGGAGGGCAGGCAGGCAGGAGGGCAGGCAGGCAGGAGGGCAGGCGCACAGAAAGGAGGGCAGGCGCACAGAAAAGAGGGCAGGCGCACAGAAAGGAGGGCAGGCGCACAGACAGGAGGGCAGACAGGAGGGCAGACAGGAGGGCAGGCGCACAGACAGGCAGGCAGACAGGAGGGCAGGCGCACAGACAGGAGGGCAGACAGGAGGGCAGGCGCACAGACAGGCAGGCAGACAGGAGGGCAGGCGCACAGACAGGCAGGCAGGCAGGAGGGCAGGCGCACAGACAGGCAGGCAGGCAGGAGGGCAGGCGCACAGACAGACAGGCAGAAGGGCAGGCGCACAGACAGACAGGCAGAAGGGCAGGCGCACAGACAGACAGGCAGAAGGGCAGGCGCACAGACAGACAGGCAGAAGGGCAGGCGCACAGACAGACAGGCAGAAGGGCAGGCGCACAGACAGACAGGCAGAAGGGCAGGCGCACAGACAGACAGGCAGAAGGGCAGGCGCACAGACAGACAGGCAGAAGGGCAGGCGCACAGACAGACAGGCAGATCTCTGCTCACCCTAAGAGCTGCACCGGTTTCTCGAATACGCTGCAATCAAACACAGAGAGGGCGGCGGCGGGATCCCTGAAAGACAAGAAGGGGCGAGTGTTACAGCGTCTGCTCCCCCTCACATGCTGCGCCCCCTCCTCCTTACATGCTGCGCCCCCTCACCCAATGCATGCTGCGCCCCCTCACCCAATGCATGCTGCGCCCCCTCCTCCATACATGCTGCGCCCCCTCACCCAATACATGCTGCGCCCCCTCCTCCATACATGCTGCGCCCGCTGAACGGGTTAACCGGTGTTTATTAATCGAAGAAATACCCCCGGTTACCCCGCGTTGCCCCCCAGCAGGGCGCTGCCCCCGGTCACACACAGCCCTCCCGCTCTCAGTCGCAGCATGACGTTTCTCTCTCGGGAAACGCTTGGCACGTGCTGCAGCTGCTGACAATCAGCTACTTCCGTCGCGCTGATAGGACGTCATCATCCCCAGCAAACACGTGATCAGAGCAGCTCGGACTCGAACTGTCAGGGTCATCATGGCGGCTCCGATAGCGCGGACTGTGAGAGGGGTGAGAGGCACTGTGTGACGTCATGAGGGAGAGTGTCTGATGTCACGGGGTGAGACGAGGGACCTACTAAAAGGAATGACAGTCCAGTCTGTCCCATTATTCTCTATGGTCATTATTCTCTATGGTCATTCCTCTCTGTGTCATTATTCTCTATGGTCATTATTCTCTATGTCATTATTCTCTATGGACATTCCTCTCTGTGTCATTATTCTCTATGGTCATTCCTCTCTGTGTCATTATTCTCTATGGACATTCCTCTCTGTGTCATTATTCTCTATGGTCATTCCACTCTGTGTCATTATTCTCTATGGACATTCCTCTCTGTGTCATTATTCTCTATGGACATTCCTCTCTGTGTCATTATTCTCTATGGTCATTCCTCTCTGTGTCATTATTCTCTATGGTCATTATTCTCTATGGTCATTATTCTCTATGGACATTCCTCTCTGTGTCATTATTCTCTATGGTCATTATTCTCTATGGTCATTATTCTCTATGGTCATTCCTCTCTGTGTCATTATTCTCTATGGTCATTATTCTCTATGGACATTCCTCTCTGTGTCATTATTCTCTATGGTCATTATTCTCTGTGTCATTATTCTCTATGGACATTCCTCTCTGTGTCATTATTCTCTATGGTCATTCCTCTCTGTGTCATTATTCTCTATGGTCATTATTCTCTATGGACATTCCTCTCTGTGTCATTATTCTCTATGGTCATTATTCTCTGTGTCATTATTCTCTATGGACATTCCTCTCTGTCATTATTCTCTATGGTCATTCCTCTCTGTGTCATTATTCTCTATGGTCATTCCTCTCTGTGTCATTATTCTCTATGGTCATTATTCTCTATGGACATTCCTCTCTGTGTCATTATTCTCTATGGTCATTATTCTCTGTGTCATTATTCTCTATGGACATTCCTCTCTGTGTCATTATTCTCTATGGTCATTCCTCTCTGTGTCATTATTCTCTATGGTCATTATTCTCTGTGTCATTATTCTCTATGGACATTCCTCTCTGTGTCATTATTCTCTATGGACATTCCTCTCTGTGTCATTATTCTCTATGGACATTCCTCTCTGTGTCATTATTCTCTATGGACATTCCTCTCTGTCATTATTCTCTATGGTCATTCCTCTCTGTGTCATTATTCTCTATGGTCATTCCTCTCTGTGTCATTATTCTCTATGGTCATTATTCTCTATGGTCATTCCTCTCTGTGTCATTATTCTCTATGGACATTCCTCTCTGTGTCATTATTCTCTATGGACATTCCTCTCTGTGTCATTATTCTCTATGGACATTCCTCTCTGTGTCATTATTCTCTATGGTCATTATTCTCTATGGTCATTCCGCTCTGTGTCATTTTCTCTATGGTCATTATTCTCTATGGACATTCCTCTCTGTGTCATTATTCTCTCTGTGTCATTATTCTCTATGGTCATTATTCTCTATGGACATTCCTCTCTGTGTCATTATTCTCTATGGTCATTCCTCTCTGTGTCATTATTCTCTATGGTCATTCCTCTCTGTGTCATTATTCTCTATGGTCATTATTCTCTATGGTCATTCCGCTCTGTGTCATTATTCTCTATGGTCATTCCTCTCTGTGTCATTATTCTCTATGGTCATTATTCTCTATGGACATTCCTCTCTGTGTCATTATTCTCTATGGTCATTATTCTCTATGGTCATTATTCTCTATGGTCATTATTCTCTGTGTCATTATTCTCTATGGTCATTATTCTCTGTGTCATTATTCTCTATGGACATTCCTCTCTGTGTCATTATTCTCTATGGTCATTCCTCTCTGTGTCATTATTCTCTATGGTCATTATTCTCTATGGACATTCCTCTCTGTGTCATTATTCTCTATGGTCATTATTCTCTATGGTCATTATTCTCTGTGTCATTATTCTCTATGGTCATTCCGCTCTGTGTCATTATTCTCTATGGACATTCCTCTCTGTGTCATTATTCTCTATGGTTATTATTCTCTATGGACATTCCTCTCTGTGTCATTATTCTCTATGGTCATTATTCTCTATGGTCATTCCTCTCTGTGTCATTATTCTCTATGGTCATTATTCTCTATGGTCATTCCTCTCTGTGTCATTATTCTCTATGGACATTCCTCTCTGTGTCATTATTCTCTATGGTCATTATTCTCTATGGACATTCCTCTCTGTGTCATTATTCTCTATGGACATTCCTCTCTGTGTCATTATTCTCTATGGTCATTCCTCTCTGTGTCATTATTCTCTATGGTCATTATTCTCTATGGTCATTATTCTCTATGGTCATTCCGCTCTGTGTCATTATTCTCTATGGGCATTCCGCTCCTTTTAGTAGGTCCGCTGAGGCAGTCTGTGATGTCACCAGTGACTGAATACTTCTTTCCTTCAGGTTTTGCGGCTGCACGTGGTCAGAGCTTTCCATTCTCAGGCCCCAGGTGAGAAAAATCACAACGTCATCCAACCAAAGGAATTGTGAGAACTGTGATGTCTCCTGCTGCCCTTGCTCGCCCTTCACTCTGTCCTCTGCCTCCCCTCCCCCCAGCTTCCTACCCGCCCTGCACCTCTCCCCCATCCCCAGCCTGCCCTGGTGTCACAGGTGCCCCACCAGGTGGATGTCAAGGGGGCCCTTTATAGCGTGTGTATTTAAGCACTTTAGGCAGGTTTGCGGCCTTCTGCATATTGCAGAATCCAGCACACACAATACACAGAGACAGAACAAGAGATGTCAGAACGGGAATACAGACACAAGGGGGAGCCCTGCAACTGGGAGAAAGTATAGAAGGCTATTGAAAGACCTAATACAGATTACAGGTTTGGGGGTAAATATTACGATACACAACAGGAGTATGCAAGAAATCACAACCTAGAAATCCAGCAGCAATACGGAACCCTGGACTATGAATGAGGTCCTTATAATTGGCCTCCATCACACCTGAACTATGCTGCTGGCTAAATACGATACAGACAATTACAGGACATATACAAGAAAAAATGGTAAGCGCCCACAATATGCACCAGGATCCCCAAGCTTGGCCAGATAATTAGTGGATCCCCTAAACCAGAATATAAACAAAATGTATACGTATCTGGTCGGTGCGAGCAGAGACGCTCTGGGGTTCAGATGGCTCCCATAATATCATCCATATGGTAAATATAAGAAGCAAGAGCAAAAAGAACATGTATTGGTGTAGTATGTCACATACAGTATCGAGAACGTAATTACATTTCATAGATCCACTCACAAAAGGAGAGCCCTATCACTGGCTCTGAGTGGACCAAACGCATCTGGGTATGTTTAGCAGGTATCTTCTCAGGTAACCCACACCTTTAACATGGATCTCCCGTCACAGCAGCATATAGGGGAGATAGAAGACAAAAAATCTCCTTGTGCAGATTCAATGTTATCCATAGAAAATGTCGGCAGATAAGAACCTTTCGGCCAATCTAGTCGCCCAATTACATGGATACTTTACCTGGATTTATCTTTTGTTTAGGATAGCCTTATGCCTATCCCATGCCTGCTTAAATTCAATTACTGTTTTGGCCTCTACCACTTCTACTGGAAGACTGTTCCATGTATCCACCACCCTCTCAGTAAAATAATGCTACTTTTAAACCTTTGCCCCTCTAATCTAAGACTATGTCCTCTTGTTTTGCTACTTTGTTTCCTTTTAAATATACTCCCTTCCTCTACCTTGTGGATTCCCTTTACGTATTTAAATGTTTCTATCATATCTCCTCTGTCTCGTCTTTTTTCCAAGCTGTACATGTTAAGATCATTAAGCCTTTCCTGGTAACTTTTCTCCTTCAAGCCGTACACCATTTTAGTAGCCCTTCTCTGAACTCTCTCTAAGATGTCTATATCCTTCTGGAGATACGGTCTCCAGTACTGCACACAGTACTCCAAGTGAGGTCTCACCAGTGCTCTGTACAGTGGCATGAGCACTTCCCTTTTCCTACTGCTAATACAGGCTCTCCCTACACAACCAAGCATTCTGCCAGCATTTCCAAGCATTCTGCTAGCATTTCCTGCTGCTCTATTACATTGACTACTTACCCTTAGATCCTCTGAAATAATAACCCCTAAATCCCAACCCTCAGATGTATCAAATATTCTATATTCAGCCCTTGGGTTTTTACGTCCCAGGTGCATTATCTTGCACTTATCCACATTAAAACTCAATTGCCACAACTCCGACCATTTTTTTAGTTTACCTAAATCATTTGTCATTCGGCTGATCCCTCCAGGAACGTCAACCCTGTTGCAAATCTTTGTGTCATCAGCAAAAAGACATACTTTACCATTAATACCTTCTGCAATATCACTAATAAAAATATTAAAGAGAATGGGTCCAAGTACTGACCCCTGAGGTACCCCACTGGTAACAAGACCTTGCGCCGAATAAACTCCATTTACCACAACCCTCTGTTGCCTGTCACTCAGCCACTGCCTAATCCATTCAACAATATTGGAATCCAAGCTCAAAGATTGCAATTTATTGATAAGCCTTCTATGCGGAACAGTATCAAAAGCCTTACTGAAATCTAAATAAGCAATGTCTACTGCACCACCTGTGTCTATTATTTTTGTTACCCAATCAAAAAAATCAATAAGATTAGTTTGGCATGATCTCCCTGAGGTAAACCCATGTTGTTTCTGATCCTGTAATCTATGTGTTTTTAGATGTTCAACAATCCTTTCCTTTAACATGGTTTCCATTAATTTCCCCACTACTGACGTAAGACTAACTGGCCTATAGTTCCCCGATTCCTCCCTACTACCCTTCTTGTAAATGGGCACAACATTTGCTAATTTCCTGTCTTCAGGGACGACTCCCGTTAACAGATTTATTTAACCAATCCTTGTTAATGGTTTTGCTATTACACCACTGAGCTCTTTTAATAATTTAGGGTGGATCCCATCAGGCCCCATTGACTTATTTGTCTTTACTTTAGACAGCTGCTGTAGAACCTCCTCCTCTGTAAACTCATATGTAAATGTCTCTTTAGTGTTTCCTCCTGAGGTCCCTTTCCTTCCTTTTCTTCTGCAAAGACTGAACAAAAATATTCATTGAGGCAGTCAGCGAGACTTTTATCCTCTTCTACATACCTTCCTTCCTTTGTTTTTAATCTAACTAATCCTTGTTTTACTTTTCTTTTCTCGTTTATGTATCTAAAAAATGTTTTGTCCCCCTTTTTTACTGACTGAGCTATTTTCTCTTCTGCGTGTGCTTTGGAAGCTCTTATAAATTGCTTTGCCTCTTTCTGCCTAATCTTATAGGTTTGCCTATCTTCTTCACTCTGAGTTGTTTTATAATTATTGAATGCTGTCTTTTTGTTCTTCACTATTTTGGCCACTTCTGCAGAGACCACAGTGGTTTCTTCCCTTTTTTGTTTTTGCTAACAAGCCGAATGCAATTGCCTGTGGCCTTCAATAATGCTTCCTTTAAATAATCCCATTTCTCCTGGACTCCCTTTAAACTCCTCCAGTCTGATAATGACTCCTTCACACAAAATCTCATTTTAGAAAAATCAGTTTTTTTTAAAGTCTAAAACTTTTGTTTTTGTGTGGTGCGGCTCCATCCCTGTTAAACCACACTGAGGCTCGGGTCAGACGAAAGCAGTTTTAACGTGCGTTTAGACTCACGAAATCACGGCTGTGCTAGCAGCAAATGACGTCCAATGCCGGGGAACACACGAAGTACGGCCGCACGAAAGTCCGTCCGCGCAACGCAAGTGGCAAACGAACGCATTTTTTCTAGAACGTCAAACCTCTAGTACGGACGTACAGAGTGCGCTGCGTCCGCATAGCGGCGTGTGTGTGTGATTAGGAGACGTCAGACGCTGCTAATGTCCGGCCAACATAACGTCCAGACACAAAAAGTGTTTTATTGATGATCCGTACAAAATCACGGACGAAAAGGCGCATCGTATGACCGCTATCGCGTATTCCGTGAAAAAATGCGTCCATTCGTTCGAACGCACTTTTTCACAGACAACACGAAAAATGCGTTAGTCTGACCCTAGCCTGACTGGTGATCACTAGATCCCAAATTTTCACCTACAACAACGTCCGATACCAAACCTCCATTTGTGAGTATTAAATCCAATATGGCCTCTTTACGGGTCGGCTCCTCAACTACTTGTGTTAGAGATAATCCCAGTAGGGAGTTTAGAATATTTGTACTCCTGGTGCACCCAGCTGTTTTGGTTTTCCAGTTCACATCAGGAAGATTAAAGTCCCCCATGATAATAACTTCCCCCTTCATTGCCATTTTGGCTATTTCCTCAACCAGCAGATTATCTAGCTCTTCTACTTGTCCAGGGGGTCTATAGATCACACCTACACGAGCTACTGTATGATTACCAAATGTTAGCGTAACCCAAACTGACTCTATGTTCACCTCGCTCACTTTTATTTGGTTTGTTTTTATGTTGCTTTTCACATACAGGGCCACTCCTCCTCCTTTCCTACCTTCTCTGTCTTTTCTATATAAAGAGTACCCCGGTATTGTTATGTCCCAGTTATTTTTCTCACTGAACCATGTCTCAGTAACCGCCACTAAATCTACTTTTTCAGCTGCCATCATTGCCTCCAGTTCATTGATTTTATTTTATCCAGATACAGATCGGTCATACAGCGATATTAACCCCTTCCCGACCGCTGACGTACTATGTACGTCCTGCCCACGGGTCTCCCTTAGACCTGCGGACGTACATAGTACCATAGGCCTCCCTCTGTCCCGCCTCTCCCCCCTACAATCCATCCTGAACGCCTCCGCCAGGCTAATTCACCTCACCCGCCGCTCTGTCTCTGCCGCTCCCCTCTGCGAGTCCCTTCACTGGCTCCCCATCCACTGCAGAATTAAGTTCAAAATCCTTATCCTTACCTACAAAACCCTCACTAACTCAGCTCCTCACTACCTGTCCTCACTAATCACCAAATACACCCCAGCCCGCTCCCTAAGGTCAAACAGTGACCTGCGCCTAGCTTCTCCCCGCATCACCTCTTCCCATGATACACTGCAGGATTTCTCACGCGCAGCCCCCACTCTCTGGAACGCTCTCCCTCGTACTGTCAGACTTTCCCCTAACTTCTCTTCCTTCAAACGCTCCCTGAAAACATTCCTATTTAGGGAAGCCTACCACCCAACTCATTGACGCAACCATCAATCACTCTCACCTTACAGTCCTCTCCTCCTGTTTCCAACCCCAACCCTCCTAGATTGTGAGTTCCTACGGGAATAGGGCCCTCATCTCCTCCTGTACTGTTTGTCAAATGTTGTTCAATGTATTGTAACCCTGTCTATACTGTGCTTATTGTACAGCGCTGCGGAATATGCTGGCGCTTTATAAATAAAGAATAATAATAATAATAATAGTACGTCATCGGGCTTCTAACCAACCTCCCGACGATACTCACCTTCCTCGCTCGTTCCCTCGCTATTTCCTGGGGGCTGGCGGATCCGGTGACGTCATCGCGCTGCATGATGTCGTCATCGGCAAGCGCCGGTAGTAAAAATTCAGGAAGGGGAGGGGGGGCTCATTTGGAGCCCTCTATCTCCCCAACCATGCAATGCACAGTGATGCTTTTTGCACCATTGGAAAGGAGAGAGTCTCATTAACATTAACATTTTTGCTGCCGGTTCGTGATTCGGCGCTAATCGGCGCCAAAATGCGATTCGAACCAGGAGGGGGCTGACATCTTTGTCAGCCAAGCCTCCAGGCCCCCCCCCCCACGAAAACCTCACCATATGCGTGAGGATGTCAGTGGGCCAGTTAACCCTCTAGCTGCCATGTAGAGATAGGGGGCTCCTTTTGGATCCCCTTATCTCCTGATCCGTGGCAGCTAGATGATGATCATGGCCTTTCCAATGATACCAAACGTGACCAGGTTTGGTTTAAAAATAAAAAAAAAATATTTTGTTTTAAAAAAAAAAAATCTTTTATTTTAATTATTTTTTTGTCTGGGGGGGGGGGTTAGTTAAATAGGACCTAGACTGTCATCTAAAAATAATTGGCACACAATGGTCAGAATGAGCGCAGCGCACATAGGTGAACTGGCTCAGCAGTGAAGGGGTTAAAAAGCAAAAACATGTAAAAATTGGGTATTTCTAGTCTCGGGACAAAATTCGGAAACTATTTAGTCGGGGTCTTTTTTGGTGGTTGTAGATTTTGGGGATTAAATTACGAAAAGTGTGTTTTTTACTTTTTTTTTTATAGTAAATTATTCGATATGATGGAAATAATGGTATTTCTAGAAAGTCCTTTTAATGGCGGGAAAAACTGTGTATAATATTGTTTTGGAAATTAATCTACTATCAATTCCCTAATGTAGTTTGATCCGCTGCACTTACAAGCCGCTGTCTGCCATCCCTGCCATACGTACCTGCACGCGCGCAGAAAAGAGACAGACACCATCACGTTGTTTCTACCTGGAGTTCATCTGACCACCTCAGCCAAGAGCCAAGTCCAAAGTGTCCTCAGTCCCAAGTCTAAGAGAGCTCCTGGCTCATGGTCAGCCTCATTTATTACACAATAGGACAACGCCCAGTGGCTGGCTGTATAACAGAAAAACAAGTTTGTCCAGTAAATACATTTACATATCAAAAGGACAGAGGTGTGGACTAGAATGACGGACCGGCCCCCTGAGGTGTGGCTTGGATTTAAAACCACATTCAAATCCAACACAGGGAGACAGATGACAACTTATAAAAACACACACATCCTAGAATATAATGTCCACATAATAAAATTTCCACAACAGTCCCTCCTCTTTGTCATTTGCTCCCCAGTGTCCCTCGATGAATCTCGATCTTCCTTGGAAAGAAACAGTTCCTCTTGTAAAGTTCTGAATGCAAAAAGCCAAACACATGATAGAAAACAACAGACAGTCCATCTTGACACGCCGAATCTTAAAGCAAGTGTTAAAACAAATCTTGACACGTGGATCATAAAGCAAAACCAAATCTTGACACGCCGATTTTTTTTTTGGCAAATCTTAAAACAAATCTTGACACGTAGAACTTGACACGTAGAATCTCCTTTAGCGGAGATGACTCAGAGGGAGGACATGAGGTGGTGGGTTGCGCCGATCGTTGGTCGGTCTGAAATCCTCTGTATCCGGTCCATGGGTTGGTCCTCTGGGCGTCTCATCTGTTAGGGCTTCGGTAACTCGCTCGATTTAGACATCAGGAACATCTCACTCCGGCATATAGAAGGAATAGAGACAGAAACACCATAAGTATTTATACTCCCATTACCTTTAGCCAGGATCCAATGGAAAACAAGAAATCCCCCGAAGCTTCCCAAAGCTTTAAAAAAATATTCCAACCCTCACTAGCTATAGCTCCGCTTCTGCCCTGCTCCCATCAGTGTGGACCTGACCCTTGTAAATCCCCCCCCCCCTTTGGACGCTCTACTGTCGTTGTTTCTTGGTGATCTCCCTCACTACAACACCGCACAAGAATTTAAACAAGCGAACGACAGGAGCCAGAGTTACATAGTTACATAGTTATATAGGCTGAAAAAAGACATGCGTCCATTGGGTTCAGCCTCTCCCACATAACCTACTGCTGTTGATCCAAAAGAAGGCAAAAAACCCAGTCTGAAATGCTTGCCAATATGCAACATACTGGGAAAAAATTCCTTCTTGACCCCAGAATGGCGTCAGATTTCTCCTTGGATCAAGAAGCTTTTACCCACATATTAAATATTATAACCCTTAATATTCTGTGTCTGCAGGAAGTCATCCAGTCGTTTTTTAAAAGTCTGTACAGACTCTGACCCAACCACCTCAACAGGCAGAGAATTCCACAGCTTTATTGTTCTCACCGTAAAATAACCCTTCCTATGCTTTAAGCTAAATTTTCTTTCTTCCAGTCTAAATGGATGACCCCTTGTCCTGTGTATAGTCCTGTTAATGAAGAGGTTATCAGACAATGGTTGAAAATGGCCCCGTATATATTTATATAAGGTTATCAGATCCCCTCTAAGGCGCCGTTTCTCTAAACTAAACAGGTTTAAGCTTGTTAATCTTGCCTCATAACTTAACCCTTCCATCCCCCTTATTAATTTAGTTGCCCGTCTCTGCACTTTTTCTAGCGCTATAATATCTTTTTTTAAGACCGGTGCCCAAAATCACACGGCATATTCAAGGTGCGGCCTGACCATTGATTTATACAGAGGCAAAATTATGTTTTCATCCTGTGAGTGAACTCCCCTTTTAATGCATGCCAATACTTTGCTTGCCTTGGCGGCTGCTGTTTGACATTGCACATTGTTACTTAGGCTAGGGTCAGACTGAGGCAGTGCGAACGCGCGTTCTGGCGCACTTAATCACGGCCGCACTAGCAGCAAATGACAGGCAATGACGGCCAATATACGAAGTACGGTCGCACAAAAGTCCGGCTGCGCAACGCAAGTGGAAAATGAACGCATTTTTTCGAGAACGTGAAACCGCAGGTACTGACGTACAGAGTGCGCTGCGGCCGCATAGCGGCGTGTGTGTGTGATTAGGAGACGTCAGACGCTGCTAATGTCCGGCCAACATAACGTCCAGACGCAAAAAGGGTTTTATTGATGATCCGTACAAAATCACGGACGAAAATGCGCATAGTATGACCACTATCGCGTATTCCGGGAAAAAATGCGTCCATTCGTTCAAACGCACTTTTTCACAGACAACATAAAAATGCGTTCGTCTGACCCTAGCCTTAGTTTGAAGTCTATGATTATTCCCAAATCCTTCTCCTGCTTGGATTTCCCTAACTCCGTACCATTTAGGGTATAAATTGCTTGTGTGTTCTTCACTCCAAAGTGCATAACTTTACATTTATCTAGATTAAATCTCATCTGCCATTTAAGTGCCCAGTCCCCCAATTTATCTAAATCCCTCTGCAGCGAAGTAACATCCTGCTCACATTGTATTACTTTTCCTAGTTTTGTGTCATCTGCAAACACTGATACATGACTTTCAATGCCTATCTCAAGGTCATTTATAAATAAATTGAATAGTATTGGTCCTATAACAGACCCCTGAGGGACACCACTTACCACTGGTGTCCATCTTGAAAATGTACCATTTATGACCACTCTCTGTACCCTATCTTTTAGCCAGTTTTCTATCCAAGAACAAGTATTTTCATCTAGACCATTTTTTCTTAATTTAAGTAGTAACCTTTTGTGTGGAACTGTGTCGAAAGCTTTGGCAAAATCTAAGTAAATCACATCCACTGCGACCCCCTGATCTATACTTCTACTTACTTCCTCATAGAACGTAATTAGGTTAGTCTGACATGATCTGTGTTTCATGAAACCATGCTGATTTTTGCCAATAACATTATACCTCCCAATAAATTCCTGAATATTATCCCTTAGTAACCCCTCGAATACTTTCCCAGCCACAGATGTTAAGCTCACAAGTCTATAATTCCCAGGCACAAATTTTAAACCTTTCTTAAATATAGGGACGACGTCAGCTTTTCTCCAATCCTCTGGTACGATTCCTGAAAGAAAAGAATCTTGAAAGATTAAGAACAGAGGTTTACATATTTCAACACATAGCTCTCTCAGTACTCGCGGGTGAATTCCATCTGGCCCTGGGGCTTTATTAACATTCACTTTGTTTAATTGCTGCAAAACCTTGTCCTGAGTCAACCAGTTACTTTGTATTAGTAAGTTTTTATTAATGAATTGCATGTCTCCTGTTATAGGTTTCTCTTTGATAAATACTGAAGAAAAATAATCATTTAAAATTTCTGCCTTATCCTGATCTTCAGTTAACAATAGCCCTGACTCAGATTTTAGTGAACCTACATTTTCACTCTTAGGTTTTTTAGAATTTATGTACCTAAAGAATCTTTTAGGGTTGGTCTTGGTCTCTTTGGCTATTTCTTTTTCATTTTCTAGTTTAGCCCATCTAATCGCATTTTTACATGCTTTATTGGCTGCCCTATATGCTTTATAGGATGCCTCAGATTTATCAGATTTAAAAGCTTTAAATGCCTTCTTTTTATTTTTCATTTCCTTAGTTACCTTCCTACTAAGCCACATTGGTTTCAGTCTGTTTCTTTTATATTTATTAACCAGTGGAATATATTGTGACGTGTACTTTTCTAGTGTTAGTTTAAAGATATTCCACTTATCCTCAGTGTTTTTCCCGTGAAAGAGTTTCTGCCAGTCAATGACATTGAGAGCTTCCTTTATTTTAATAAAGTTGGCCTTTTTAAAATTATATGTTTTAGCTGCCCCTAGGGATGCACCGATACCGATACTAGTATCGGTATCGGGGCCGATATTGCCGTTTGCACGAGTACTTGTTACTCGTGCAAACGGCCCGATACATCCCGCCGATACCGGAAGCCGGCGCTGGGCCGGCTTGCCGGTATCCGCGGGGCTGGGGAAGCTGGCCGCGTGCATGTAAAGCACACGGCCAGCGTTCCCCTCCGGCGCGCCAAATACTCACCCTTCCTGAAGTTCCGGTCGCTGGGCAGTGATGCGTTCCTGCGGCCACTGGGCGCTCCTGTGACGCGGCCTCTCGGCTGGAGGCAGCGTCACAGATGCGCCCGGCGGCCACGTGACCGCATCACTGCCCAGCGACCGGAACTTCAGGAAGGGTGAGTATTTGGCGCGCCGGAGGGGAACGCTGGCCGCGTGCTTTACATGCACACGGCCAGCGTTCGAGCTGGGGGCCAATCCATGAGACCTGGGGGCCAATCCATGAGACCTGGGGGCCAATTCATGAGACCTGGGGGCCAATTCATGAGACCTGGGGGCCAATTCATGAGACCTGGGGGCCAATCCATGAGACCTGGGGGCCAATCCATGAGACCTGGGGGCCAATCCATGAGACCTGGTGGCCAATCCATGAGACCTGGGGGCCAATCCATGAGACCTGGGGGCCAATCCATGAGACCTGGGGGACATATCCATGAGACCTGGGGGACATATCCATGAGACCTGGGGGACATATCCATGAGACCTGGGGGACATATCCATGTGAGCTGGGGGCAAACCCATGTGAGCTGGGGGCAAACCCATGTGAGCTGGGGGCAAATCCATGAGACCTGGGGGCAAATCCATGTGAGCTGCGGTCAATCTCATATAAATTTTTATGAGGTCTGTTCCTATTGGAAAGCGTCACATGACATTAAATAAAAGTATCGGTACTCGGTATCGGTGAGTACTTTTAAAAAGTATCGGTACTCGTACTCGGTCTTAAAAAAGTGGTATCGGTGCATCCCTAGCTGCCCCCTATGAATGTGTTTTTTTGAGTTTATTTCAAAAGTCACCATATTATGGTCACTGTTTCCCAACTGTTCCTTTACATTAATATTTGAGAAAAGATCCACATTATTTGTTATAACCAGGTCCAGACAGTTATCCTCTCTAGTTGGTGTTTCTACCAGTTGTGACATGAAGGTATCATTTAAAATCTTCAGAAACCGGATTCCCTTTGCTGAATTACTAGTCCCACTATCCCAATTAATGTCCGGGTAATTAAAATATCCAATAATTAAAGTGCTACCATGATCTGCAGCCTTCCTAATTTGCTCTAACAGTTGTTCTTCCTCATCAATATCTATATTAGGTGGTTTATAGCATATGCCAACCAATAGTTGACTTCCCTGTTTATTCCCCAACGAAATATTTACCCATAAGGATTCCACATTTCCCTCATCGCTTTCCAGTTGTGTAATATTAGGCTTTAAATCCTGATTTACATATAAACACACTCCACCCCCTTTCTTATGTTTCCTATCCCTTCTAAACAATGTATAACCGTTTAAGTTTACAGCCCAGTTATGCGTTTCATCCCACCACGTTTCTGTTATTCCTATTATGTCGTATTGCTTAGTGTATGCTATTACCTCTAGTTCCCCCATCTTGTTATTGAGGCTCCTTGCATTAGCAAGCATACATTTAATGTTGTCTCTACCCACACATGCTGAATGCGACTTTACATTACATGCCTCCACTGTTCTGACATTACCCATCCCCCCGGCTGTACAAAATCCCTACAGCCAGGTTCCCTGATGCCTACATTCCGACGGCCAACTTCCAGACATCCATAATCCCAGCGGCTAACCCTAATACTAACACCCGAACCCTAGGTTTAAGGGGGTTAGGGCTAGGTTTAGGGGTGTTAGGGTTAGGTTTGGGGGGTTAGGATTAGGGTTAGGTTTGGGGGGTTAGGATTAGGGCTAGGTTTGGGGGGTTAGGGCTAGGTTTGGGGGGTTAGGATTAGGGCTAGGTTTGGGGGGTTAGGATTAGGGCTAGTTTTGGGGGGGTTAGGATTAGGGCTGGGTTAGGATTAGGGCTAGGTTTGGGGGGTTAGGATTAGGGCTAGGTTTGGGGGGTTAGGATTAGGGCTAGGTTAGGGGGGTTAGGATTAGGGCTAGGTTTGGGGGGTTAGGATTAGGGCTAGGTTTGGAGGTTAGGATTAGGGCTAGGTTTGGGGAGGTTAGGATTAGGGCTAGGTTTGGGGAGGTTAGGATTAGGGCTAGGTTTGGGGAGGTTAGGATTAGGGCTAGGTTTGGGGAGGTTAGGATTAGGGCTAGGTTTGGGGAGGTTAGGATTAGGGCTAGGTTTGGGAGGTTAGGATTAGGGCTAGGTTTGGGGAGGTTAGGATTAGGGCTAGGTTTGGGGAGGTTAGGATTAGGGCTAGGTTTGGGGAGGTTAGGATTAGGGCTAGGTTTGGGGAGGTTAGGATTAGGGCTAGGTTTGGGGGGGCTGGGGTTAGGGCTAGGTTTAGGGGGCTGGGGTTAGGGCTAGGTTTAGGGGGCTGGGGTTAGGGCTAGATTTTAGGGGGTTAGGGCTAGGTTTAGGGGGGTTAGGGTTAGGACTAGATTTAGAGGGGGTTAGGGTTAGGGCCAGATTTAGGGGGGTTAGGGTTAGGGCCAGATTTAGGGGGGTTAGGGCTAGGTTTAGGGGGTTAGGGTTAGGGCTAGGTTTAGGGGGTATGGGCTAGGTTTAGGGGGTTAGGGCTAGGTTTAGGGGGTATGGGCTTGGTGTAAGGGGGTTAGGGCTAGGTTTAGGGGGCTAGGGTTAGAAACATAGAAAAAAAAAACATAGAAAAATGTCGGCAGATAAGAACCTTTCGGCCCATCTAGTCGCCCAATTACATGGATACTTTACCTGGATTTATCTTTTCTTTAGGATAGCCTTATGCCTATCCCATGCTTGCTTAAATTCAATTACTGATAGAAACATAGAAAAATGGTTAGGGCTAGGTTTAGGGGGTTAGGGCTAGGTTTACGGGGTTAGGGCTAGGTTTAGGGGGGTTAGGGCTAGGTTTAGGGGGTTAGGGCTAGATTTAGGGGGGGTAGGGCTAGATTTATGGGGGTTAGGGCTAGGTTTAGGGGGGTTGGGGAGTAGGGTTAGTGTTAGCCGCTGGGATTTTGGATGTCTGGAAGTTGGCCGTCAGGGAGTTGTCTGTGTAGGGAAGTTGGCCGTCGGGATTTTGGCATTAGGGAGCCTGGTTGTAGGATTTCGACCCAAACCCCTCCTCCACCCAGCGGCAGCGTCCCAGGGTCTGTAATACACAAGGGTACAGCTCCTCCACCCAGCGGCAGCGCCCCAGGGTCTGTAATATGTAAATGTGAATATAAATGACCCATGTGTGACCGATTTTAAATGTATGTGTGAGCCCCTGATTAAACCAGTTCCATTCTATCCCTGAAAGACCTCAGATCTACAGCCTTGTCTTATTTCTGGGGGTGCTAGCAGGCTCTATTTGTCCCGGTCTTTAAGCTTCGTCTGTGGACTGGAGGAAGGCACAAGTCTGTCTGGGTAGAACACAGGGGGTCCTGCGAGGAAGCGGCATTGGCAGATGTGACCCTGTCGGGGTACAGAGATCTGTCACATTGGCTAGCAGCTGGTGGGATTTGCTTCCTGCTTTGGGGACCTTTTGCCGTGGATGGAATAACCGCTGTGGCAGCAGAGTTTGGACGACGATTGGGCGCTGGCCCAGGCTGACAGATCTGGTTATGCCCAGGACGAGCTGTGGTGGAAGGATTGCATCTGCCAGAAGATGTGGAGAGAGGCTATTCAACGTGGTGAGGACTTTCCAGAAGAGGTCTTCCCCACTGATATGGAGATGTACGAGCGCCAGTGGCAATTGCGGGTGCCCTTTCTGGGAGAGCAGCCTCAAGGGGAATGGCTGTTGGAACAAGATGAACTGGTCCAGAGGGAGATGATGCTGGACGACGGATACAGGGCCCTGCAATGGTTTGCGGCATAAGTGTGGTCATGGCAGAAGGATTACAGCCCCCCTGGAGTGCTTTGGCTATGGCGGCCCTGGATTATTGTATGAGCAGCTGGCTGCAGACCCAGACTTCAGGAGCGAGTCAGAGTGGCGACTGCAGGACATTCAAGGATATTGTCACGCTGACCCTTGGCTAGGGCCATGTGGCCTTGGCTCACAGAGGAATTTAGCCCTTGAGGCAGGTTAGCTGCTGGCTGAGTAGGCAGATACAGCATACATAGAATACACAGATTCCAGACAGGAAATAACAGGACTGTAAACACGAAGAGCAGGAGGGTACAGAAGAATCTACAAGTAATCCCTAAACACTGGGGAAAGATCCTTAATTATTTATTTATTTATTTATAAAGGATTTGACCAGGAAGGATACATTGAGATTTCTCTTGTTTTCAAGCATGTCCTGGGTTCAAGAACATTGAAGTGTTACAGTTACAGAAATACAAAGTAATACAATGCAAGATATTAAAAAAAAAAAAAAAAAAAAAAAACACAACACAAATATACAGATTAACAGAAAAAATATGTAGGAAATATAGTCACTAGGTTACATGTTTACAGGTGCATTCTGTATATAGTCACTGTGTTACATGTTTACAGGTGCATTCTGTATTGAGGTATGTTAGTAAGGAGCTTTTGAGTGACTTAAGACTGGGGGAAGATTTGATGATGTCTGGGAGGTTATTCCATAATTGTGGTGCTCTGTAGGAAAATGAGGACCGAGCCACTGTCTTTTTGTATTGTGGTATAGCAAGTAAGGTGCTGGTCCTGGATCGGAGGTTATAGGATGAGGGAGCTGCTGGGGGAAGCAGTCTATTCAGGTAGGGTGGCAGCTTCCCAGAGATGCTCTTAAACACCAGGCTGGAAAGGTGAAGGGTGCGTCTGGATTCCAGCGACGGCCAGTTTAGCTCTTTTAACATGTCACAATGGTGGGTCATGTAGTTACATTGTAGCGCAAAGCGGCAGAATGAGTTATACAATGTAGTAAGTTTATGAAGGTGTGTTTGCGGGGCGGCTGCATACACTACATCTTCTGCCTAATTGGTCTTCTGCCTAATGGAAGCCTTACAAAGAATAACAGTCGGGAGAAGAGGAAGAATGTGGCTTAACAAGACAAACACACAGGAGGCCCTGAACTGAAATAAAGGTCCTTATACTGGCCTCTGTACTAAGGAGAACAAAATACAAGAAACAAGGAACAGACAAGAAAGGTTAGGACTGGAGCCAAGGATACAGAACCAGGAAGGAACATCAGACAAGCAGAGGTTGGCAACAGATCAATACAGAGCACTGGGAGCAGACCGGATGAGCAGTCAAGAAAGCAAAGATCAATAACAGAGAATACAAGAATGCTTTGCAGCAACAGAGGAACCAGAACTCACAGGAAAGAACGTAGAACTCATGCCAGAGCAATGAGCCTCTGCTGCTGGCATTTAAAGAGAGCACAGGTCTGGGTAATTAAGACATGTGATCCCAGACCTGGACAGTACAGCAAAACCCAGGGGCGGCACAGGGTGGAATAGCTAGACCCAGACAGGGAAAGCTGGATCGCTCCCACCACCAGGGGGCACGGCTGAAACCTGTGAAAACGTGACCGATTATAGAGCGAGCTGGCTGAACCTCTCGGAGGTACCCGGGCTGCACTCTGATTATCCAAGAATGGGAGCTGGAGGTGGCCTACAAACAGCTGCTAGACTCCATTCAGCAGCAGGCACTGGAGCCTCTGGATTGGGACAGTGATGTGGTGGCAGCCGAAGAGCTGACCACGGTGCGTAATGCCTCTGGCCTATACTGTCATGAAGCAGAGGACTGTTGCCTGACAATGGTAGATGAGACGGCCGACTCCAGCAGTGTGACCCATCAGGACGCTTTGGCACTGTGGGGGAGGACTGTCTTGTGACAGTGGGCGAAACTGAAGTCCCCACTGGAGATATGTGGAGATGCGGGGCAGATGGCCCAGATGGGCCCCAATGTGTTCCCAGCCAAGGATGGCTGGGGGACCTTGAAGGTCTGGATTTTTCTGGGCCAGCAATAGACTCTGGAGTTGTAGAGATTGAAACCCTTCCCATGGCACTTTCAGGATGTGAGACCGTTGTCCCAGATCCCCAACTTGTGGTGTTAGCCATCACAGGTGTCGGACCACATTTTGTTAATGGAGGAACCCCAGGAGATGCCACTCTCCCAGAGGAAATGCTGGCCACTGGGCAGAGTTTCACAGACCTCTGCCCCCAAGTTGTAGCGGTGCCAGATCCTGCGAGCAAGGATGACGACTTGCTGGACTTGCAGTCAGCCCGGCTACTGGGAATGCGGTTCTCAGCGCCTCAAGCAGCTTGACCCGCTTCCTTCTGCCTGCTCAGAGACCTGAGATGGCTGGCAGGGATCTGTGCTGGGCTGAAGTTACAGCAGCTTTTAAGGATCTGCAGGCTTTCGATCTCCTGACCTGTAGCCCCGATGTTAGGTCAGTCTTTCAGATGCCGCTCAGTGCCTTCTGATGGTGAGTGCGGAGAAATAACACACCAGACAAGCTGCATGTATCAACCAAGAACTATATCTGCTTTACTGAGAAAACCATACCACTATGTTCAGGTCCAACAGGAGTCATTTACATAAACCAAACCACGAACATTGATTTACTGGAACTCTGATTACATTAGGTCAGTTATCAAACCCCTCCTTTACATAATCTATTTTTCCAATAGATCAGATTGCCTTTTCATTCAAACACTGTCCCAGACTCCTGACTCCTCAAACATGCAAACAGATGAACAGAATTCTTGCATAATCACCAATTACTCAAAGCTAATTACATTCTACACAAAAGAAAGGTCTGCACCTTCAAAACAGAGCTCGAAGTTCACATACAGTAATAAAAGTACATTTAAATTCACACCATGCAATATAAATGAACATAAAGTCTTTCCCAAGGCAATTGTCTGTGTCTTTTGGGGTTTTTTGCCATGGGAATAAAAGTCTTGGGGTTTGAAGAGGAGAGCGCTATGTCCGCTCCATGACACCGGCCCCTGCCCTCATCTGGATGTCCCGGATCTCTGGGGAGAGTAGAACAGCCCCACACTGCCAGCGTTGCTCTTCGCAGCCCCCGGTGAGGAGCCAGCAATGGAACAGAGTGCTTGTGTTCTATGGAACCGACCACAGGGGGATAATTACAATGCAGCTGTGGAGGGGGCTGTGGTTTCAATCTCTGTGCCCTCTGGATGCTGGTGTCAGGGTGGCACCTGGCATGCGCCGTGGTGGGACCCAAGTTCGAGGGATTAGAGCCGTTTGGGGTAGGCTGGTGTGATACTGGTAGCAGTACAAAGGGGATAGCGAGATCGAGTGGCCTGGACGGTCCGTGGGTCAATAGGCTGGCGGCAAGGTGGCAGGGTCAGTGGGCAATGCAGGGTCTGGTTCACGGTATCAGGAGGATCTCAGAATAGGTCAGCACAGTATAGAGGATTGACTCTTCATGCAAAGTCAAAGAGCATAGGTGGGACCAGACAGGAGGGTGTGGTGTATGTTTGTGCTTAACTGTTTAACCCCCTTCAGTGCTGGACAGGACTGAGGGCAGCACTTTTCATGGATACACATATGCACAGATACTGATCCCTGACAGCTGGGCAACCGGCTCAGATCCCCAACCCCTTTCTATGGAGACACCGACCACCCCACATTCTCTCCAGCAGCTGATCGCGATACCGGGAGATGGTACAGCTGGCACTTCTCCCGAACAGCAAGCACAACCTAAGGGAGATGCAGGGGAGAACTTTCTAGCTCCTGTATTTGGCCCAGGCACTGGAAAGATGTCCCCAGGCAGTGCTTCAAAACTGTTAACCCCCTGTGTGGCTTCTGAAGGACTATCAGGAGGGGGTGAGTGAATCTGTGTGCACTGGACAAGAGGGGTGACGTGCCTCTTAACCCGGGACAATGGACCCGCAACCAGGGGGACCCTGCTGCGACTGTTAGACCCCGCTGATGGTGCTTGTGTGCCAGCACCCTGGAACTTTACAGATGGCGCAGCAAAGGGACACGGTGAGACATCTCGTCAGTGGCAAGCGATCCGTTTGGGATCATAGCTTGCCCTGCCGTTCTGGAAGGGGGAGATATGTGAAGTGCATCATTTGGACTTGGGGTGCGTGGGCATGAATATGGGTTTGGGGTGCTGTCCTGAGGTTCTTTATTATTTTTTTTCCTCATGTGCAGAAGGTTTGTGTAATCTGTTTATGCAAGAAAGTTTTATGGTCTGTTATTTGTTGAAAGGATTAACGTCCAAGTTTTCTTATATGTATCTGAGTAGGTTGCAAATCTGTAATCGGTTATCCCAATTCCCATTGTCCTGCCTCCTTAGAAATGTTAAGTAATGTTTCACTTTCCAAAAGGCAAATGTTTGTTTTATCTGTTTCAATGTAATCCCCCAGCAGTTTCTAGGGGGGATTTGTGTATGTAAATGACCCATGTATGACCGTATAAATATATGTGTGAGCCCCTGATTAAACTAGTTACATTCTGACCGTGAAAGACTTCAGATCTACAGCCTCGTCTTATTTCTGGGGGATGCTAGAGGCTCTGTGTCCCGTTCCTTGAGCTTTGTCTGAGGACTGGAGGTAGGCACGGGAATCTGCTTCGGTAGAACGGGGAGTACTGCAAGAAAGCGGCATTGACAGATGTGACCCTGTTGGGGTACCGAGATCTGTCACATTATACTTTTTGTAGTGCCAGCATCTTCCGCAGCGTTGAACAATGGGCATAATATAGACAGGGTTGCAATACACTGAGACTGAACATCTTCTAGGAGAAGACCCAGAGCCAGGTCTGTCACCCTGACAGGATGCGAGATGACTCGGAGCCGGGTCTGTTAGTGGCCGGACACGAGATTATCCAAGGCCAAGTCTGTCACCCTTGTCGGACGCAAGATGACTCCGAGCTGGATCTGTCACCCTTGTCAGGCACAAGATGACCCAGAGCCAGGTCTGTTACCTTGATGGAATGCGAGATGAGCCAGGTCTGTCACCCTGTCCAGACGCAAGATGACCCAGAGCCGGGTCTGTCACCCTGGCCGGACGCGAGATGATCTAGAGCCAGGTCTGTCACCCTGACGGGACACGAGATGACTCTGAGCCAGGTCTGTTTGTGGCTGGACGCGAGATGACCCAGAGCCGGGTCTGTCACCCTGGCTGGACGTGAGATGACCCAGAGCCGGGTCTGTCACCCTGACGGGACACGAGATGACTTGGAGCCGGGTCTGTTTGTGGTCGGACGCGAGATGACCCAGAGCCGGGTCTGTCGCCTTGGCCGGACGCGAGATGACCCAGAGCCGGGTCTGTCGCCTTGGCCGGACGCGAGATGACCCAGAGCCGGGTCTGTCGCCTTGGCCGGACGCGAGATGACCCAGAGCCGGGTCTGTCGCCTTGGCCGGACGCGAGATGACCCAGAGCCGGGTCTGTCGCCTTGGCCGGACGCGAGATGACCCAGAGCCGGGTCTGTCGCCTTGGCCGACGCGAGATGACCCAGAGCCGGGTCTGTCGCCTTGGCCCGACGCGAGATGACCCAGAGCCGGGTCTGTCGCCTTGCCGGACGCGAGATGACCCAGAGCCGGGTCTGTCGCCTTGGCCGGACGCGAGATGACCCAGAGCCGGGTCTGTCGCCTTGGCCGGACGCGAGATGACCCAGAGCCGGGTCTGTCGCCTTGGCCGGACGCGAGATGACCCAGAGCCGGGTCTGTCATCCTGGCTGGACGCTAATGATCCAAAGCCAGTATCAAGGTGACAGACCTGGCTCTGGGTCATCTCGCGTCCGTCCAGGGCCCTGGATCAGGTTTCAGGAATCCGTGTGACAGGACAGTGATGTGCTGCACCATATGTTACTATTCGTGTTCTTTTGAGTCATTGAACAATTGATGTTTTTGGGTCTGAATATCGGTATTAAGTGTCACTCTGTAATGTGATCACAATCCCCTGCATGGAAAGCACCTGTTATGTTAATTTTTGCACCATATGGACTGTTGTCTATTTTTGAAGGGCCATTAATAAACCCTGGAACCTGTATTTTCTGCCCCTAGAGCCGTAACCCTTTGACATGGTAGACCATGGCATCTTGTTAGAAAAACTTAAACTCTGGTATTGGTGATCGCACGCTAACCTGGTTTCAATCATATGTATCCGACCGATCACAATATGTGTCAATTTCTGGCAGCTCCTCCCTCCCGCTCCCAGTCACTTGCGGTGTACCCCAAGGCTCAATACTAGGCCCCCTGCTATTCACAATATTCATAAATGATCTGCCCAACGTCTGCAAGCTGCAACCAACTGTACACTTGTTGCAGACGACACCGTAATGACTATACAGCAAACCAGATCTCCCACAGCTGGAGGACGTGCTGCAAGACCATTTCACAGAGATAGAAAAGTGGATCACAGATAACAAACTTTTTCTAAATACTGACAAAACTGTTACAATGCTCTTTGGAACAAAACCTAAACTACACAAACTGCAAAATCCCCATCTACATGTCAGGACACAAATCAAATGGCACGCTGACCACAGTCACTTCTCTCAAATCTAGGTATGTGGTTAGACCCAAATCTATCCTTTGGCCCGCACATCGAAAACCTCTCTTCAACAATTTCCCCAAACTAGTGCCCTGTACAGAAACAAATCCTGCCTGAGCCCCACAGTAAGAAAGCAGATTGCTACAACAAATGCTTATGCCAGCCATTGAATACGGAGATGTAGTGTATGCAGCCGCCCCGCAAACGCACCTTCAGAAACTTACTACATTGTATAACTCATTCTGTCGCTTTGTGCTACAATGTAACTACATGACCCACCATTGTGACATGTTAAAAGAGCTAAACTGGCCATCGCTGGAATCCAGACGCACCCTTCACCTTTCCAGCCTGGTGTTTAAGAGCTTTTCTGGGAAGCTGCCACCCTACCTGAATAGACTGCTTCCCCCAGCAGCTCCCTCATCCTATAACCTCCGATCCAGGACCAGCACCTTACTTGCAATACCACAATACAAAAAGACAGTGGCTCGGTCCTCATTTTCCTACAGAGCACCACAATTATGGAATAACCTTCCAGACACCATCAAATCTTCCACCAGTCTTAAGTCACTCGAGCTCCTTACTAACATACCTCAATACGAAATGCACCTGTAAACATGTAACACAGTGACTATATACAGAATGCTCCTGTAAACATGTAACAGTGACTATATACAGAATGCGCCTGTAAACATGTAACATAATGACAATATACAGAATGCGCCTGTAAACATGTAACACAGTGACTATATACAGAATGCGCCTGTAAACATGTAACACAGTGACTATATACAGAATGCACCTGTAAACATGTAACAGTGACTATATACAGAATGCACCTGTAAACATGTAACATAATGACTATATACAGAATGCACCTGTAAACATGTAACAGTGACTATATACAGAATGCACCTGTAAACATGTAACACAGTGACTATATACAGAATGCGCCTGTAAACATGTAACACAGTGACTATATACAGAATGCGCCTGTAAACATGTAACATAGTGACTATATACAGAATGCACCTGTAAACATGTAACATAATGACTATATACAGAATGTGCCTGTAAACATGTAACAGTGACTATATACAGAATGCGCCTGTAAACATGTAACATAATGACTATATACAGAATGCGCCTGTAAACATGTAACACAGTGACTATATACAGAATGCGCCTGTAAACATGTAACACAGTGACTATATACAGAATGCGCCTGTAAACATGTAACACAGTGACTATATACAGAATGCACCTGTAAACATGTAACACAGTGACTATATACAGAATGCACCTGTAAACATGTAACACAGTGACTATATACAGAATGCACCTGTAAACATGTAACATAATGACTATATACAGAATGCGCCTGTAAACATGTAACATAATGACTATATACAGAATGCAGCTGTAAACATGTAACAGTGACTATATACAGAATGCACCTGTAAACATGTAACACAGTGACTATATACAGAATGCACCTGTAAACATGTAACAGTGACTATATACAGAATGCACCTGTAAACATGTAACAGTGTCTATATACAGAATGCACCTGTAAACATGTAACACAGTGACTATATACAGAATGCACCTGTAAACATGTAACATAATGACTATATACAGAATGCACCTGTAAACATGTAACACAGTGACTATATACAGAATGCACCTGTAAACATGTAACACAGTGACTACATACAGAATGCACCTGTAAACATGTAACACAGTGACTATATACAGAATGCACCTGTAAACATGTAACAGTGACTATATACAGAATGCGCCTGTAAACATGTAACACAGTGACTATATACAGAATTCGCCTGTAAACATGTAACACAGTGACTATATACAGAATGCACCTGTAAACATGTAACATAGTGACTATATACAGAATGCACCTGTAAACATGTAACACAGTGACTACATACAGATGCACCTGTAAACATGTAACACAGTGACTATATACAGAAGAATGCACCTGTAACATGTAACACAGTGACTATATACAGAATGCGCCTGTAAACATGTAACACAGTGACTATATACAGAATGCGCCTGTAAACATGTAACATAGTGACTATATACAGAATGCACCTGTAAACATGTAACACAGTGACTATATACAGAATGCACCTGTAAACATGTAACACAGTGACTATATACAGAATGCACCTGTAAACATGTAACACAGTGACTATATACAGAATGCACCTGTAAACATGTAACACAGTGACTATATACAGAATGCACCTGTAAACATGTAACACAGTGACTATATACAGAATGCACCTGTAAACATGTAACAGTGACTATATACAGAATGCGCCTGTAAACATGTAACACAGTGACTATATACAGAATGCGCCTGTAAACATGTAACACAGTGACTATATACAGAATGCGCCTGTAAACATGTAACATAGTGACTATATACAGAATGCACCTGTAAACATGTAACACAGTGACTATATACAGAATGCACCTGTAAACATGTAACACAGTGACTATATACAGAATGCACCTGTAAACATGTAACACAGTGACTATATACAGAATGCACCTGTAAACATGTAACACAGTGACTATATACAGAATGCACCTGTAAACATGTAACACAGTGACTATATACAGAATGCACTGTAAACATGTACAGTGACTATATACAGAATGCACCTGTAAACATGTAACACAGTGACTATATACAGAATGCGCCTGTAAACATGTAACACAGTGACTATATACAGAATGCGCCTGTAAACATGTAACACAGTGACTATATACAGAATGCACCCGTAAACGTAACAGTGACTATATACAGAATGCACCTGTAAACATGTAACATAGTGACTATATACAGAATGCTCCAGTAAACATGTAACACAGTGACTATATACAGAATGCACCTGTAAACATGTAACATAGTGACTATATACAGAATGCGCCTGTAAACATGTAACACAGTGACTATATACAGAATGCGCCTGTAAACATGTAACACAGTGACTATATACAGAATGCGCCTGTAAACATGTAACACAGTGACTATATACAGAATGCACCTGTAAACATGTAACACAGTGACTATATACAGAATGCGCCTGTAAACATGTAACACAGTGACTATATACAGAATGCACCTGTAAACATGTAACAGTGACTATATACAGAATGCACCTGTAAACATGTAACACAGTGACTATATACAGAATGCACCTGTAAACATGTAACAGTGACTATATACAGAATGCGCCTGTAAACATGTAACACAGTGACTATATACAGAATGCGCCTGTAAACATGTAACACAGTGACTATATACAGAATGCACCCGTAAACATAACAGTGACTATATACAGAATGCACCTGTAAACATGTAACACAGTGACTATATACAGAATGCGCCTGTAAACATGTAACACAGTGACTATATACAGAATGCACCTGTAAACATGTAACACAGTGACTATATACAGAATGCGCCTGTAAACATGTAACACAGTGACTATATACAGAATGCACCTGTAAACATGTAACAGTGACTATATTTGCTACATATTTATTTTCTGGGTTAATCTGTATATTTGTGTTTTTAATATCTTGCAATTTATTATTTTGTATTTCTGTAACTCTTCAATGTTCTTGAATCCAGGACATACTGAAAACAAGAGAAATCTCAATGTATCCGTCCTGGGAAAATCCTTTATAAATAAATAACCCCTGGTGTGCTGGATGTTTCTGGTTGATTTTAGGATTAATTTTTCAGGTTATGTAGGGATGGTTTTTTT
The DNA here is from genome assembly GCA_009667805.1 of Leptobrachium leishanense. NCBI lineage: Eukaryota > Metazoa > Chordata > Amphibia > Anura > Megophryidae > Leptobrachium > Leptobrachium leishanense. The sequence continues at coordinate 4,569,023 of CM019064.1, forward strand.
GGGTTAACGTTACTCGATGTGGTTTGTTTTTTAAACTTGGGGTTACTTTTTAGGGTTAGGGTGTTTTTTTAAAGGACCTCTGTCTATTATCAACAGCAAAAGGAGAAGCGTTACAGGGCAGCGTCACAGTGCAGCGTTACAGGGCAGCGTTACAGGGCAGTGGAGCATTACAGGGCAGCGTCACAGTGCAGCGTTACAGTGCAGCGTTACAGTGCAGCGTTACAGGGCAGCGTTACAGTGCAGCGTTACAGGGCAGCGTTACAGGGCAGCGTTACAGGGCAGTGGAGCGTTACAGGGCAGTGGAGCATTACAGGGCAGCATTACAGGGCAGTGGAGCATTACAGGGCAGCATTACAGGGCAGCGTTACAGTGGAGCATTACAGGGCAGCATTACAGGGCAGCGTTACAGGGCAGCATTACAGTGCAGCGTTACAGGGCAGTGTTACAGTGGAGCGTTACTCCTTATACGGTTTGAATTCCAGTTTTGAGAAGTGTTGGCGTTTTTTGACAATACCGGAGATTTTAGCCGGTGTTTGGATGGCGCTGGCACTTGGTAAATAAGAGATTTGGGGATTATTCAGAGAGCAGCGACATTTCAGTACTTTGTCGTTCCCCGCACTTTGGAGAATCAAATTTCCCCACCCTGCGGTGAATTGCGTTTGGACCGACAGCCACCAAACGCAGCCAACGAGCTGCCGGAAAAAGCCGACAAGCCGCCGGACAGGTAAAACAAAGACACAATACGTTTGAAAGTGTCAGAATTAAAACGCTGTTTGCAAAAAAACTACTGAACGAAAATGTCTGAAATTTACATATAAAATCCAATGAATGAGAATAAAAAGGCAGATACAGAAAAAAGAAAAAACGAATAAAACAAAAACAATTTCTTTTTCTTCAAGAAAAATGCCTAAAATATCGAAAAAAATTAATAAAGAGACTTTTTGCTGCAGAATATTATAATATTTATTAGATATTGGATTAAAACGGGAATATTTTTATCATTGAATATGGGGTTCGCCTGATCACCTTACAGTCGTTTCCAATTAGATTGTGAGTTCCTACGGGAATAGGGCCTCATCTCCTCCTGTACTGTTTGTCAAATGTTGTTCAATGTATTGTAACCCTGTCTATACTGTGCTTATTGTACAGCGCTGCGGAATTTGCTGGCGCTTTATAAAGAAGAATAATAATACCCTTAAGGACCGAGGACGTACCATGTACGTCATTGCAGCGGGTCTCTCTTAGACCCGCTGACGTACATGGTACGTCCTGCCGTTTTTTGAGCGCTGGAAGCGATCGGATCGCTTCCAGCAGCTCAAACGCCATTGCAGGCTGCCTGGGAGTCCAGGCAGCCGTGCAATGGCGGTTAGAAGTGCCGGGGCACCATGTGATCGCTCCCCGGGAGCGATCAACATCCGGTTTCACCGGAGAGGTGCCCGGCACTTCTAGAGAGCGCTGGAAGCGATCGGTATCGCTTCCAGCTGCTCTGAGTATATTACAAGGATGCCTCGACATCGAGGCATCCTTGCAATATGCTTACCTGCCGCCGGTCCGTCCGTGATCGCTCCCCCCGAGCGATCACTTCCGGTAGCGGCAGGAAGTACTGAGTGCCACGAGGTATCGTGGCACTCAGTACAAAAACGATCACATCAGTGATCAGGTGCTCTGCTGGGTGCCTCGAGGGATCAAGGCACCCAGCAGAGTAAAAAAAAGTGAAAAAAAAAAGTAAAATAAAAATAAAAATAAATAAAATAAACTGACGGGTAGGGTTAGGGTTAGGGGTAGGGCTAGGGTTAGGGTTCTAAGGGCAGGGTCATCTTGGGGCTGAGTGGGATGTTCCTAGCCTGCTTTATCAGAGAGCCAGGCTAGCAACATCCAATCAGAAGTTAGAAAAAATCAAAATAAAATTTCTAATTTGTCAGGTCAGGTCAATATTTTGTAAATATTGGCTCTGACCTCTGTGATTCTCCCTCCCTCTCCTCACTTGTGTTTTGGTGAGCGAGAGAGAGAGATCAGATTTGACAGGTTAGAGATTTTAGTGAGATTTAGTGAGATTAGAAAAATTGAGGCAGATTTAGAGAGATTTTAGGGAGATTTAGAAGAATTGAGGCAGGTTTAGAGGGATTTAGGTGTTTATTTGTATTTTCTTGTGAAACCCAACGGTTCTTCTAAGAACCAACAATCCGCTTATATATATAATAATTATAAAATTTTATAATCTATTATATATAATGTCTGAGAGGGTGTACAGCGCCGAGGAGGCATATGCCATCCTGGTGTCAGAATCTGAGGCATCTGCGTCAGACTCAGACCCTCATTTCGACCCCGCTAACTGCTCAGAGACGTCGCTAGATACATTATCTACGCTGGCTGATGTATCTAGTGATGTTTCTGATGCAGATCCTGGGTCACCACCTGCCAGCAGGAGACGCACAGCTCCAGCTGAGGAGTGGGTAGTGCCTCATCGCCAGAGGCCAGATATCCCTCCTTTCACGGCAAATCCTGGCATCAATATTGATGTTGCAGGATTTACCGCCACACAGTTTTTGCAGGTGTTTATGGGGGATGATTTGTTGGGCCACATCGTGGCCCAATCAAACCTGTATGCCCATCAGCATTGTGCTGCGAAGCCAGACTCCTACTTGGCAAGGCAGCAATGGACCCCGCTAGATGTGCCAGAATTTCTGAAATTCTGGGCACTTACTATGCTGAGGGCATCATAAAGAAGCCCTCAATTCGCTCCTACTGGAGCAGTAGCCCCATCTGCTCTACCCCCATTTACCCCAATCAATGTCACGTAGAAGGTATGAAAACATTTTGCGTTTCATGCACTTCAGTGACAACAGCCTGTGCCCCCTAGAGAGCATCCCAAGTTTGACAGGCACCAGACTTTTACATTTTATTCGTACATTTTTATGTTCTACAATTGGTGCTGTATTTTGCCAAAATCTTTGCACACCTATGCATGGGGGGCATGGGTGTACTCAGGAGATCTTGCAGAAAACACCTGGAGAGTTTTCATGCAGTAACAAACAACAGTGTCTCCTAAATCACAGTCCAAAACTACTGTGGCGTAAAAATCTGAAAATTGAAAAATTACCGCCACACACCTTCTCAAATGTTTTGGGCTAAAACCGTTGCATCCATGGCATCAAAGCACTCCATATGCAATACCTTGGGGTGTCAACATAACAAACATAAACAATTTTCTGGCAATAATTCAAACTGGGGTATGCGGTAGACCCAAAACCAAAGATAGGCCTAGCTGAAGAAATAATCTCAATTTCAACTCCAATGACAAAGTCATAAAAATTGTATTTGAACCTTCCCAAAATCCTGGCAAACCTATGCATGGGGGGCATGGGTGTACTCAGGAGACCTTGCAGAAAACAACCTGGAGAGTTTTCATGCAGTAACAAACAACAGTGTCTCCTAAATCACAGTCCAAAACTGATGTGGGTGTGAAAATGAAAAATGACCACCAAACAGTATCCAATTTGTTTGGAGCAAACGGATGCATCCATGGCATAAAAACACTCCATTTACAATACTTTGGGGTGTTAGCTTACCAAATATATGCACGTTCATAAAATTGGGGTATGTAAAAAGGCCCCTAAAAAGAAGATAAGCAAAGAAGATACTGTATGTCAAATTAGAAAAATGACAAGCACATGTCAAAGATTGGCGTAGCACCCAAAAACAACAGAACAAATCTATATATGGGTGGTATCAATTTACTCAGAAGATGTTGCTGAACATATTTTGGGGTGTTTTTTGGCAGTAACCCATAACTGGATTTGACAATTCATGCCTAAAGTACAATGTGTGTGAAAAAATAACACAAAAAGTGACTACCTGAAAGTTTGACATAGAGCTAGTGCATGGAAAGTGTTAAAATACAACTCTTTGAAGCACCCTAGGGTGTGCCCTTTCTAAAAATATATGGTTTGATGGGGGTAAATTACTTTGGCCGGCTTCAAAAATGTCCCAAATAGGACATGGGTGCATGATGACGAAATGTGAAAATTCCAAGTTGGAAAACTGAAATGCGCACCCCCCAAATAAGGCCTATTAGCCCCCAAATGACCCGACATACCTATACATGGGTGGTATCAATTTACTCAGAAGATGTTGCTGAACATATTTTGGGGTGCTTTTTGGCAGTAAACCTTAAAGTTCACAGTACATGTATTCTTAAATTGCGTTCAAAAAAAAAAAATCACCAAATTTTTTTTTTTCTCAAACTTTGGCATAGATTTGTGGTAAAATGGTTTGCATGGAAAGAGTCAAAATACCCCAAGTTTAATACCTTGATTTGTGTACTTTAAAAAAATATGTATATGTGGAGGGTTATTCAGGAATTAGTGACAGATATCAGTGTTACAATGTCACTATCACTAGTTTTGAAAATAAACTCTTTGGAAATGGCAAAGTGCTACTTGCACTTATTGTTGCATAAAATAAGGAAAAAAGCGAGGAATATGTAAACATTGGGTATTGCTAAACTCAGTACTAAATTTAGAAACTACTAAAGAATTAATTTTTTTTGACGGTTGTTGATACATAAGAAATTTTGGGGGTCAAAGTTCGAAAAAGTGGTGTTTTTTTCAATTTTTTTGGTCATATTTCACAATGTTTTTTATAGTAAATTATATGAAATGATGAAAAAAATGGTATCTTTATAAAGTCCATTTAGTGACGAGAAAAACAGTGTAAAATATGTGTGGGTTACATAAACGAGTAAGAGGAAAATTTGACGTAAACACTAAGAGCGCAGAAACGTAAAAACAGCAGCGGTCACGAAAGGACGGATTCATGTAAAACCGCCCGGTCACTAAGGGGTTAAACCTGTCGAATGAAACCACTGAACATCAGGGCATTTCACTGCCATTTCTCTGCTGTTCAATGTGAATAGATTAACCATTGCTTCTCTATGGGGATTTCACTGCCGCCGAACAGGCCGTATTTCACTGCCAATTTGGCAAACTGCTTTCAGGGCCTTTTTGGCTCTTTCTGATTAACCCCTCGATTTAATGGTATACTTTGGATCTCTTGTGATATTTCATGTCTGGGTTCTGCAATAAACATAACTTCAAATCGCGTTTCCACATAATGAGCTCAAAGCAATGATGGGGTTAAACTTCATCTTCCCCAGAAAATCACAAATAATGTAAATTTGCTCATTTTTTCTTTGTTGATTGGGCGGAATTAAGTGGAGCGCTGTGATTGGGCGGCCGCCTCTGTGCCTCGTCCTGTGACCTGCCCCCACAGGGGTAAATGATTATAAAGAGCACAGCTCATTAGGGGCTCTTTATACGAGCGCGCGCACCACGTGGCGTCCAGTATTGGTGTGTGTGCGTGTGTGGTGCGGGGTGTGTAGACACACGGGGCGGCTTCCTTGGCGGTTTTTATCTGCACCGTTTGGGGAATTTTACCGATATATTTGCCGATGTGGCGTCCAAAGCCGTGACATGCGCTAATGTTTTGTAATTGCGGTCGGGTGGCATTAACCCTTCATTGATCACATTCTGCTTCCTCCCAGGTAAAGCAGCGTCTCAGAGCGGAGGCGGAAAGACGCTGGTCTCCTTTCCAGTGAAGTTCACTGCTGGCTCCAAGGATTCCAAGACAGGTGAGGACAAAGCTCACGCCTTCCCCCCTCCCTCGATATCCACTCCAGCCAAGTCCCAGGAGGAAAGTGTGGGCTCCGGGCTGGTGACGGACTTGGAGGGAGAACGGTCAGACAGGGTTGTGCAGACCAGAGATGAGATTCCATCACAAGACCTGAAGAGCGAGAGCAAAGGACTGGAACAGGCAGAGTCCTCCTCCTCATCATCATCCTCCTCCAGTTCCGATTCTGACTCTGAAGATTCTGATGATGAGGAATCTGACCCACAAATTAAGAAGCCTCCGAGGCACGAAAGTAAACCCGATATCACAGGTGTTGATGGAGTCAAGGGGAGGTCCCCACAGAGTGTGACGACTGAAGCCGAGGGAGAGTCGCAAGTCTTTAACCCTGACATTACCCAAAACGGGAAACCACCTTCACATCCAAATCCAGATACTCCAGCTGTTGCTCCACGGGCCCAAGCTGCTGCACCCCCTCCACGGACCCAAGCTGCCGCACCCCCTCCACGGAACCAAGCTGCCGCACCCCCTCCACGGGCCCAAGCTGCCGCACCCCCTCCACGGGCCCAAGCTGCCGCACCCCCTCCACGGACCCAAGCTGCCGCACCCCCTCCACGGACCCAAGCTGCCGCACCCCCTCCACGGACCCAAGCTGCCGCACCCCCTCCACGGACCCAAGCTGCCGCACCCCCTCCACGGACCCAGGATGACACTCCAGTGTTGCCTGCAGCTCAAAACACCCAGGATCGTGCACCATCTTTACTTCTGATTCCAAACGCCCAGAGCGAGGATCCGATAAGGGCAAGCCCGTCTGGCAATCTGAAGGTTAAAGAAGGGGATTACAAGGACAGTCCAGGAATGTCTGGAGATGCTGAGCAGCTCACAGGTGGACCGGTTGGTTCAATGGAGACTAGAGAAGAGGTTGTTGAGACCACAGGCCATGCAGATCAAGTCTGTCCTGAAACAGCAACTGGACAGGAGCCTGAAACATGTGAGCCATAATCTGTAGGATTTAATCCCACCCCCTGCGCTTTATCACAAAATGTCTCCTGTGATCAAATGTTTCTCACACTTCGTCTTCTGGCCTCACCAAGTATCGTTATTAGAAGACGTGATAGTATAAGGCTGAGATACATTGTGAGTCAGTGACCACTATATCCATAAAATCCCTGGCTGCGCGAGTCTCGGCCCCCTGTCGTCGCCCGGCTGCGCGAGTCTCGGCCCCCCTGTCGTCGCCCGGCTGCGCGCGAGTCTCGGCCCCCTGTCGTCGCCCGGCTGCGCGAGTCTCGGCCCCCCTGTCGTCGCCCGGCTGCGCGAGTCTCGGCCCCCTGTCGTCGCCCGGCTGCGCGAGTCTCGGCCCCCCTGTCGTCGCCCGGCTGCGCGAGTCTCGGCCCCCCTGTCGTCGCCCGGCTGCGCGAGTCTCGGCCCCCCTGTCGTCGCCCGGCTGCGCGAGTCTCGGCCCCCCTGTCGTCGCCGGCTGCGCGAGTCTCGGCCCCCTGTCGTCGCCCGGCTGCGCGAGTCTCGGCCCCCCTGTCGTCGCCCGGCTGCGCGAGTCTCGGCCCCCCTGTCGTCGCCCGGCTGCGCGAGTCTCGGCCCCCCTGTCGTCGCCCGGCTGCGCGAGTCTCGGCCCCCTGTCGTCGCCCGTCTCGGGGGGCCCCCCGTCGTCGCCTGGCTGAGCGAGTCTCTGGCCCCCCGTCGTCGTGAGTCTCTGCCCCTGTCGTTGCCCGGCTGCACAAGTCTCTGCCCCCCCATCATCGCCAGTCTCGGGGGCACCCCGTCGCCGCCCGACTGCGCAAGTCTCGCCCCCCCCCCCGTCGCCACGAGTCTCGCCCCCCGTCGCTGTCCGACTGCACGAGTCTCGCCCCCCGTTGCCCCCCGACTGCGCGAGTCTCGGCCCCCCCGTCGTCGGCTGGCTGCGCACAGTTCATCAAAAGAGGAACCCCCCACTCCAGCCTTGTAAATGAACACTTTCAATTGTTATCCAGCAACGTTTCGGCTGTAAAGTCAGTCTTTCTTGAGGTCATTCACAAGATGGTATAGAGTTCCTCTTGATATTGAAGAAGTACCTGGAGAGTCTTCAGGCCTCTCCTGGCTCCCTGAGCACCTGTCTCACACATCTGGAAGATTATTATGTGGGTGTGACTGCATTTTCCTCTATATAGTATCATGTGTTGCACTTCTCTCGGTCTCTTCTGGGGTAGGTTGGACGCTCCCATCTGTCTCTCGTAGTCTCTGCTGGTGTAGGTGGGACGCTCCCCTCGGTCTCTCTTGGTGGAGGTGGGACACTCCCCTCGGTCTCACTTGGTGGAGGTGGGACACTCCCCTCGGTCTTTCTTGGTGGAGGTGGGACGCTCCCATCTGTCTCTCGTAGTCTCTGCTGGTGTAGGTGGGACGCTCCCCTCGGTTTCTCTTGGTGGAGGTGGGACGCTCCCCTCGGTCTCTCTTGGTGGAGGTGGGACGCTCCCCTCGGTCTCTCTTGGTGGAGGTGGGACGCTCCCCTCGGTCTCTCTTGGTGGAGGTGGGACGCTCCCCTCGGTCTCTCTTGGTGGAGGTGGGACGCTCCCCTCGGTCTCTCTTGGTGGAGGTGGGACGCTCCCCTCGGTCTCTCTTGGTGTAGGTGGGACGCTCCCCTCGGTCTCTCTTGGTGTAGGTGGGACGCCCTCCTCGGTCTCTCTTGGTGGAGGTGGGACGCTCCCCTCGGTCTCTCTTGGTGTAGGTGGGACGCTCCCCTCGGTCTCTCTTGGTGTAGGTGGGACGCTCCCCTCGGTCTCTCTTGGTGTAGGTGGGACGCCCTCCTCGGTCTCTCTTGGTGGAGGTGGGACGCCCTCCTCGGTCTCTCTTGGTGTAGGTGGGACGCTCCCCTCGGTCTCTCTTGGTGTAGGTGGGACGCTCCCCTCGTTCTCTCTTGGTGGAGGTGGGACGCCCTCCTCGGTCTCTCTTGGTGGAGGTGGGACGCCCTCCTCGGTCTCTCTTGGTGGAGGTGGGACGCCCTCCTCGGTCTCTCTTGGTGGAGGTGGGACGCTCCCCTCGGTCTCTCTTGGTGGAGGTGGGACGCTCCCCTCGGTCTCTCTTGGTGGAGGTGGGACGCTCCCCTCGGTCTCACTTGGTGGAGGTGGGACGCCCTCCTCGGTCTCGCTTGGTATATTTCCTTATTTGACTCATGGACACGCGTTTCTCATGTACACGGCACATATACCTCTTGGTTTCCTATATTTATTGGCTTTCTCCTGGTATGTTTGGTGCTTCTCTGGTTTCCCGCCTCACACGCGCAGTATTTACGATCTGTTTAACCTGTGTGTTTTGTATTTCTTGTGTGACGTCGTCTCTTTCTCCACGGTTTCCTCCTTTTTTTTTCTTCCTTCCTAGTGCCGCCCGGGTCTCCAGCTTCTGACCTGCCCTTCGATAATTCCCGCTACCAGAACCTGCAGCATCACGTCTATACACCCTTCACCTTTGTGGATTATGACGTTGATCTTTCCCAGTTTCGCCTCCCTCAGCCCTCATCTGGAAGACCGTCACCGCGGAGCTGAAGATCTCGCCATAGTATGAATATGAGCGTAACACATCATGTAACGTATAAACCTTTATGGAATGGATCGCTTGTCGTGTGTTTATTGATGGATTCAGTGCAGGATGTGCGTTATTTTGCTTACGGTAATATCTGTCCCCTCCCCTGATCCCGCGGTGCAGAGGGTGTCACGATCCGCCACATCCTCCGGCCGCACACCGCAGGTTACTGGGAAATGGTTCCATAAAGGTCTATTCAAAGAAAGGTGAAACTCTGGAGAACTTTTGGAAAGTGAAAATTCTAGGTCAAAATAGCCAAACCAGAAAAATTCTCCCATTTATCTCACTTTCCAAATTGGCTATTTGGTCTGGATTGTTGTCTGCTCCTGCCAATTGTCCTGATAGTCTCCTCCTGTGACCCCGTACACGTGGGCTCGCGCTTCCTGGAATGGCCGAGCCACAGCCTCACTGAACCCAACTGAACATCCCTGGAGAGACCTGAAAATGTCTGTCCAACGACGGCCCCATCCAAGCTATCAAGCCCCAAAACACCCCCAGCTGCATCCACTGCCAGAGAGGCCGCCTCTGTGCACCGAGTGAAGGGTCTGAATACTTATGTCACTGGGAGGTATTAGGTTTTTTTCTTAATAACTTTGCAAATATCGGGCGTCCCACTGTCCCGGACACCGAGGGCCTTTCGCAATGACGGACGATAACGGAAAACCTGAGTGGCTGCCGAGTAACGTATTACGTTAGAGCTGCTTTCTCGGCTGCTCCAATCCTAATCCTGTTGAGACGGTAAGTATCTGCTCCAGGAGTCCATAGAGCACGAGCACAGGCGAGTCAGATCCCAGCAGCGAAGTGATACGGGGAGGTACACTAGGAAGTCATTTTTTTCCTGTGTACCTCTGCCACGGATTGCGCCGCTCTCTGCTCCGAGGGATATAAAGTGAGTACAGGAATTAATGGGGGATTAAATCAATGTGTTAACACCAGGGTCTGAGAAACGTTCTTTCCAGAGTAACCTCAGACAGAGAAGGAGCTGGATGGAATAGCTTGATCTCCATCTGCTGGGGCCACATTATTATTATTCTTTATTTATAAAGCGCCAGCATATTCCGCAGCGCTGTACAATAGGCACAGTACAGACAGGGTTACAATACATTGAACAACATTTGACAAACAGTACAGGAGGAGATGAGGGCCCTATTCCCGTAGGAACTCACAATCTAGGAGGGTTGGGGTTGGAAACAGGAGGAGAGGACTGTAAGGTGAGAGTGATTGATGGTTGCGTCAGTGAGTTGGGGGGTCGGCTTCCCTAAATAGGAATGTTTTAAGGGAGCGTTTGAAGGAAGAGAAGTTAGGGGAAAGTCTGACAGTACGAGGGAGAGCGTTCCAGAGAGTGGGGGCTGCGCGTGAGAAATCCTGCAGTCTATCATGGGAAGAGGTGATGCGGGGAGAAGCTAGGCGCAGGTCACTGTTTGATCTTAGGGAGCGGGCTGGGGTGTATTTGGTGATTAGTGAGGACAGGTAGTGGGGCGCTGAGTTAGTGAGGGTTTTGTAGGTAAGGATAAGGATTTTGAACTTAATTCTGCAGTGGATGGGGAGCCAGTGAAGGGACTCGCAGAGGGGAGCGGCAGAGACAGAGCGGCGGGTGAGGTGAATGGGGAGCCAGTGAAGGGACTCGCAGAGGGGAGCGGCAGAGACAGAGCGGCGGGTGAGGTGGATGGGGAGCCAGTGAAGGGACTCGCAGAGACAGAGCGGCGGGTGAGGTGGATGGGGAGCCAGTGAAGGGACTCGCAGAGACAGAGCGGCGGGTGAGGTGGATGGGGAGCCAGTGAAGGGACTGGCAGAGACAGAGCGGCGGGTGAGGTGGATGGGGAGCCAGTGAAGGGACTCGCACAGAGGAGCGGCAGAGCGGCGGGTGAGGTGGACAGGGAGCCAGTGAAGGGACTGGCAGAGACAGAGCGGCGGGTGAGGTGAATTAGCCTGGCGGAGGCGTTCAGGATGGATTGTAGGGGGGAGAGGGAGGACAGAGGGAGGCCAGATAAGAGATTATTGCAATAGTCGAGTCGGGAGATTACCATTACATTAGTGTCTCTCTTACAAAGTATAGGAGACGCCAATGCACAGTATCCTGCCGGTACAAACCGAGATGCAAGCTCAGCTTGTGTGTCAGATGGAATATGTCATTAAAGAGCGCACAGTGCCTCAGGCCTTTTCTACTGATCACCTTGAGCACTGTGTGTAACGGCAGCACTGGAATAGGGCCCGAGTCTGTCCACATCTCCTGCACTTTAGGGCAACGTATTCACAGCCTATGGGTTTGATGTTCTTTGCACCTGGGAGTAACACTTTCTCCGTTCCTCAAAGGCTGCGGCCAGAGCAGACGATCGCTAGACATAAACGTATAGAGGGATGGGAAGCCGAGTATTGGTCAAACGTCCCCTCATTACATTCCGTTACCGAACGGCCTCATGACGCGCATTGAATCGAGTGATGAAATCATTTACTTTAACTGAAATATAGAGACCTAAACCCATCCTTTATTCTTACAGATGGGCTTTATTTTCCTGGCTCTTCACACTGTAACCTGATATCAGTCAGCTTCAAAGAGAGACCCCCTGCAGTGGGCTTGGAGGAGGAGCAGCAGTTGAAGCCTGCGGCGTGCAGAAGGCCTCTGAATAAATATGTTATGCCTGTAGGTGTTACTGCTGAGTAAAGGATTCATTAAAATGAGCGATTCTGCGGAGATGCTTCATTTTATTTCTGGTTTTCCCCCAATGAGGATTTTAAAACAGGAACACGGAGGCGAGTATTTGCATTCTCTTTATTAGCAGCTCCCAGCAGCAATGAAAGATATTAGAAAAAGATAAACCCATGAAAATGCAACCCCCCCGAGATGCTCCCTTCATGTGACCCAACCCCCCCCCTTTACGAGAGTCCATAGAAAGCCGTAACAGGAGCGGTGAATCCTCTTTCTTTTCTGCTCCTCACAGCCGAGATAAGTATAACCGCTCTCTGTGATTTGCATCTGCTAGATGTGGGGGTGGTTTTTTGTTTATCCCGTTGTGTTTTTTTGTGACAGTCTTTGCCTGGATATAACCGCAGGAGTCAGCTCCCTTGTTACCGGACTCCTGGTCCTTCCGTAGGCTCGGCTAGGTTCTCACCGTTGTGCGATTCGTCATACAGTCAGGTGCAGAAATATTGGGACATGGACACAATTGTAACATCTTTGGCTCTATACACCACCACAATGGAGTTGGAATGAAACAAACACAATGTGCTTTAACTGCAGACTGTCAGCTTTAATTTGAGGGTATGTACATCCAACTCAGGTGAACGGTGTAGGACTTACAGCAGTTTGCAGATGTGCCTCCCACTTGTTAAGGGACCAAAAGTAATGGGACAATTGGCTTCTCAGCTGTTCCATGGCCCGGTGTGTGATATTCCCTCATTACCCCAATTACAATGTGCAGATAAAAGGCCCAGAGTTCATTTCAAGTCTGCTATTTGCATACTGCATTTGCTGTCAGTGTTTGTAGCAGGGCCTTGCAGAGAGCAGCTCATTACCCTCATCCAGCTGGACTTTCCACAATGGGGCATCTTGGTTAGAGGCTCCATTCACTGAAGGTGATCTTACATTTCTACGTCTCACATAGCCTAATGCATTTTCTTTTGATGTATATTATGTTAACTCTGTAATATCACTGTATATGTGTTTGTGTGTGATATATATATATATATATATATGTGTAATATATATGTATGTATATATATACGTATATGTATGTATAGCTCACAGGTGTATCTTTATATATATTTGAATTGTTGCAATGCTATCTGAATTCTGCATTCCACTCCCTTTTTCTACATTTTCTACCAATTTGCTCTAAATCTGCAATTCTGCCCAATGTCCTGTTCAACGAACCTTAACTTTTATTGCCCCCTACAAACTCTCCCTAAGTTCCTGGACAATTTCAACCCAATGTGATGCTATTTGCAATCTTGATTTCTCTTTCAGCACACACCCCAAACTCAGTCAGTGTTTGTAGCAGGCCCTTGCAGAGAGCAGCTCATTACCCTCATCCAGCTGGACTTTGCTAAATCTCCGGCAGCTGGAGGCCGTGCTGCAAGAACAATTCACAGAGGTAGAAAAGTGGATCAAACACAACAAACTTTTTTTAATTACTGACAAAACTGTTACAATGCTCTTTGGAACAAAACCTAAACTACACAAATTGCAAAATCCCCATCTACAGGTCAGGACAAGATTAAATGGCACGCTGACCACAGTCCCTTCTCTCAAATATCTAGGTATGTGGTTGGACCCTAATCTATCCTTTGGCCCCACATCGAAAAACTATCATCTACAATTTACCCAAAACTAGGTGCCCTGTACAGAAACAAATCCTGCTGGAGTCCCGCGGTAAGAAAGCAGATTGTACAACAAATGCTTATGCCAGCTATTGAATACGGAGATGTAGAGTATGCAGCCGCCCCGCAAACACACCTTCAGAAACTTACTACATTGTATAACTCATTCTGCCACTTTGTGCTACAATGTAACTACATGACCCACCATTGTGACATGTTAAAAGAGCTAAACTGGCCATCGCTGGAATCCAGACGCACCCTTCACCTTTCCAGCCTGGTGTTTAAGAGCATCTCTGGGAAGCTGCCACCCTACCTGAATAGACTGCTTCCCCCAGCAGCTCCCTCATACTATAACCTCTGATCCAGGACCAGCACCTTACTTGCTATACCACAATACAAAAAGACAGTGGCTCGGTCCTCATTTTCCTACAGAGCACCACAATTATGGAATAACCTCCCAGACACCATCAAATCTTCCCCCAGTCTTAAGTCACTCAAAAGCTCCTTACTAACATACCTCAATACAGAATGCACCTGTAAACATGTAACCTAGTGACTATATTTCCTACATATTTTTCTGTTAATCTGTATATTTGTGTTGTTTTTTTTAATATCTTGCATTGTATTACTTTGTATTTCTGTAACTGTAACACTTCAATGTTCTTGAACCCAGGACATACTTGAAAACGAGAGAATCTCAATGTATCCTTCCTGGTAAAATCCTAATATATATATATATATATATATATATATATATATATTGGAATCTGTTGCTGTCAACTCTCAAGATGAGATCCGAAGTGCTGTCACTATCAGAGAAACAAGCCATCAGTAGGCTGAAGAAACAAAACAAACCCATCAGAGAGATAGCAAGAACATTAGGCGTGGCCAAAACAACTGTTTGGAACATTCTCAAGAAGAAGGAACGCACCGGTGAGCTCAGCAACACCAAAAGACCTGGGAGACCACGGAAAACAACTGTGGTGGATGACCGAAGAATTCTTTCCCTGGTGAAGAAAACACCCTTCACAACAGTTGGCCAGATCAAGAACACTCTCCAGGAGGTAGGTGTATGTGTGTCAAAGTCAACAATCAAGAGAAGATTTCACCAGAGTGAATACAGAGGGTTCACCACAAGATGTAAACCATTAATGAGCCTCAAAAACAGGAAGGCCAGATTAGAGTTTGCCAAACAACACCTAACAAAGCCTTCACAGTTCTGGAACAAGATCCTATGGACAGATGAGACCAAGATCAACTTGTACCAGAGTGATGGGAAGAGAAGAGTATGGAGAAGGAAAGGAACTGCTCATGATCCTAAGCATACCACCTCATCAGTGAAGCATGGTGGTGGTAGTGTCATGGCGTGGGCATGTATGGCTGCCAATGGAACTGGTTCTCTTGTATTTATTGATGATGTGACGCTGACAAAAGCAGCAGGATGAATTCTGAAGTGTTTGGGGCAATATTATCTGCTCACATTCAGCCAAATGCTGCAGAACTCATTGGACGGCGCTTCACAGTGCAGATGGACAATGACCCAAAGCATACTGCAAAAGCAACCAAAGAGTTTTTGAAGGGACAGAAGTGGAATGTTATGCAATGGCCAAGTCAATCACCTGACCTGAATCCCATTGAGCAGCATTTCACTTGCTGAAGACAAAACTGAAGGGAAAATGCCCCAAGAACAAGCAGGAACTGTAGACCGTTGCAGTAGAGGCCTGGCAGAGCATCACCAGGGATGAAATCCAGCGTCTAGTGATGTCTATGCGTTCCAGACTTCAGGCTGTGATTGACTGCAAAGGATTTGTAACCAAGTATTAAGAAGGGAAAGTTTCATTTATGATTATTATTCTGTCCCGTTACTTTTGGTCCCTTAACAAGTGGGGGCACATCTGTAAACTGCTGTAAGTCCTACACCGTTCACCTGAGTTGGATGTACATACCCTCAAATTAAAGCTGGCAGTCTGCAGTTAAAGCACATTGTGTTTGTTTCATTCCAACTCCATTGTGGTGGTGTATAGAGCCAAAGATGTTAGAATTGTGTCCATCTCCCAATATTTCTGCACCTGACTGTATGTCCCCAATCTCCTGCTTACATCTCCGTGGGTGGTTTTGGGTACCATGATCTCTTGAGTTGAGTCACTAGCTCTGAATGCTGCCGCGCAACTCCACCTTGATTAGCCAAATGTCGAAGTGGAGAAGGGATGCGGCGCTTCCCAGTGTATAGCAGAATATAATAATCAGCGTTATTTACCAATAGATTATATTTGGCATAAACTCATCCATTGACGAAGGATCAAAATGGACCTCAAGAGAATAAACAGACATAGCATAATACTGTTTGTCTATAAAAAAATGATTTCCAAGAGGTGTGCACACTCACACTATGGAGAGCCTCATCCGGCTCTAGCTATATTCGCCTATGGATGAATTCATATGGGCTCACCCATTAGCCACTTCAATCGATTTAGAAGTGTTGAAGAGCCACCATGGCTCAAATATTCAGCCTAAGGGTTGTTTGATTAGGCACAACTCTCGTGAAAGCCTCAATGGATCTCCAATTCAGCGTGGATAAGGAGCCAAAAATAACAAAAAATAGGTATATTGTTAATGTTTTAATAAAAACAAATAAAAAGACAAATAACGCTGATTATTATATTCTGCTATACACTGGGAAGCGCCGCATCCCTTCTCCACTTCGATATTATCCTTTTTTTTGTCACTTTTGGGATGACATTTGTGGGTGCAGTGGCGATCATGTCCTACGTTCTTTTCCCATTCCAAATACTCCTCTGTTGCGCCTATACCAATTCCTCTATTGCTTGATTAGCCAAATGCTGGGCCCTATCACGTGGCCCTTTCTGCTTCCCTCGGCCTGCAGCGAAGCGGCGATACCCAAGCAAAAACCTGGACTTCATTTAGACCAGCCCACTCCCATATGCAAACCCACAAGGCTGGATTAAGATCTCTATGGGCCAGATTTAGATTGCTATGGGCCGGACTAAGGTCTCTATGGGCCGGACTAAGATCTCTATGGGCCGGATTAAGATCTCTATGGGCCGGACTAAGATCTCTATGGGCCGGACGAAGATCTCTATGGGCCGGATGAAGATCTCTATGGGCCGGACGAAGGTCTCTATGGGCCAGATTAAGGTGTCAATGGGCTGGATTAACATCTCTATGGGCTGGATTAACATCTCTATGATCTGAATTAAGATCTCTATGGGCCTAGATTAAGATCTATATGGGCCGGTTAAGGTGTCTATGGGCTGGTTAAAGTTTCTATGGGACAGATTAAGGTGACTATGGGCTGGATTAACATCTCTATGGGCCGGACTAAAATCTGTTTGGGCTGGATTAAGATTTCTATGGGCCTAGATTAAGATCTCTATGGGCCGGACGAAGATCTCTATGGGCCGGATGAAGATCTCTATGGGCCGGACGAAGGTCTCTATGGGCCAGATTAAGGTGTCAATGGGCTGGATTAACATCTCTATGGGCTGGATTAACATCTCTATGATCTGAATTAAGATCTCTATGGGCCTAGATTAAGATCTATATGGGCCGGTTAAGGTGTCTATGGGCTGGTTAAAGTTTCTATGGGACAGATTAAGGTGACTATGGGCTGGATTAACATCTCTATGGGCCGGACTAAAATCTGTTTGGGCTGGATTAAGATTTCTATGGGCCTAGATTAAGATCTCTATGGGCCGGTTAAGGTGTTTATGGGCCAGATTTAGGTGTCTATGGGCCGGATTAACATCTCTATGAGCTGGATTAAGATTGTTTGGGCCGGATTAAGATTTCTATGGGCCACGGTTAAAATCTTTATGGGCTGGGTTAGGATCTCTTTGGGCCAGATTAAGATCTTTATGGGCCAGGTTAGGATCTTTGGGGCGGAGCTAAAGATTTTGTTATAAAATATTTTTTCAATTTTAAATTGTGTGCGATTTCGGTGCTTTTTTTTGCCGCATTTCGTCGCTCTTCAGTGACTCCATTTTGCCGAAAATACAGTAAATTCACTAGTGAATATGCACCATGTTTTGCCGAGAATGGAGTCTCAGAAGCAGTTATCAGACGTCAGCGAAAACAGCCGAATTGTGCCAATAACCGCTGAATCGCATCAATAACCGCTGAATCATGTCAATAACCGCTGAATCGCGTCAATAGCCACTGAATCGCATCAAGTCAGCATCGGAAAATTCCTCTGAACTGAAAAGATAATTTTAAAAAAGTCTCCTATTCTCCTGATAGAAGCTGTAGCGCTCACCCCCAGAGGAGCCGCTGAATAAACCCAGGATAGTCTCACCGCGCTAATAATTTACTGTACACCAGCACACCGTTGTGGATTTTCTAAGTTATATACTTTACTGAAGAAATAAAGTGGCATTGAATACACATATACTTTTAGGCATGAAACTGACATAATACGCAACGCGGAAAACACGGCGGAAAAGAAACGGTTAATACCCCTCAGTTCGTGGGTTTAGGTCCCGCTCAAAAAGAAGAAGGCTCATTAATTGGTGTCCAAGGGTATTAACTCACTGGCCAGTGTATGAACAAAAATATCTTCGACTAGTCAATGTTGGGGCCCTGTAATTTGAAGCAATCAAATAAGTGCGCACTGTTATGAAAGTTGTAGGCCTTGAGGCCTCTCACCCATTCGGTGAACAACTGTCCCGAACTGATGACTTGACCAGAAGATCCCTCTCTGCCGACTGGAATCCGGTGCCAACAAAATTCACTCTCTCCCGATGCCGAATCTCCGCAGCCAGGAATCGATCCGCCGCCTGCACTCCGTTCCGTCCGCGGCCTCCTTACTCGAGGTCCTCCTGGAACACGCTTGTCACCAGACTGCTCAGCGGAATGTGGTACACGATGATGCACACTCTTTCCCCGATCTCCAGCACTGGATAACGCCGTCTATGCACGCTCCAACCTGGTTTCGATCCCGGACAGTGTCTTTCATACGTCTCACTCCACACGCTGCTCTACTCATTCTGACCAGGCCGTGCACAATGCTTGCCTTTCCTGGCACCAGCACGCTCACTTTCTGTGTTCTCCCCAAGGATTTCTGGGAGATAGAGTCCTTTTAGTCCAGCACAGTCCTTACTCATATATGCTCTGTCTCCCTCCAGTGGCCATATCGTTTCAGTTAGAAGGACAATTTAACACAGTGCTACAAAGCTTTAAATCAATAAAAACACGTCTGAATAATAAAAAAAGGTCCAACAATAATAAAAAGATCAGTTACAAAATTAAAAAGACTTAAAATAATAACTAAAATGTGTAAAAAAAAAAATACAAAAAGATCAAAAGGATAAAAAGAGGTTTTGCAAAGTAAAAAAATAGAATAAATGGTCTGTTTTTTTAAATAGGCAGGCCTGAACAGGGGCCCCCTCTGGCACAATCAACTGATTTGATCAGAGGCCCCCCTCTGGCACAATCAACTGATCTGAACAGGGCCCCCTCTGGCACAATCAACTGATCTGAACAGGGCCCCCCTCTGGCACAATCAACTGATTTGATCAGGGGCCCCTCTGGTTTTCATCCTTTCCGTATGTTATCTTAATTTTTTTTCCCCTCGTCCCTGTTATGTCTTTTTCCTATTAACCCCTTCCTTGCCACAGTTCTGTTTGTTTGCTTTCCGTTACCCTTGCCTCGTATTTGTTTTGTTTACTCCTTCCTTAACCCTTTCTCATTGCGGGTGCCACCCTGACAACCCCATCAAATGTCTCCCACCCTCATTCCACTTGGTGGTCACTTCAGCCACGTTAAACAGAGGTTGGTCGCCCATGCATCATGTAACTAGGTTGAATATGGGAGCCGAATGCTCTTGCCCCATCACAGCGAGGAAGACCTGCACAACTCCTGAAGTCTATATTGACTTTCAAAAGTATATGGTGCACAAAGGGTGGTCTTCTAAACATGAAATAGAACACATTACAATCGTGAGAAGTTCCTCGATGTTGTGGCTCCTCTCATCCTCTTTTTTGACATTGTCAAAAACGGTAGATTACATTTAACCCCTTTAGAGCTCTCGGAGATTAAAGGCTGGGTCCAGTCTTCTTTATACCTATTGCAGAGCGAATGTGGTGCAAAGCCACCAAGAGGCGTAAAATGATTTTATTCAAAATACACCTGCAATTATCCACTATGGCAGAGAGGGATTCGGTGGCCTTCACTGGAGACAAATCTATAAAAATATCGGCACCTCTGCGGATACCTTTACCGCGCTTGACAAAGTGAAGACTTCCATCAAAAAAAGTATTCTCTCCTGGAGTTCTGGGAGTGCCGGCAGAGGTAGGTACCGACGGTACAGGCTTTGTAAGTTCAAAGCAAGTTGAGGGCCATTCTAGACAAGGGCGTTATCAAGGAAACACGCAGGGACAGCCCCAATTAGTAAGTAATTAGTTTCTTGTGGCCAAAAAAGGGGTGGCAAACACTCATAAATCTGGAAGAGCTCAAAGAATGGATGACCTAGCAGCATTTCCAAATGGAGGGTATGCATACCCTAAGTGTGATTCTTCGCATAGACCACTAGTTGGCCAAACTCAATCTGAAAGATTCGTACAGGTCGCTTTTTTAGAAAAAAATCTTGAAACTCGACTGCCATGCTTCCAGTGCCAGGGGTCAGATGTGGAAATGTATGTGCCTACCTTTCGGCTTCTCATTAGCTGATGAAACCGGTGGTTGCTTCCATCAGGGCAAGGGTTGTACATCGAATTATAGATTTGGATAACATTCTTCTGATGTCAGCATCAAGGAAACTTCTGAAGAGGATGATCTCCCTCCTTTTCCTCCTGGTTTCCCAGTCTAGGTAGTGTACCTCCTACCAACATGCATTCCATCAGGAAAGAAGTTTAATTTCTACTGTGATATCCAGCTTCCTTGCTCCAGTCTCTAGAACAAATGATAAGCTTCCTATCAAAGACTCTGGTGGTTTGGCCAACTCCCCTCCATTACAGAGCCCTCCAGAGCTTGGAGGCCCATTATCTCCAAGCTGGTATGTATTACATACAGATTTTTTTCTTAATGGAAGAGGTGAAGCAAGACCTGGTCTGGTGGTTGGATGGTTGAGGGCATGAAACCAGATAGTTCTGGATAAACCTTCCACTATGACAATAGAGTCGGATGACAGCTGCCTGAGTTGGGGTGCCAGATGTGCTCCGTTGGAGACTGGGAGCCGATAGGTGCTACAGTAGACAATGTTTCACATCAATGCCGTGGCAACTGCTGATTGACCTATTTGCACTCCAGTGCTTTGATGGGATTTACCTATCATGATCAGGCAGCTATGAAAATATATGACATTTTTATGCTTATAGGCTTTCAGTTGAACTTTGCGCTAATTAGTATTCTTTGACCATGTTGACAGTTTGGAAATATATCTTGCCCAAGATCTGCAGTCATGTGTAAATGTCTTAAACTCACCCAAGATAAGGGCAGAGGCTAGAAAAGCGGGAGTAAAAGGTCCAGTAGGAAACAGATGTTCTTTCTTGTGAAAGAATGAAACGTTAACACTTGTGTAACTGTAAAATGTTTTATCATGTATTAATCGCATGTTACACTTTACACTTTTATATGGTAATGTATGTGGGCATGTCCCTCTGTTATAGGATAAGCCAAATATCAATGTAAACGTCATGTAATGTATATAAGCCCATGTAACCAAAAATAAGATAGAGAACGAAGGAAAACTTTGTGTCATGTGTGATTATTTCCAGCTACTTCCTTCTCTCTGGTCGACCATGAGTTGTTTTGTTCAGAGAAGGGCTACTAAAATGGTGTACGGCTTGAAGGGGAAAAGTTACCAGGAAAGGCTTAATGATCTTAACATGTACAGCTTGGAAAAAAGACGAGACAGAGGAGATATGATAGAAACATTTAAATACGTAAAGGGAATCCACAAGGTAGAGGAAGGGAGTATATTTAAAAGGAAACAAAGTAGCAAAACAAGAGGACATAGTCTTAGATTAGAGGGGCAAAGGTTTAAAAGTAACATCAGGAAGCATTATTTTACTGAGAGGGTGGTGGATACATGGAACAGTCTTCCAGTTGAAGTGGTAGAGGCCAAAACAGTGATTGAATTTAAGCAGGCATGGGATAGGCATAAGGCTATCCTAAACAAAAGATAAATCCAGGTAAAGTATCCATGTAATTGGGCGACTAGATGGGCCGAAAGGTTCTTATCTGCCGACATTTTTCTATGTTCTATGTTCTATGTTTTGTTATGGAGAGATAGTTATAGGTAGAGAATAGAAGATTACGGACACACATCATGCTGAGGCACAATTGTCCAGCTATCAAGCTTTATTAAGAATACCGTACATCCAAATGTAGTTCAATACATCAATGCCTTGGGAGGTCCCAGGTCATCAGCCCTGTCATCCAGGTTATGGTGGTATTGTCTCGACAATGATTTGTCCAAGCTCTAATCATCCCGGGCCTGAGCAACTCAGTATCAGATTGGAATTCACAGCATTTTGAAGATTCTGGGGTTTGGCACCTCTTGCCGGATTCGTTCCGTATCATCATCAACCTTTGGAATCCTCTCCAGACAGATCTGTTTGCCTCCAGCTTCAACCATCAACACCCATGGGTCTTCAGATGGCGTCCAGATCTGGAAGGGTTAATGACGGATGCACTATATTAGCCGCGGCCGGAGCGAATTATTATGCCTTCCCTCCATTCCAGCTGTTACGGAGGGTCCTCCAACGAGTTTGCAACATTGGGATTGTTCTCATAACCCTATTCTGACGACCCCAACCATGGTTTCCGATGTTGATGGCATTGGCAGTGGATTTTCCAAAGTGCTTTCCTGATCGACCCACCTGTTGATGAATCCATAGATTCTTCTGCATCCTTTAGTGCAAGAGGGCCATCTTCAGCTACTAGTGTAGTTAGTTTCCAGTTTTCCTAGCAGGGCTTGGGAATTTCAGACAGAACTGCTGAATTGCTACAGCATGCTTGGGCCCCTGGGAACAGAGGTGCTTACGGGTCAGCTTGGGAGGGCTGGCATTGCTGGTGTTTGGAACAGGGTCTGGATTCCCTTTCGGCCACTCAAATTTCCATTTTGAATTATTTATCTTCATTGTTTGCTTCGAGAATGGCTTTTTAGACTATTCATTTCTATAGATCTGCTATTTCAGGGGGGTCTTATGGGTTTTGATGGGGTGCTAGTGGGTTGTCATCCCTTAGTTTATCGCCTCCTTTGGGGAGTTGGTCTCTCTGCCTCTGGTTTCTCATTATTCTGATACCTGGGATATTTCTCAGGTAATTTGTCTGTTGGAATCATGTCCAGACAATGACTATTTCGTTGTAACAGAAATCATCTAAATTATTGGGGTTACTTTGTGTAATTTCCTGTAAGAGAGTTGGCAATGTTTGTTCTCTAGATTTTTAGGTTTGTTTTTTTGTCCCACATGAGGTTCATTTTGACGTTTCTAGACATACAAAGATGTCAATCTGATCTAGTTTTTCCAGCTTTCCTGGGTAATTCGTTCTTGTATCCGTTGAGAGTTTAGCAGTATGAGCTTTGTACGTTGACTTGTTTTGCCTTTGCTTCTTCCTTTTTGGGCGCCTTACTTACCTGTGTCATTGCCGTCTGTGTTAAGATACAATCAATAAGCCCAATATGTAGAAATAATTTATCAGATATTACTGGTTGATTCTCATGGCCTAGGGTTCATTTTAGTGCAGTATAGTGTCTGTGTGAAGTCCGTGATCTCAGTATTTATATACTAACAATTAATAATTGGTAGATATCGTTCGAGCAGGAGCCAGATGGGTGTCACTAGTAACTGTTATCTGATTGGAAGACAATTTATAGCTTCCAAGCATGAGAATATTCATTGTGCCTGGGATTTGTCTGACCAGCTTTTTCTCATGGCATTTTTGATAAATTCTTAGGTGTTTGGGATGATATAAAGAGTCAAGGAATTTTTAGTGGTAAGCAGGAAAGGAGAGAGAATGAAGCCTCATAGAGCTCGTCTCTCAGGTCGCTCTTGAAACGGAGACCCTAAATCAGCCTTTTATCCAGAGTGATGAAGCTTGTTTTGGTAGTATATCAATTAAATATTAATACATTAACTGTTTAGCTTCTGATATTATTTTGTACCAACACTTGATATAGTAATTGCTATCAGCTTACATTGATTAGTCAGTTATTCCACTAATATCAGTGTCCTGTTTATCTATTATGCCAGGGTTCTTTTGTTGTCATTTGTTTAATGTAATCTATGTGTATCTCATTACTCTCAGCCAGAGACAGCATTTGCAGCTCAATGGGTTGAGTGATCATAATTAATGAACTATTTGTACCAAGGTTATTTTTAGCCAATGCTATAATGTCATCCATATATGTCTCATTACTCTCAGCCAGACTCAGCATTTGAAGCTCATTGGATTAAAGAATCTTAATTAATGAACTATGGTGATGTTCTTTAATATGTGTGATGTTCCTGATTGTCACATGTGATCTTCCTGAAGTAATTTGGTAAGCGATACTTGTTTTGAATACTGTGAGGTTTCAGGTTGATGCGTTCATGTATTGATTGAGACATTTACATTGATTAACTGATGAATTGATTTAGATTTGCATGTGTGTTGGTTTCTGTGATAAACTGTTTTCAAGAATGTCCTGGATGTATTTGCCTAATATTTAATTGAATATATATATATAGGCCCCTATTACATTCCTCGTGCATTTGGTTTTGCGTGCGCAAATGCGCATTTGCGTGAGGGGCAAAACCCTTTGCGCTGAACGTCGTATTACAACGTTCGCGTAAACGATGCGCAATATCATTTAATGCGGATGGACCTGCGCGAGCGTGATGAACTGTGCGCGTCCTATACTTAACATTGTGAGCGCAAATTCGTTTTGTTGTGGACAGAAATGTATATATTCGCTTTTATAATATTCAAAGACTTAGAAAGAGGCCTAGAAAAATGCTCATTTGAGTAGTTTAAATGGTTAATCAGGATTTATGAATCAAATGCATATTATTGTTTAACACGCTATCTTAGCTGATTGTTTTGTACGCACATGTAGTCTCTTTTTCCAAGAATCAAGAAGAGAATGTTTTGGAACATCTTGGAGAATGTTTTGGAACATCTTGGAACGTCCTGTAACCAACGTCCTTGACGGCTAAAGGGACAACCGGAGACGCTGTTGTTTTATTTTCTTTAGCTGTTAATAAACAAAGTCTGTAATTTCACAATATTAATGACGAATAGAATGTTGGGCAACAGCCTGTTTTCGTTACATGCGAAGTAGCATAAAAAGCCTTGTAAATCAATAAAGGGCAGAGAAGTCATTGGCTTGAAAGCCACATAGACGTATTCCTTGTCTGTGTGATTTCTTTATGCGTGCATATATCTGATTTCTCCACCGAATTAGAACAGAAACTGGCATCCGAGGACGGACTCCATTGTCCACTGCAGTTTGTGCGCTGGTACGCGGATGGTATTACAATCGATGCGCATCTTTTTACGAATGACGTTTGCGCGCATAATTTTAATGTCTTTGAAAAGCTGGTGGTAACGGCAAATCGGAACGTTCTTGCCGAAACAAAAAACACCAGCACAAAAAAAAAAATACAGCACAGTATAGTTACCCAAACAATAAAATTGTGAATTTGTGCATTTTGTTTTTATTGCTGCAGCATGTATACTCAGATTTACTTTGACAGGCGCAAAAACTTAAGTGAGTCAATTAAGATAAATTGATGTTAATTAAGGTTCTTAATTCTGATTGGCTGAATCCTGCGAAAAAAACAGTCCGCACACTGATTTACATGCGCAACATTACTGCACGCGTATTACACTTCGTTTTGCGCGTTGTTTTTACGAACGTTCTTTTTGGACGGATGAGAAAATGCGTTCGGATCGTAATGCCACGTTAATTTTCGCACGATAACGCTGGACGGTTGCACGCAAAAAAATTTGCGCTGCGCAAAGGAAATTGTGCGCAGAATGTAATAGGGGCCTTATTGTTTTCACTAACTGTTTAATAAAGTTTCCCCCTTTACTTTCACCAATCGGTCTTGTGTCATGAATGATTAAATAATAAATGAATTGCTGATTGATTAGGTAATACACCGTCTTGGGCGCATTGGTTGTTAACCTTGGCAGGTGTTGATACTACCAAGTTTGGTGCAAACTCTACTGGGCATACGGCAGTTTCTAAGGATTTTTTTGCTTTGCTTGTCTTTTTGGAAGACTCAATGAAAGCTATGAATTGGTCAATGGAATCAACTTTCTGTACCTTTTATTTTAAGCTGGTTCCTCATTGATTGGAGTTCTTATTGTAATAATCTTGCCAATAGGTGCCTCAGAGTTGCAAATGGCATACATTTAATAAGGAATCTGAGGGGAGTATTTCCCTCCTCTCCCTATCTTGAGATTTGCTCTGTTTGCGTCATTTATACAGTATAATAATATATGTGTTTGTCTCTAGTGGGGGCCGGGCGCATGTATATGATTTTGGGGGACTGTTATCGGGCACAATGTTTGATTATGTGCACTAATATTGGGTTCATGTTTTGTGCTCCCCTTTCAGTGTCCGGAGTTCTTCATGATTCTCCAAGTTTGTTTGTGTTGAAGATTCTTCTGTTTTCTTTGTGACAATCCTGTTGGATTGTTGGCTGTTTTGCATGACAGGATAGAAGATTTGCTGCTCCTATCACTGCCTTTCATGGACTGTCATGAGGATGAGGGGGTAGTTTGGTCATGTGAATGGAGGGTCTCCCCACGTGGAGGGGGGGGAGGGGTTGAAAATTCAATTTTTTCCAAAATCTTTCTTTTCTACTGCGAGGTAATAAAGAAAAAGAACGCAAATACTCGCCTCCGATTCCTTATTAAAATCCAGACTTTTTGTCATTAGAGGAAAATTTGGAAATTAAAATAGTTACCACAAAATATCAATGATCGAGCCTGTTCTGCAAAACTAGAAAACTCCCCAAAGCTGAGCAAATCAGAGATGTAGACTGACGAGGCGGCTGCGCCTCCAGGGTAAATACCCCTGGGTGGCAGGTGCCTAACACTATGTACTTGTGCTGTGGTTTAGGGTTCAGTAAGCACACATATGCTCAGATGACATGGTGGCACCTAGCATGAGCCATGGTGGGACCCCAGGGCAGGACACAAGAAAACACAGGAACAGATGTGAATAAATGTTTATTACTCAGCAGGAATCCGGTGTTTGCGGACTCTGCACACTGCTGGGCAGTGCTTCACCATAACTTCTGCTGCTTGGAGCACAGTGGGCTTGGGACACAGGAGCATGGTGGGCTTGGCACACAGCAGCACAGCTGGCAGTGAGATGGTATGGCAAGGGACCAGCTTACATACAGGACTGGTACTCAGTGCACATGTAATTGCAGGGTCTGTGGGAAAGCAGAGGCCTCACTGGAGAGCTGGTAGAAGGTGAACAAGCAGTATCAGCAGGAAAACTGTGGTTTGAGCAGAAAATGAACACACACACAGGTGGCTTAAGAGCAGAGCACTGCCTATAGGGAGTCACACCCTTAAATAGGGAGTTGGTCAGTGCTCTGTGAAGTCCTGGACCGGAGGAGATACTGGGAAATGCAGAGCCAGTCCGGATCAGCTCCTATGCAGGGTACAGGGCTGGAATCAAAAAAGTTTTGCACCTTTATGGCTGGCAGGATTTGACAGTTAAATGACACTTCAGACATTACTAAAATCAGAAGCGGACGGAGCCTCTTCCTCTGCTCCAGTGGATTCTCTGTGTACAGGGACAATGTGTTACGGTGTCCTCTACTGGAGCTTTTGTTGGCCTTGAACGAGTTCTGGTGATCCAGGCCTCATGGCGCTGAGCATCACTCACACACCAGCCCCAAAGTGCAGTCGTTACCATTCGCCATGATAACTACGCACCTGGCAACACCCTATGGTCCGAGTCTCCTTTGCGGCCCCTGGTCTGGGCCGTGTTTTCAGACCATCACAAGGTAATCGACTTATGAATTCTAAGTGTGCAGCGCTCTATACAGGGGTCTGAGATCCAGCCTATAATGAACAGGGGGTTACCACTATTCCTAAATATTCATCCAGTGAGGGCGTGCAGCACTCCAGATACTACTTTATACCCAGACCTGTTACACGAGGTACAACGCCAAGAGCAAAGTGTTATCCAAGGTTTATTCTCTCACAACTCTACAAAAATACAGGTCTATCACAGAGAGCGCTAACACCAGCAATAATTTCATGTGCTCAGCATAGGGCGCTGCTCGCCCCACCAGGTTCGGAGAGAGATGTACAGCTACACAGGAGGCCTCAGGGCCACAATCCGGGCGTCCAGCTGGTAATCAGCTGAATGTTATGTGAAAGCTGCCCTCTGCCAGCGGAGAGGTCCACTCGTTAGGTATAAGTACGCTCTATCCGCTCTTGGAGTGTTTCTGGCGTTCTCGGCAATGATTACGAGGGCCCGTAGTTGGCAGTGCTTCAGAGGGCCCCACCTTGGTACAGCTCCAAATGGCCCCTGGGCTCTGGGGAGGAGCACCGTTACCAATCCAATACCTTGAAACTACTCACAGTATTTTTTAAGGTGCAAAACGTTTTGTCGCCAGTGAAGAAAGTCGTGGTTACGGCAGGACTCTGGGATGTCACCGAACAGCAGATAGGGTGCTGACACCACACTATGCCATTGTCAGGGGAGCTCTGACGTTCTATTTCTCCTCCTCCACTCAGCAGAGTAAAGCTGTCACTGTAATCCCCCTCCACTCAGCACCAGACCCCTCAAATCTCGAGCACTTAGCACAGAGTCCTCCTGGTCAGTGTCCATAGAGTCATCATCACTCTGTCCTCCTAACATCACCTGCTGTACGGCCAGGGTGGCTCCATCCGAGGTCAAAGACTGCAAGCTGTCTGCTCCAAGAGATCCAGGGGCTGAGAGGGTAACCACCGTGCCTGTCACAAGAAACACTGCATTACTGTGGCACAGGGGAGTGAGAGTAAGGAGAGTGCTAGGAGTGACACTGTGTGCCACGGGAGGAGGAGTGACGCCGTGTGAGTAACGGGAGGAGGAGATTCCTAGGAGTGATAACGTGTGAGTAACGGGAGGAGGAGATTCCTAGGAGTGATAACGTGTGAGTAACGGGAGGAGGAGATTCCTAGGAGTGATAACGTGTGAGTAACGGGAGGAGGAGATTCCTAGGAGTGATAACGTGTGAGTAACGGGAGGAGGAGATTCCTAGGAGTGATAACGTGTGAGTAACGGGAGGAGGAGATTCCTAGGAGTGATAACGTGTGAGTAACGGGAGGAGGAGATTCCTAGGAGTGATAACGTGTGAGTAACGGGAGGAGGAGATTCCTAGGAGTGATAACGTGTGAGTAACGGGAGGAGGAGATTCCTAGGAGTGACGCCGTGTGAGTAACGGGAGGAGGAGATTCCTAGGAGTGATGCTGTGTGAGTAACGGGAGGAGGAGATTCCTAGGAGTGACATAGTGTGAACAACGGGAGGAGGAGATTCCTAGGAGTGACGCCGTGTGAACAACGGGAGGAGGAGATTCCTAGGAGTGATAACGTGTAAATAATGGGAGGAGGAGATTCCTAGGAGTGACGCCGTGTGAACAACGGGAGGAGGAGATTCCTAGGAGTGACGCCGTGTGAGTAACGGGAGGAGGAGATTCCTAGGAGTGACGCCGTGTGAGTACCGGGAGGAGGAGATTCCTAGGAGTGATAACGTGTGAGTAACGGGAGGAGGAGATTCCTAGGAGTGATAACGTGTGAGTACCGGGAGGAGGAGATTCCTAGGAGTGAGTAACGGGAGGAGGAGATTCCTAGGAGTGACGCCGTGTGAGTAACGGGAGGAGGAGATTCCTAGGAGTGACGCCGTGTGAGTAACGGGAGGAGGAGATTCCTAGGAGTGATAACGTGTGAGTAACGGGAGGAGGAGATTCCTAGGAGTGATAACGTGTAAATAATGGGAGGAGGAGATTCCTAGGAGTGACGCCGTGTGAACAATGGAAGGAGGAGATTCCTAGGAGTGACGCCGTGTGGACAACGAGAGGAGGAGATTCCGAGGAGTGACGCCGTGTGAGTAACGGGAGGAGGAGATTTCTAGGAGTGACATAGTGTGAGTAACGGGAGGAGGAGATTCCTAGGAGTGACGCCGTGTGAGTAACGGGAGGAGGAGATTCCTAGAAGTGACGCCGTGTGAGTAACGGGAGGAGGAGATTCCTAGGAGTGACGCCGTGTGAGTACCGGGAGGAAGAGATTCCTAGGAGTGATAACGTGTGAGTAACGGGAGGAGGAGATTCCTAGGAGTGACGCTGTGTGAGTAACGGGAGGAAGAGATTCCTAGGAGTGACGCCGTGTGAGTAACGGGAGGAGGAGATTCCTAGGAGTGACGCCGTGTGAGTAACGGGAGGAGGAGATTCCTAGAAGTGACGCCGTGTGAGTAACGGGAGGAAGAGATTCCTAGGAGTGACGCCGTGTGAGTAACGGGAGGAGGAGATTCCTAGGAGTGACGCTGTGTGAGTAACGGGAAAAGGAGATTCCTAGGAGTGACGCCGTGTGAGTAACGGGAGGAAGAGATTCCTAGGAGTGACATAGTGTGAGTAACGGGAGGAAGAGATTCCTAGAAGTGACATAGTGTGAGTAACGGGAGGAGGAGATTCTTAGGAGTGACGCCGTGTGGACAACGGGAGGAGGAGATTCCTAGGAGTGACGCCGTGTGAGTAACGGGAGGAGGAGATTCCTAGGAGTGATAACGTGTGAGTAACGGGAGGAGGAGATTCCTAGGAGTGACGCCGTGTGAGTAACGGGAGGAAGAGATTCCTAGGAGTGACGCCGTGTGAGTAACGGGAGGAGGAGATTCCTAGGAGTGACGCCGTGTGAGTAACGGGAGGAGGAGATTCCTAGAAGTGACGCCGTGTGAGTAACGGGAGGAGGAGATTCCTAGGAGTGACGCCGTGTGAGTACCGGGAGGAAGAGATTCCTAGGAGTGATAACGTGTGAGTAACGGGAGGAGGAGATTCCTAGGAGTGACGCCGTGTGAGTAACGGGAGGAAGAGATTCCTAGGAGTGACGCCGTGTGAGTAACGGGAGGAGGAGATTCCTAGGAGTGACGCCGTGTGAGTAACGGGAGGAGGAGATTCCTAGGAGTGACGCCGTGTGAGTACCGGGAGGAGGAGATTCCTAGGAGTGATAACGTGTGAGTAACGGGAGGAGGAGATTCCTAGGAGTGATAACGTGTGAGTAACGGGAGGAGGAGATTCCTAGGAGTGATAACGTGTGAGTAACGGGAGGAGGAGATTCCTAGGAGTGATAACGTGTGAGTAACGGGAGGAGGAGATTCCTAGGAGTGATAACGTGTGAGTACCGGGAGGAGGAGATTCCTAGGAGTGATAACGTGTGAGTAACGGGAGGAGGAGATTCCTAGGAGTGACGCCGTGTGAGTAACTGGAGGAGGAGATTCCTAGCAGTGATAACAAGTGAATAATGGGAGGAGGAGATTCCTAGGAGTGACGCCGTGTGAGTAACGGGAGGAGGAGATTCCTAGGAGTGACATAGTGTGAGTAACGGGAGGAGGAGATTCCTAGGAGTGACGCCGTGTGAGTAACGGGAGGAGGAGATTTCTAGGAGTGACATAGTGTGAGTAACGGGAGGAGGAGATTCCTAGAAGTGACGCCGTGTGAGTAACGGGAGGAGGAGATTCCTAGGAGTGACGCCGTGTGAGTAACGGGAGGAGGAGATTCCTAGGAGTGACGCTGTGTGAGTAACGGGAGGAGAAGATTCCTAGAAGTGACGCTGTGTGAGTAACAGGGAGGAGAGGAGATTCCTAGGAGTGACGCCGTGTGAAGTTACCGGAGAAGAGATTCCTAGGAGTGATAACGTGGTGAGTAACGGGAGGAGGAGATTCCTAGGAGTGACGCCGTGTGAGTAACGGGAGGAAGAGATTCTAGGAGTGACGCCGTGTGAGTAACGGGAGGAGGAGATTCCTAGGAGTGACGCCGATGTGAGTAACGAGAGGAGGAGATTCCTAGGAGTGACGCCGTGTGAGTAACGGGAGGAGGAGATTCCTAGGAGTGACGCAGTGTGAGTAACGGGGAGGAGGAGATCCTAGGAGTGATAACGTGTAGTAACGGGGAAGGAGATTCCTAGGAGTGATAACGTGTGAGTAACGAGAGGAGGAGATTCCTAGGAGTGACGCCGTGTGAGTAACGGAGGAGGAGATTCCCTTCTAGTGACGCCGTGTGAGTAACGGGAGGAGGAGATTCCTAGGAGTGATAACGTGTGAGTAACGCCTCTCGGGGGTGGGGGTCGGGACGGCCTCCCGGTGGGTGGGGGTTCGGACGCCTCCTCGGGGGGGCCGGACGCCTCCGTGGGGGGTGGGTGGGGGGGTCGGGACGCCTCCTTGGGGGGGGTGGGTGGGGGGTTCGGGACGCCTCTTGGGGGTGGGTGGTTCGGGACGCCTCCTCGGGGTGGGGGTGGTGGGGGGTTCGGGACGCCTCCTCGGGGTGGTGGTTCGGGACGCCTCCTCGGGGTGGGGGTGGGTGGTTCGGGACGCCTCCTCGGGGTGGGGTGGGTGGGGGTTCGGGACGCCTCCTCGGGGTGGGGGTCGGGACGCCTCCTCGGGGTGGGGTGGGTGGGGGTTCGGGACGCCTCCTCGGGGTGGGGGTCGGACGCCTCCTCGGGGGGGCGGGTGGGGGGTTCGGGACGCCTCTTTGGGTGGAGAGTCGGGGACGCCTCCTCAGGGGGGGGTGTGGGGGTTCGGGATGCCTCCTTGATTGTGGGGGTCGGGACGCCTCCGTTGGGGGGTGGGTGGGGGTTTGGGACGCCTTCCTCGGGGGGGGTGGGTGGGGGTTCGGGACGCCTCCTCGGGGTGGGGTGGGTGGGGGTCGGGACGCCTCCTCGGGGTTGGGGTCGGGACGCCTCCTCGGGGTGGGGGGTTCGGGACGCCTCCTCGGGGGTGGGGGTCGGGACGCCTCCTTGGGGGGGGGCGGGGGGGGTTCGGGACGCGCCTCTTTGGGTGGAGGTCGGGACGCCTCCTGGGGGGGTGGGTGGTTCGGGACGCCTCCTCGGGGTGGGGGTCGGGACGCCTCCTCGGGGGGGGGTGTGGGGGTTCGGGGATGCCTCCTCGGGGTGGGGGTCGGGACGCCTCCTCGGAGGGGTATGGGTGGGGGGGCTCAGGACGCCTCCTCGGGGTGGGGGTCGGACGCCTCCTCGGCGGGGGGGCGGGTGGGGTTCGGGACGCCTCTTTGGGGGTGGAGGTCGGGACGCTCCTGGGGGGGGTGGTGGGGGTCGGACGCGCCCTCGGGGGTGGGGGTCGGGATGCCTCCTCGGGGGGGGGGGTGTGTGGGGGGTTCGGGACGCCTCCTCGGGGGTGGGGGTCGGGACGCCTCCTCGGGGGGGTACAGAGTGAGCACAGCATGCACTGAGTATTACATCTTACCTTCAGACATGCTCAGGTCAAGGTCCTCCCCTTGCTGAGTTACACCTGCGATGGAGTCTGGCCAAAACCTCTGCACGGGGCGGCTCTGGCCGCTCTTCTTCTTGGTTTTCGGAGTGTCGTTGCTGCTGGAATCTAACATGGGCTGGAGGATCCTTCGCCGAGCGTTAATGAACCTGGTTGGGAAGGATTGATAGATCTATACTCGGGCAGGCTGGGTGACGTGAGAATGAGTAGAGCGCGGCCCGGGACGGACACTCACCAGTTATTGACCTGAAGCAACGTCAGGTTAGTCTGAGCTGCAATCTGCTTTTTCTCGTCCTCTGTGGGGTACGGGTGCTGAGAGAGACAAAAAGCGTCAGCGACTAACAGGTCAGGAACAAGGAGTAAAGCAAACACAGACAGAGCCTGAACACAAGTTGTCTGGGACATCATGGGACGTGGGGCTCACTCACCCCAATATGCTGGAAGAGCCAAGATCTCATGACGTTGGTGGCTTGCTTGGGGAGCACTCCACGCTTGTTCTTCCCAGATCCATCATCGGAATGCAGGAGCCCCAGATCCTGGCTGAGCTGTAACTGGAGCTACAGAACAAGGGGCAATTCAATGAAATACAGTAAGGGAGGAAGCTGCGTGTAGAGGGCACACCGTGCAGAGGGCACACCGTGCAGAGGGCACACCGTGCAGAGGGCACACGGTGCAGAGGGCACACCGTGCAGAGGGCACACCGTGCAGAGGGCACACGGTGCAGAGGGCACACCGAGCAGAGGGCACACGGTGCAGAGGGCACACCGAGCAGAGGGCACACCGTGCAGAGGGCACACCGAGCAGAGGGCACACCGAGCAGAGGGCACACGGTGCAGAGGGCACACCGAGCAGAGGGCACACCGAGCAGAGGGCACACCGAGCAGAGGGCACACGGTGCAGAGGGCACACCGAGCAGAGGGCACACGGTGCAGAGGGCACACCGAGCAGAGGGCACACCGGAGCAGAGGGCACACGGTGCAGAGGGCACACGGTGCAGAGGCACACCAGCGAGCAGAGGGCACACCGAGCAGAGGGCACACGTGCAGAGGGCACACCGAGCAGAGGGCACACGGTGCAGAGGGCACACGGTGCAGAGGGCACACCGAGCAGAGGGCACACTGAGCAGAGGGCACACGGTGCAGAGGGCACACCGAGCATAGGGCACACGGTGCAGAGGGCACACGGTGCAGAGGGCACACCGAGCAGAGGGCACACGGTGCAGAGGGCACACTGAGCAGAGGGCACACCGAGCAGAGGGCACACGGTGCAGAGGGCACACCGAGCAGAGGGCACACCGAGCAGAGGGCACACGGTGCAGAGGGCACACCGAGCAGAGGGCACACCGAGCAGAGGGCACACCGAGCAGAGGGCACACGGTGCAGAGGGCACACCGAGCAGAGGGCACACCGAGCAGAGGGCACACCGAGCAGAGGGCACACGTGCAGAGGGCACACCGAGCAGAGGGCACACGGTGCAGAGGGCACACCGAGCAGAGGGCACATGGTGCAGAGGGCACACCGAGAAGAGGGCACACCGAGCAGAGGGCACACCGAGCAGAGGGCACACCGTGCAGAGGGCACACCGAGCAGAGGGCACACCGTGCAGAGGGCACACCGAGCAGAGGGCACACGGTGCAGAGGGCACACCGAGCAGAGGGCACACCGAGCAGAGGGCACACGGTGCAGAGGGGACACGGTGCAGAGGACACACGGTGCAGAGGGCACACCGAGCAGAGGGCACACCGTGCAGAGGCACACGTGCAGAGGGCACACCGAGCAGAGGGCACACTGTCAGAGGGCACCACCGAGGCAGAGGGCACACGAGCAGAGGGCACACGTGCAGGAACAAGGAGGGAGGAAGCTGTGGCAGTGGGCACCGTGCAGGAACAAGGAGGGAGGAAGCCGCGGCAGTGGGCACCGTGCAGGAACAAGGAGGAGGAAGCGTGGCAGTGGGCACCGTGCAGGAACAAGGAAGGAGGAAGCCGCGGCAGTGGGCACCGTGCAGGAACAAGGAGGGAGGAAGCCGCGGCAGTGGGCACCGTGCAGGAACAAGGAAGGAGGAAGCCGCGGCAGTGGGCACCGTGCAGGAACAAGGAAGGAGGAAGCCGCGGCAGTGGGCACCGTGCAGGAACAAGGAGGGAGGAAGCCGCGGCAGTGGGCACCGTGCAGGAACAAGGAGGGAGGAAGCCGCGGCAGGTGGGCACCGTGCAGGAACAAGGAGGAAGGAGGAAGCCGCGGCAGTGGCACCGTGCAGGAACAAAGGAGAGGAAGCTGTGCAGTGGGCACCGTGCAGGAACAAGGAGGGAGGAAGCCGCGGCAGTGGGCACCGTGCAGGAACAAGGAAGGAGGAAGCCGCGGCAGTGGGCACCGTGCAGGGAACAAGGGGGAGGGGGAAGCCGCGGCAGTGGGCACCGTGCAGGAACAAGGAGGGAGGAAGCTGTGGCAGTGGGCACCGTGCAGGAACAAGGAAGGAGGAAGCCGCGGCAGTGGGCACCGTGCAGGAACAAGGAAGGAGGAAGATGTGGCAGTGGGCACCGTGCAGGAACAAAGAAGGAGGAAGCTGTGGCAGTGGGCACCGTGCAGGAACAAGGAGGGAGGAAGCCGCGGCAGTGGGCACCGTGCAGGAACAAGGAGGGAGGAAGCTGTGGCAGTGGGCACCGTGCAGGAACAAGGAGGGAGGAAGCTGTGGCAGTGGGCACCGTGCAGGAACAAGGAAGGAGGAAGCGCGGCAGTGGGCACCGTGCAGGAACAAGGAGGGAGGAAGCTGTGGCAGTGGGCACCGTGCAGGAACAAGGAGGGAGGAAGCTGTGGCAGTGGGCACCGTGCAGGAACAAGGAGGGAGGAAGCCGCGGCAGTGGGCACCGTGCAGGAACAAGGAGGGAGGAAGCTGTGGCAGTGGGCACCGTGCAGGAACAAGGAGGGAGGAAGCTGTGGCAGTGGGCACCGTGCAGGAACAAGGAGGGAGGAAGCCGCGGCAGTGGGCACCGTGCAGGAACAAGGAGGGAGGAAGCTGTGGCAGTGGGCACCGTGCAGGAACAAGGAGGGAGGAAGCCGCGGCAGTGGGCACCGTGCAGGAACAAGGAGGGAGGAAGCCGCGGCAGTGGGCACCGTGCAGGAACAAGGAGGGAGGAAGCCGCGGCAGTGGGCACCGTGCAGGAACAAGGAGGGAGGAAGCTGTGGCAGTGGGCACTGTGCAGGAACAAGG
Organism: Leptobrachium leishanense; assembly: GCA_009667805.1. Taxonomy (NCBI): domain Eukaryota; kingdom Metazoa; phylum Chordata; class Amphibia; order Anura; family Megophryidae; genus Leptobrachium; species Leptobrachium leishanense. The sequence continues at coordinate 4,605,181 of CM019064.1, forward strand.
AGGGAGGAAGCCGCGGCAGTGGGCACCATGCAGGAACAAGGAGGGAGGAAGCCGCGGCAGTGGGCACCATGCAGGAACAAGGAGGAGGAAGCTGTGGCAGTGGGCACCGTGCAGGAACAAGGAGGGAGGAAGCCGCGGCAGTGGGCACCGTGCAGGAACAAGGAGGGAGGAAGCTGTGGCAGTGGGCACCGTGCAGGAACAAGGAGGGAGGAAGCTGTGGCAGGGGCACCGTGCAGGAACAAGGAGGGAGGAAGCCGCGGCAGTGGGCACCGTGCAGGAACAAGGAGGGAGGAAGCTGTGGCAGTGGGCACCGTGCAGGAACAAGGAGGGAGGAAGCCGCGGCAGTGGGCACCGTGCAGGAACAAGGAGGGAGGAAGCCGCGGCAGTGGGCACCGTGCAGGAACAAGGAGGGAGGAAGCTGTGGCAGTGGGCACCGTGCAGGAACAAGGAGGGAGGAAGCTGTGGCAGTGGGCACCGTGCAGGAACAAGGAGGGAGGAAGCTGTGGCAGTGGGCACCGTGCAGGAACAAGGAGGGAGGAAGCTGTGGCAGTGGGCACCGTGCAGGAACAAGGAGGGAGGAAGCTGTGGCAGTGGGCACCGTGCAGGAACAAGGAGGGAGGAAGCCGTGGCAGTGGGCACCGTGCAGGAACAAGGAGGAGGAAGCTGTGGCAGTGGGCACCGTGCAGGAACAAGGAGGGAGGAAGCTGTGGCAGTGGGCACCGTGCAGGAACAAGGAGGGAGGAAGCCGCGGCAGTGGGCACCGTGCAGGAACAAGGAGGGAGGAAGCTGTGGCAGTGGGCACTGTGCAGGAACAAGGAGGGAGGAAGCTGTGGCAGTGGGCACCGTGCAGGAACAAGGAGGGAGGAAGCTGTGGCAGTGGGCACCGTGCAGGAACAAGGAGGGAGGAAGCCGCGGCAGTGGGCACCGTGCAGGAACAAGGAGGGAGGAAGCTGTGGCAGTGGGCACCGTGCAGGAACAAGGAGGGAGGAAGCTGTGGCAGTGGGCACCGTGCAGGAACAAGGAGGGAGGAAGCTGTGGCAGTGGGCACCGTGCAGGAACAAGGAGGGAGGAAGCTGTGGCAGTGGGCACCGTGCAGGAACAAGGAGGGAGGAAGCCTGGCAGTGGGCACGTGCAGGAACAAGGAGGGAGGAAGCCGCGGCAGTGGGCACCGTGCAGGAACAAGGAGGGAGGAAGCTGTGGCAGTGGGCACCGTGCAGGAACAAGGAGGGAGGAAGCCGTGGCAGTGGGCACCGTGCAGGAACAAGGAGGGAGGAAGCTGTGGCAGTGGGCACCGTGCAGGAACAAGGAGGGAGGAAGGCACATCAGGCACACCGTTGGTAAAATACTTTGCAAATAAATGAATAATGCCATGATCTAGTGACATTATGAGATTGCTGCTATATGGAGGGCTTCTTATCGGGGAGGACAAAGGGTTCACCCAACATATCACACCCACCTGTGAATTCTGAATCCGAATGGTGCCGGGCGATAAAGCTTGGGCCACGACCTGTCCCTGGGGTGTGACTACAGTCACTGGTTGGTACACAGCGCCCCCTGCAGCCAAGGTAAATAGACAGAGCAGACAAGGGGTTACGATTTCAGTGAGGGTATTATATGGTAAAAGCGCCACCGTCTGGATTCGAGAACAAAGGACGTCCAAAAAATGATAGGCAGAGGTAAAACAGACGCGGATTACAAAATGAATGTCTGCCTTTTCTTGTAAGGCTTCTTTGCTCCTGAATCTCATGGTTTTCAGAATCTATCAACATTTTACAGGTGAGTTTCAGGATTATATTTAGGGTTTGTAATGAGGGTTAGATGATTTGCGCTTGTTTTAAGGGTTAGGGTTAAGCTTAACATTCTGCTTCTTCTTTTGAAAGGAGAACCTAAATGAAACCCAAGAAGTAAAGCTAACATGGAGTAGAGGTAATGTCACTGCTCTGCGTGGAGAGAGCCTGTGGAGACATGGGTTCGATCCCCACGTCGACGAGTACTTCTCCAGTAAGTGTCCTTGGCAAGACACCTAACGGTACATACTCGCCACCCAGGACATACTTGAAAACGATAGAAATCTCAATGTATCCTTCCTGGTAAAATCCTCTCCAAAAAAAAAAAAGTCCCTTTTCTTACAGGTAGATTTACAGCACTCCAATATCCAATTGCTCCCAAAAAATGATCTGAGAACGAGGCGAATCATTGTTTTCAAAAGTGTCTGTAGTGGATTGTCTTTTTACCTCGGAGTAAGGCCGGAACTCGGAGGCGAGTATTTGCAGTCTCTTTATTGTTCGCACAACAGCAAAGACGGATACTATAAAACATTTCGGAACTCATCCTCAACATGGGGAGAACCCTCCAATAATGGCACTAGACCACACCCCTAAGAGTCTATAAAAGACTGTGTTAGGAGTGGCAAACCCTCTTTCTTTGCTGCTTCTCACAGGTGACATAAGTATCTGTGTTTCTACAAGGGATTTATTTATTCTGCTCTAGTTGCACTCATGGGATGGACTTTCCATGGCTACAACTGTGGAGTTCAGTTCCCTCTGCAGCGGGGACCTGCATTCCATACATTCGGATTGGCCGGGTTATCCTATCTGTGGGTTTGTGTGTGTTTTCTCTCCCTTCCCTTCATTTGGTGTGTCGACTGTACTTTAGCAAGACACTCTCATGAGACGCCAGCTGGTGCCATCTTGGATTTTGCTGATCAGCTTTTTCCATGGCTGTTCCTTCTAAGGTTAATACGCCGTGTCCCTGTCCAAGCTGTCAGGGACTCTGACTCTGCGGCCAGCTCATTCCCGACAACCCTCTATGTGTGACCACGGCTATTCCTGAGAACCATAATTTGTGTATGACCCTCGCTATTCCTGACAATACTGCTCTGAGTGTAACCCTTGGTTTAAGGCTGACCAGCTTTCCTGGCAATAAATCCTATGCTATTGGGGCCAAGTGTGTTCTCCTATTCTGGGCCTTTTAACCCTTGCTGGGTGTGACGTGTGTCATGTGGACTTGGGGGGGCATATTTTGTAGGGCACAAGACTCAATCAATATTGGCCCATTGCCCTCTCTTGTGTGGAGAATGTTTGTGTGATTGTGATTATGCAAGATGTCATTGTCTGTTACTATCTGCTGATCAGATTAGCCTTCCAGTAAACCTGCTCTCAGAAAGGTGTAAATATCTGATTATCAACTCCTCAAACACAATCTAACGTTGTCTGACAAACACTGTGGACTGTGGTGGCCTGTTGCACACTACTGCAGTGAGCCTTTGGGCGCACTGGACAAGAGGGATGGCTTGCCGCTTACCCCGGGACTATGGACCCACAACAAGGGGTACCCTGCGGCAACTGTCAGACCCCGCTGACGGTGTTTGTGTGCCAGACCCTGGAACTTTGCAGATGGCGCAAAAAGGGACAGTGAGAGGCACATCAGTGGCAAGCGATCAGTTTGGGATCTAAGCTTGCCCTGCCGTTCTGGTAGGGGGGAGATATGTGACGTGCGTCATGTGGACTTGGGGGGGGCATATTTTGTAGGGCGCAGGACTCATAATCAATATTGGCCCATTGCCCTCTTTTATATGCAGAATGGTTGTGTGATTTGTGATTATGCAAGAATGTCATTGTATGGTACTATCTGCTGATCAGATTAGACTTCCAGTAAACCTGCTCCCAGAAAGGTGTAAATATCGGATTAACAGATCCTCAAACATAATCTTTGTGGTTTGACAAACACTGCCCGTTTTAAACTGTAATCTGTCATTGTTTTAACTCGTTTAGAAATCTTGAGTCATGTTCTCACTGTTTGTATCTAAATCTAATTAGATTACACCAAAACCTCCTGTAGAAGATGTTGTGTATGTAAATGACCGATGTTTGACTGTATAAATGTGTCTCTGATTAAACCAATTCATTCTAACCCTGAAAGATCTTTGATCTTCAGTGTCGTCTTATTTCTGGGGGTGCTAGCAGGCGCTATATGTCCCGGTCCTTAAACTTCGTCTAAGGACTGGAGGAAGGCACGGGAGTCTGCCTGGGTAGAACATGGGGGTCCTGCAAGGAAGAGGCATTGACAGATGTGACCCTGTCGGGGTACAGAGATCTGTCACACTGGGTGCTTCACAGTCTGTTCCCTGCAGGTAGTTAGCATTACCGACCATCCAAGGATCAGGGTGGTAGATAGTATACTGTGTACAGGGACCAGTATCATAGACCCAAGGGGGATCCGTGACACTCTATACGTCCTATTGACCCTGCTCCTGCAGTGCTCCCAGTGCCCCTACCCTCTGGGGTCAAAAACGTGTTCCAAAACTAAACACAATGAGAATGCTCCTGAAGGGGCTGGCATCCCCGCACCAATGCCAACCCAGATATGCAAGCCCATTTCTCGAAGGCATCTGAAGCGGTCTCTGAGAAACGGCCAAAACCTAAGGAATTCAGCCTACTCCTCACTCACATGGACTCGGAGGCTGAGGAACCCGAGCATGGGGACCATGATGATGAAGCACCTGAGCTTCATGCACCGGATGATACAGAAAGTCAGGTAAATGACACTCGCCCCTCCAACCTCTCAAAAAGAGTGGTCTGTGACCCTCAGGGTAAACTTTTGTTTTATCCTTCGGAGGTCTTACACGCACCACTGCATGAATACCTCGGCTGCACGTTGCAGCTGCCTGTGGATCGCGCTAGTAGGTTAAATATGAGAGCTGGGTGCCCTCGGGTCACCACTTCAGGGAAAACCTCTATTACTCCTACACTTAATGTTGATTCTCTAAAGTACATGGTGTGTCGCGATTACAGAGATATATACTGTATATCTCTATCTATATATCTGTATATATACCAGTGGTCATTTTGCACAGCTGGCTAGTGAAAGTCTCAGTTTCTATTGTGTTCTAGAAAAGTAATTAAAATGTTTGTCTCTTTCCCCCTTGGAGGGATATCACAGACTGTTGCATATAGGTTCTCTTTGATCTGAATGATCAGGGTGGAAATTACCCATTTGGTCAAAGGGAAGGTCCCTTGTTTCCTCTCTGCAGGAGTCCACAAGCAGTTCACACCTTGGAGCTCCTTTGCAGACTCCGCAGCAGCAAGTTGTAAGTGATCACATAGATCAAAGAAGCGATCATATCCTTTGATCGTTAGAGACATCTCTGGATAATTGCATTACAGCTGTGCATTAAAATTAACGAAGCAGAGACTTCCGGGAGGCGGGCCGACTGAATGGCCGCTTTTATCTCGAGCTCTGCCTGGACATCCACATAACCCTGCTGGAATCGGGATTTTTGAAGCCCTTACACGACTTATCCCTGGCAGCAGCTCGTCTTGCTTACGGCTGCATTGCCGCTAACTAAATCCACGCTGGTCCCGGAGTTGCAGCGTTTATTTCCCCCGGAGTCGCTAGGCCGCATCTCGGCCGATTATCCTGGGCCATAGAGGTCCAGGTTTGTGGAACCTCAACGCTCCCTGTGCAGGTCAGCGGATGGTAGGACTGGCCCACGGCAGCACTATCGTGACGACCACGGCTCCCTTACTTGAAGGGTGAGAGCCCCACCACCAGCTACCTGGTACCGGAGATCGAGGCAGACGGCCGCCATTTTTCCAGACTCACGTGGTGACACCCCGGCCTGACCGCCAGCTCCCTGAGCGGCCAGGTCCTCTGGAGCTGACGGCGCCAAGAACAAACCGGAAGAGCGGTTAACAATTCTCCCCTCTAATTTTTTCCCATTCCCGGGAACCCCCAGGGCGCTCGTTTCTGCTGGACTGCTTGTTACAAAGACTGTACACGGCCCTCTCCTGTCCCTGTACCATCACCTTGGGAACCTGTCATCGTTCCAGGACGAGGGGGTCATTTCTGTTTTTAAACGGGGAAACGCTGCACCAATCCCTGACTCATCACCCTTGGTCGGGGGGGACGAGTTCCCATAAGGTATTGCCTGGGGTGCTCTTTCTCCTAACACGTCAATTTTTTTCAGTCTTCTCAAACGGAGAGACGAACCGTTGTCACACAAATATTTTCTACCTGGGGATTCCCCAGTCCACCTCTCCACAACCACCCATATTTTTTTATGCCTATTGGCAATTGTCTCATTTTTATTAGTCCCAGGGAAACCTGTCGCACGGACTAACCTTTGTGTCACACAATTTTTGAGCAGAAACATCCCAAATTTTTTCGAGTCCCTGGAGCTCCAGGGGCAACTTTTAGGTGTTTGGCCACGCCGTCAATTTTTCTTAGTCCTCCCTAGCGGGGGGGGGGGACCGCTGTTAATTTTTCTCAGTATCTGGCAATTGTTCAATTTTCCTTTTTCTCTAACGACCATGGAAAAATTTGTTTCCTCCAGCGAAGTTAATAAAAAGACTGGACAAATCAGCGTCGAAGGCCACTTCGAAACACCCTCAACGACCGCACCCTCCCTCCTCACCTTCCAGTATCTCCATGGATCACTCGCTAGACTTTTCGCAGTCGGCACAGGCGGCTTCTCCACTATCTGGAGACACTCATCAAGGTTCTGATTTGAGTGTGGCAGATATCTCTGCAGCGCTGTCGCCTTTATTGGATGAAAAGCTTGGGAAGCTTTCCACGACTATCAAAACCTTTCTGACACAATTAACATCCCAAGCTCATTGTATAACTGAAGTGGAGGAACAGGTCTCCACATTGGAAGATGATCTTCACCCCCTGAAAGACCAACTTGACAAGCAACAAATCGATTATCCGTACTTTGACCAAAAAGTTGGATGACTTTGAGAATCGGAGTCGTCGTAATAATTTGAGAGTGATTGGCCTGCCGGAGTCAGTGAAAGGCCAGGCCCTTCAAGATTGGGCCTCTACCTGGTTGCTCACCCAACTGGGCTTCGATGCCCCTCAACTCCCCCTGGCCGTAGAACGAGTCCACAGAGTGGGTCCTGATCATAACCCGCAGTCGGGACGCCCTCGCGTTGTTATTATGCGACTCCTCAATTTCGTTGACAAAGCGAAACTCTTGCAAGCCTTCCATCGTGCTTCTTCACGGGATTATCAAGGAGCCTCTCTCAGACTTTTTCAAGATTTCTCAGCTTCTGTATCTCTGAAGAGACGGGCATTCTCACCCCTATGCTCGGAGTTGGTGGCGAGGGATATTCGCTTTTCTCTGTTATACCCGGCGCACCTGAGAGTGAACTTTAATGGGACAACCCACTTCTTTGATTTTCCTAGCGATGCAAGCCGAGCTCTCCTTCCGGAAGCCTCTCCTGAGAGGCCGTCTTCACCTCAACCTCAGTGTCCTTTCTCGACCAGAATCCATACGGCGAAACCCTAGCCTCTTCCTTCATGTGCACCATCGACGAGAACTCGTGCAGGGAAGGTTTGTTGTGGCTGACGCTGGGCTTTTTACCTACTTCTCTTCGAACTATGGCTTGGTTTTAGTTTGTTATGATGCGATATTTGTTTTCTTTCAACCCTAAGACAAAGTGGATGAGGTTGGATGGCTGGAGGACACTAGTCGCGCCTGATCTCCAGGTCCCGTTGACCTTTTGGTCTACGTTCATGTTTAAGTTTTGGTTTATTTTTAGACTCCTTTTATATGTTATGGTTCCGTTTAAAAGTGAAATATTATTGACGCTTAGCATCAAACTATCGGGTTAACAACACATTCCCCACACTGGGCTCCAGGGCTGTAGCTGGGACGACCCTGGTCCCCCCATTAGAAGTGGCTGTGCCCTATACTCTCTGATGGGCACTAACTGGTGCCCCATTATATTTGAGACCCTCCTATGACATTTATTTATTTATTTATAAAGGATTTTACCAGGAAGGATACATTGAGATTTCTCTCGTTTTCAAGTATGTCCTGGATTCAAGAGCATTGAGTGGTTACAGAAATACAATGTAATAAAATGCAAGATATTAAAAAAACAACACAAATATACAGATTAACAGAAAAATATGTAGGAAATATAGTCACTAGGTTACATGTTTACAGGTGCATTCTGTACATCCCTTGAGCCTACCCTTAAAACCTCCCTCGGACTTCTCTCTTGGAATGTGGAGTGTCAGGCTCGCACCATGAAGGAGCCATGGCAGGGCCTTAATATCAAATAATATCCCAAGCGTTGGGGGAGAGCTGATGAAGCAGACACAGGAACTTATGCTGGTAAATAAGTGTATATTCAGAACACACAGCAACAAGTCTGAGACAGAAATAACAGAGCACTGGATACAACAAAGTCACTCTGCGTGCAGGTAGTGTCTATGTACCAGGGATTGTGAGCTATATAGTCCACTGCAGACAGGATCCGCTGCGTGGGAACCAGGAGCTCTTGGCACAGGTACCTTGGTAGCAGGAAGGTGGAATACAGCAGAACACAGGTAGCCACAGGTGCAGTCTCTTAGGCCCACAGGATAGTGGGCTATGCAGTTACCACTGCAGAAAGGATCCACTGAGCTGGAAACAGGAGCTCTTCACAATAGTGACAATCTGCAATGCTGGCAGAAAAGCTCATACAGAGGATGGTGGGTAAAACTAACAAACAATGGTGAGGGAGCTCTCAGAACCTCACATGGGCAGGGAATCAAGGAAAATGACAGAGCATGGAGGGAAGGGTGTGTCCAAGTTATATGCACACCCACTCAGGAGCTGGCACAGGGATTAACCCGAGTGGATGCAGACAGGACCAACAGCAATATCATGTATACAGGCAGGCTCCTGGAGCTGGCATGACATGGAGGGTTTGAACTCTCCCATTAAAAAGGAAAAAAATACTTGCTCATTTAGTCACATTAAAACCCGACTTGGTCTTTCTGCAGGAGACTCACTGGTCTTCCCCGATAACCATCTCCGTGCTCCCTGGATTGGATATCAAACATCCGCCCCTTTCAGGAACAAGAAAAGAGGTACCGCTATCCTCTTAAATAAATCTCTCCCGTTTATAGTCCTTGGAGGAAGCTAATGAAATCCATGGCCGCTTCTCTTTTGTGTTGATATCGGTTCTAGGAGAGACCTATTTATTAGTGAACATATACGCCCCTCATCCACCTCAATTGGTGGGGATTTTAATGCGGTTTTGGACTTGGTCTAGACTGCTCTCATGCTGGCTCTCGCCCAGCGCCCTCACGGGCGTCAGCTGGCCCTATTGTTTTTAAAAGACCACCTAGCCTTGTTTGACGCCTGGCTGTAAATCCTGAAGGCAGAGACTACTCGTTTTATTCTCATCCTCATGAATCCTTTTCTAGCATAGACATGTTCGTGCTGTCCTCGACTTTTTACCATTCCATAGTAGCCGCAGCGATAGGAATGATTCACATTTCGGACCATGCGGCCGTCACGGTGGACTTGCAGCTTAAAACTCCCCTCTCACGCTCCCGGAATTGGCACTTTCCTACTACCCTCCTTCACTCCAAAGGTTTCCGAGCACACTTAGAACTTAGCTGGAACAACTACCTAGACGATAATTTGAAACATGTAGATGATGTTAACTTGCTTTGGGAGGCGTCTAAACCGGTTATGAGGGGTTGCATAATTGAATATATGTCCCGTAAACGTAAAGAGGTTAACAAACGGCTGTTGGAGGCACATTCCTCCCTGGTAAACTCATATAGATCTCATGTCGCTCACCCAACCCGACTACGTCAGAACAGTATAAGGCGGACAAACGCTGCTATGCAACGTTGGTCGAGGAATAGGCCCAATATTCCTGGCTTCACCAGAAGAATCGTTTCTTCCGCTGGGGTAATAAACAGGGGAAACTCCTGGCCAATCTACTGAAACTACAACGCCCGTCGATCCCTGCTATAACTAAGATTAAGACACCTAGTGGCGAATGGCTAACTGACCCAACGGAGATCAATAGGTTTTTCCGTGACTACTTTTGAGACGTTTTATAAAGCTGAACATGATGACTGGAAAGTCCAGGCTAAATTGTTCGTGGCAGCGGGGATGCCGGAACTAGATCCCAAGATTAGGGATAAACTGAATGCCCCAATTAGCACCAAAGACGTCTCGGCTGCCATTTCCTGCCTTCGTTCCCACAAAACGGCCGTCCCGGATGGCTTCTCGGCAGAATATTATAAACTGTTGGGGGGCCATCTAGTTCCCCATCTCACTACCTTGTTCAATAACATCCTACAGGGAAAGGCCTCGTCACCTTCCTTTAACGCGTCCCGAATGATAATGATCCCTGAACCAGACAGAGGCCCCCCTACTAATAACGTCTTATCGTCCAATTTCCCTGTTAAATGCTGATTTGAAATTATTATTGGCCATAATGGCTCGTCGTCTTCAGGCCCCGCTAATTCAATTTATTTCCCCCGCCCAAATGGGTTTTTTGATGGGTCATCACTCCACGCAAAAAGTCAGGAAAGCCCTGGACGCAATTTGGTCATCCAATAGCCGCATACAATCGTCGGATCTACTCCTCAGCGGTGATGCCGATAAGGCTTTTGACTGTATTTCGTGGTCCTATTTACGACGATTCCTGAAATATCATTTCTTCAGTCTTCATATACTCAATTTATTCAATGCTTTATATGATACTCCTTCCGCTACTGTAACGACTAATGGCTTTAATTCTGCCCCTTTTATACTGGAGCGGGCACACGTCAGGGCTGCCCACTCTCCCCTCTATTTCATTTAGCTTTAGAACCACTCTTAAGAATTTTTCAAACATGCCCGGATTTTAGTGAGATACAAGTGCGCTCCCAGGAGGTCCGAGTAGTTGCTTTTTCAGATGATTTGCTTCTCTTCCTGTCCCGCCCCGACAAGGCGCTCCCGACCTTATTGACATATTTGGAAGAATTTCACCTAGAATCTGGGTTTAAGATTAATTATTATAAAACATTAGCGATACCGTTGGGTTCTGCCTGCCAAGGATTAATTAGGCAGCACAGTCCTTTTGTTGGTGTCGTGCGGGGGCTTTTAAGTATCTAGGTGTGCTACTACCCACAGATATCACCAGACTATATGAGGTTAACGTCCCTCCCCTCCTGACTCAACTTAAAAACCTGCTGACCTCCTGTCTTACTTGGGGAGGTGCAGCCTTATAAAAATGGTTACATTCCCACGTTTACTGTACCCGATACAAATGCTTCCAATACGCCTGAAATGTAAGGATATCACACTTATTCATTCACTGTTTACCAGATTCATCTGGAGTGAGGGAAGGCCGCGCATAGCGCTACGTAAACTTCAGCTTCCCTATGGTATGGGGGGATTGAATTTACCAGACGTTTATTCTTAGAACATTGCAGCCCTGTACCGAATTGTGGCGGACTGGATAGCGGACTTATCTAGGTACACAGATAAAGCCTTGGATCCAGCCAAGTCTTTCCCTCTATCCCCACTGGCTTTTCTTCACTCTCCCCTTTCCATGATCCCTCCAACCCAGAGATTAACCCCCTGCTCTTCACCGGCCGCGAGGCGTGGTATCGAGCTCGCAAAATACTGGGCTTGTCCTGGAAAACTTTGGTTTTTCAACCATTACTGCACAACCCCACTTTTCAGACCGGCTCGGCGGCCTCAGCATTTCGGGTCTTGGCCAATAAAGGTTTAACCCAGATAGGTCACCGGTTATCACGGCCAGCGCACTCCCTTATTTCCTATAGAGATCTATGTGCACTGATGGCCCCTACCCCCTCCACTCGGTTTATTATATACAGCTCTCAGCGTTTGTATCTACACAATTAAACTCGTTAAAACCGCGGGACTTCTCCAATCTCCTTGATACTCAGGCGTCTATGTGTCCGTCAACAGCATCCTTTCGCGCGCTGCTAAGGCTTTAATTTGACTGGTCTGTCGCGACCACGGGCTTAGCTGCCTGGTGTGCTCACCTCCCCAAATAATCACCCTTTACCTTAATTACCGCCACTAACAAATTACGTAAACAGATCCCTTCGGCTCAATATGACGAAATGGTTTTGAAATTGCTACATGGTGCGTATGTAGCCCCGAATAGATTGGCCCTTAGCTCTGGCCGGTGTCTCAAGTGCACGCAGGCCAACGCTGATCTCTTTCACTGCTTGTGGTCCTGCCCATTAGTATCAATATTTTGGGACCCTATATGGAGATTTGGCGTTAGGATTCCAAAATTAGCGGTACCTTTCACCCCAGACTGGGCTTTGTTCAACCTCTTTTCAGAAAGCGAAAGCCGCGGGTTGGGCAGGAATCAGAGGGCCCTATTGGGGAGAGCTGTCTGCGGTAGCTAAAAAGGCCATTTTGGGGAACTGGATTGCCACCTCTCCCCCCACATTCTCTATGTTCTGCTCCCGCTTTTATGCTATTTTTCAATATGACTGGGTGGAGACCGCTCTGCACAAGGAAGACAAAGTACAACAGTTTTTTGATAAATGGGTTCATTTAATGTCATGTCTGCCGGAAGATGTCATTTCTAAACTAAAAAGGGATTTTGAATTCACTAAGTGGTACTTGTCCAGGTCCCTGACGCCCCCTCCCTTACGACCTTGTCCGCGAGCACTCTTAAGAGTTTTCTGAGTTGGTGTTTTGCAGCCCCTCTGCTTTGTTAATAGATGGCAGGAATGGCTTTCTAAGTGGGAATGTGTTTGTCTGAGTTTGTCAATACAAAATAAAGCTTTAAAAAAAAAATTAACGAAGCAGCGAACGGAGTGTGCTCACAAAGTAACAGAAAGGGGAATTCTGGGAAATGTACGGGGTGGGCTGTACCATTTATGGGCTGTTCCTTTTGAATGAACTGGAAAACTATATATTCTGAGTCCAGCAAGGGCTCAGCGCTTTTTCTGGGGTTCACATATGAAGTGATGATTTGCCAGGTTTCCAATCTCCAGCCCCAGGAGTCACAGATGTCCTTTAGCTCGCTGACGTGTGAGTAGGCTTTTTATTTTTTGCTGCTTTGTGTGTGTTAATTATCCTATCTATTTATCTGTAACCAATGCACTGTGATAAATCATTTATTTGTTTATCATAATAAAACGTATTAAGATCTGCTTGTGCCTGATATTCGATCCACGCCAACTGAAGGACTGGATTATCATAGAGATTTGCCTTTGTTTAAGCTCAAGTCTACCAAACAGTGAGTTGGGGTGCAGTCGCTGGACTGTTTTCTAATTTGGGGTGCATGACCAGAGTCTCAAACCGGCTCTGGTTCAGACAGTAAGCATCTTGGGTAAAAAAAAAGTCGGTTTGTGGTGGCAGTGTGACGAAGAGTACACAAGGAAAGTGGGTAAATGGATTGGGGGCCATGTAGTCAGTACTCCAGGTTGAGTGTAGACGGATACTGCGTTTCAACCCTGTGACCATTTCATCACGTTTGCGTGCCTTTCTGGAGCGAAGGCGTTGCCAGGACCATTAGGCAAGCGCGCGCAGGGGGATTGTGGGCCGCGTACTCATTATTTTGGGTCTAGTGTAGACAGATAGTGATTTGCTTAAGCCTGCGTTTCCTTCGCCGCAGTGCACGTTACGTGACATGGTGCACAAAGGATGTTCTGTCAAACGTGGCATCAGCTATTCTTTCAGAACGTGTGAGGATAAACTCCTTCCCATCCATCCGTCCCATCTCATACCACCCATACGCCCCATCTCATACCACCCATCCGCCCCATCTCATACCACCCATACGCCCCATCTCATACCACCCATCCGCCCCATCTCATACCACCCATACGCCCCATCTCATACCACCCATACGCCCCATCTCATCCGCCCCATCTCATCCGCCCCATCTCATACGCCCCATCTCATACCACCCATCCGCCCCATCTCATACCACCCATCCGCCCCATCTCATACCACCCATCCGCCCCATCTCATACCACCCATACGCCCCATCTCATCCGCCCCATCTCATACCACCCATACGCCCCATCTCATACGCCCCATCTCATACCACCCATACGCCCCATCTCATACCACCCATACGCCCCATCTCATACCACCCATCTGCCCCATCTCATACCACCCATCCGCCCCATCTCATGCCACCCTTACTTTGTTTAAGGCCTCTAGTAGAGAAGTGCATGGCTAAAAAATTTGTTTTGGAGACAACATTTTAATCCGAAACGAAATACATTTCACTATTGTTTCGTAATTTCGGATCGATTCGGACGCAAAAGAAATCGAGAAATACTGCTTAATTCGTATTAGGTTAGGGTTAGACATGAGGGTTATAAGCTAGGGTTAATAGTGTTTCGCTACACTTCGGCAACCTGTGTGTAGGAATCATTCATTTCAATAGTTCTCTATGGGACAATTTTGTTGCCGCCAAAGTGCGCCTAACTGCACCGTATATCGCTGCCAACTGGCCTGTGGTGCAAACAAGAAAGAGCAGACAAATACTCGCTTCCGAGTTCTTATTAAAATCCAAACTTTCCATCATTAGGATAAGAACTTTTTGTAGACGTCGCTTTCTCTCGTGACCAGATGGTGGCGCCCTCGCTATACTAAAGCATCTGTGAGAAGCGCCAAGGCTTACATTACCTGCTACTGTTGCCACCGCCACGTTTCCTTGATGCAGAGCAGTCGCAGGAACCATAATCCCCTGAGGGCTGATAGTACCACCGAGTCCACTCTGAAAGTGAAGGGCAGAGATCACATAACGAGCACAACCAGTAAACAAACCACAGAGAAACTGGAGAACCGGAGGCAGACGAGCAGAACACTCCATGAGAAAAGACGTAACAGTGACTGAAGAAGGACTCCCAAAGGGATGAGGTTGGGCCAAGCACACAGGAGGCCATAAGGACCAGAGGGCGGCTGGAAAGAAATATCCACTTGTCTCCTACAAAGATTGTGTATAAGCAGTTGTGCGAATATGAGGGAATTTGTCAGGGCCGAGATTTTTACCATACTCACAGGGGAGTATGGCCAAGCGTCAGGATGACATACCTGTACAGGGGAGTATGACCAGGTGTCAGCATAACATACCTGTACAGGGAAGTATGACCGTGCATCAGCATGACATACCTGTACAGGGGAGTATGGCCAGGCCATCAGCATGACATACCTGTACAGGGGAGTACGACCGTGCATCAGTATGACATACCTGTACAGGGAAGTATGGCCAGGCATCAGTATGACATACCTGTACAGGGGAGTATGGCCAGGCATCAGGATGACATACCTGTACAGGGAAGTATGGCCAGGCATCAGTATGACATACCTGTACAGGGGAGTATGGCCGTGCATCAGGATGACATACCTGTACTGGGGAGTATGGCCAGGCATCAGTATGACATACCTGTACAGGGGAGTATGGCCAGGCATCAGTATGACATACCTGTACAGGGGAGTATGGCCAGCATCAGGATGACATACCTGTACAGGGTAGTATGGCCAGGCATCAGGAGGACATACCTGTACAGGGGAGTATGGCTGGGCATCAGGATGACATACCTGTACAGGGTAGTATGGCCAGGCATCAGGAGGACATACCTGTACAGGGGAGTATGGCCGTGCATCAGGATGACATACCTGTACAGGGGAGTATGGCCAGGCATCAGGAAGACATACCTGTACAGGGGAGTATGGCCAGGCATCAGGATGACATACCTGTACAGGGGAGTATGGCCAGGCATCAGGATGACATACCTGTACAGGGGAGTATGGCCAGGCATCAGCATGACATACCTGTACTGGGGAGTATGGCCGTGCATCAGGATGACATACCTGTACAGGGGAGTATGGCCAGGCATCAGGATGACATACCTGTACAGGGGAGTATGGCCAGGCATCAGGAAGACATACCTGTACTGGGGAGTACGGCCCCCCTGACTCTCCACTCAGAAGCGTTTCACTGTTCATCTTGGTTTTAAGGCAGGAAATATAGCGGCTGCAGAAATCTTTACACAATTCATTCACTTTCTCCAACTCCAAGAGGTGAATCCGCAGAACCTGGATCGCTTTCACCATCTGCAGCGAACAGAACATGGAATGAGGTGTGTACCATGATATTGTGACAGAGTCAGCCGTCACTGGGGCAGTTGGAGGAGCCTGGAGACTAGCCACCTTCTTACTGACTATGGACCAAGGTGCTACCTGGGGTTTGCCAAATTGACTGCTCAGGGAATCCAGGATTTATGTTGATTGTATCTTGGCATCGTGATGGGCACATCTCACTTATTGTGGACATGTTTTCCAGCATGTGGATGGAGGAGGGAGGGGGGATTTTTCTAGCAGCCAGATTAAGGTAAAGTTTGTCTAGAGACTGTTTAAACTGTCCATTGTTTGAAGGTCCCTTCCCTTCTCCGGTTATTGGATCTGTTGATCTTATCGGTGTTTTATTCATGCAGGGGGATTGTTCCTTAACTGATACGCTTTACTCAGACAGACATACAGATATGAATTCTGCTGCTGTTACTCTGAACACTGGTCTTGCCTAGTGATTTGGGGTAAATCTTTAATATTTTGGGAGTTTGTGTTCCTGCCCCAAATGTTACTGGTTCTGCCTGGTAATTTAGGGAGATTTGGGCTGAGGTTCCTGGATTTTGTGTTCCAGCTTGGAGAAAGCTAGAGTTTGACGGAGGCACACAGACAGGGTGCCAGGGGACCGGCACAGATACTAACTGTGAAAGACCGCCTGGCACACCGACCTTGTGCCTCTGTCAAACTCTAGCTTTCTCCAAGCTGGAACACAAAATTCAGGATTCTCAGCCCAAAACCTCCCTAAAAATCACCAAGCACAACCAGTGTTTCGGAGTGAAAAACAAGACTGACAGTTTATTTGAAACATATACAGCTCTGTGCATTCCCCCTTCATGAATAAATCACAGATAATATCAACAGATCCAGTAACAGGAAATGGAAAGGGACACTCAAAACAATGGATCGTTTACACAGGCAACCTTTATCTAAAACTGCCTGCTAGATCTGGGGAGGAGGGAGGGGGGTTGAGGGGGAAACATAGGAATATATTCTTACAGAGGGAATGTACACTATACAGAGAGAGGGTAGCTAACACAGAGGTGTATAGTATATACAGAGAGGGTAGTTATACAGAACTGTACACTATACAGAGACACAAAAGGAAACTCTACAATAAATACATAAGGAATCCAGGATACAATCAGCATAATCCCGGATTCCCTGAGCAATCCATTTGACAAACCCCTGGTAGCACTTTGGTCCATAGTCAGTAGGAAGGAGGCGATTCCCCAGGCTCCTCCAACTGCCCCAGTGACGGCTGAGTCTGTCACACTACCACAGTAACAGCACGGAATGAGGCGTGTATCATGATACTAACACAGTAACAGCACGGAATGAGGCGTGTATCATGATACTAACACAGTAACAGCACGGAATGAGGCGTGTATCATGATACTAACACAGTAACAGCACGGAATGAGACGTGTATCATGATACTAACACAGTAACAGCACGGAATGAGGCGTGTATCATGATACTAACACAATAACAGCACGGAATGAGGCGTGTATCATGATACTAACACAGTAACAGCACGGAATGAGGCGTGTATCATGATACTAACACAGTAACAGCACGGAATGAGACGTGTATCATGATAGCTAACACAGTAACAGCACGGAATGAGGCGTGTATCATGATACTAACACAGTAACAGCACGGAATGAGGCGTGTATCATGATACTAACACAATAACAGCACGGAATGAGGCATGTATCATGATACTAACACAGTAACAGCACGGAATGAGGCGTGTATCATGATACTAACACAATAACAGCACGGAATGAGGCGTGTATCATGATACTAACACAATAACAGCACGGAATGAGACATGTATCATGATACTAACACAGTAACAGCACGGAATGAGGCGTTGTATCATGATACTACACAGTAACAGCACGGAATGAGACGTGTATCATGATACTACACAGTAACAGCACGGAATGAGGCGTGTATCATGATACTAACACAATAACAGCACGGAAATGAGGCGTGTATCATGATACTTAACACAGTAACAGCACGGAATGAGGCGGTTATCATGATACTAACACAGTAACAGCACGGAATGAGGCGTGTATCATGATACTAACACAGTAACAGCACGGAATGAGGCTTTATCATGATACTAACACAGTAACAGCACGGAATGAGCGTGTATCATGATACGAACACAGTAACAGCACAGAATAAGGCGTGTATCATGATACTAACACAGTAACAGCACAGAATAAGGCGTGTATCATGATACTAACACAGTAACAGCACGGAATGAGGCGTGTATCATGATACTAACACAGTAACAGCACGAAATGAGGCGTGTATCATGATACTAACACAGTAACAGCACGGAATGAGGCGTGTATCATGATACTAACACAGTAACAGCACGGAATGAGGCGTGTATCATGACTAAACACAGTAACAGCACGGAATGAGACATGTATCATATACTAACACAGTAACAGCACGGAATGAGCAATCATGATACTAACACAGTAACAGCACGGAATGAGACATGTATCATGATACTAACACAGTAACAGCACGGAATGAGATATGTATCATGATACTAACACAGTAACAGCACGAATGAGATATGTATCATGATACTAACACAGTAACAGCACGGAATGAGACATGTATCATGATACTAACACAGTAACAGCACGGAATGAGACATGTATCATGATACTAACACAGTAACAGCACGGAATGAGGCGTGTATCATGATACTAACACAGTAACAGCACGGAATGAGACATGTATCATGATACTAACACAGTAACAGCACGGAATGAACATGTATCATGATACTAACACAGTAACAGCACGGAATGAGACATGTATCATGATACTAACACAGTAACAGCACGGAATGAGGCGTGTATCAATGATACTAACACAGTAACAGCACGGAATGAGACATGTATCATGATACTAACACAGTAACAGCACGGAATGAGACATATCATGATACTAACACAGTAACAGCACGGAATGAGACATGTATCATGATACTAACACAGTAACAGCACGGAATGAGATATGTATCATGATACTAACACAGTAACAGCACGGAATGAGACATGTTTCAAGATACTAACACAGTAACAGCACGGAATGAGGCGTGTATCATGATACTAACACAGTAACAGCACGGAATGAGACGTGTATCATGATACTAACACAGTAACAGCACGGAATGAGGCGTGTATCATGATACTAACACAGTAACAGCACGGAATGAGACATGTATCATGATACTAACACAGTAACAGCACGGAATGAGACATGTATCATGATACTAACACAGTAACAGCACGGAATGAGACATGTATCATGATAGTAACACAGTAACAGCACGGAATGAGATATGTATCATGATACTAACACAGTAACAGCACGGAATGAGACATGTATCATGATACTAACACAGTAACAGCACGGAATGAGACATGTATCAAGATACTAACACAGTAACAGCACGGAATGAGGCGTGTATCATGATACTAACACAGTAACAGCACGGAATGAGACATGTATCATGATACTAACACAGTAACAGCACGGAATGAGCGTGTATCATGATACTAACACAGTAACAGCACGGAATGAACATGTATCATACTAACACAGTAACAGCACGGAATGAGACATGTATCATGATACTAACACAGTAACAGCACGGAATGAGACATGTATCATGATACTAACACAGTAACAGCACGGAATGAGACATGTATCATGATACTAACACAGTAACAGCACGGAATGAGACATGTATCATGATACTAACACAGTAACAGCACGGAATGAGACATGTATCATGATACTAACACAGTAACAGCACGGAATGAGACATGTATCATGATACTAACACAGTAACAGCACGGAATGAGACATGTATCATGATACTAACACAGTAACAGCACGGAATGAGACATGTATCATGATACTAACACAGTAACAGCACGGAATGAGACATGTATCATGATACTAACACAGTAACAGCACGGAATGAGGCGTGTATCATGATACTAACACAGTAACAGCACTGAATGAGACATGTATCATGATACTAACACAGTAACAGCACTGAATGAGACATGTATCATGATACTAACACAGTAACAGCACGGAATGAGGCGTGTATCATGATACTAACACAGTAACAGCACGGAATGAGGCATGTATCATGATACTAACACAGTAACAGCACGGAATGAGACATGTATCATGATACTAACACAGTAACAGCACTGAATGAGACGCTGTATCATGATACTAACACAGTAACAGCACGGAATGAGGCGTGTATCATGATACTAAACACAGTAACAGCACGGAATGAGGCGTGTATCATGATACTAACACAGTAACAGCACGGAATGAGACAGTATCATGATACTACACAGTAACAGCACGGAATGAGGCGTGTATCATGATACTAACACAGTAACAGCACGGAATGAGACATGTATCATGATACTAACACAGTAACAGCACGGAATGAGACGTGTATCATGATACTAACACAGTAACAGCACAGAATGAGGCATGTATCATGATACTAACACAGTAACAGCACGGAATGAGACATGTATCATGATACTAACACAGTAACAGCACGGAATGAGACATGTATCATGATACTACCACAGTAACAGCACGGAATGAGACATGTATCATGATACTAACACAGTAACAGCACGGAATGAGACATGTATCATGATACTAACACAGTAACAGCACGGAATGAGACATGTATCATGATACTAACACAGTAACAGCACGGAATGAGACATGTATCATGATACTAACACAGTAACAGCACGGAATGAGGCGTGTATCATGATACTAACACAGTAACAGCACGGAATGAGACATGTATCATGATACTAACACAGTAACAGCACGGAATGAGACATGTATCATGATACTAACACAGTAACAGCACGGAATGAGACATGTATCATGATACTAACACAGTAACAGCACGGAATGAGGCGTGTATCATGATACTAACACAGTAACAGCACGGAATGAGGCGTGTATCATGATACTAACACAGTAACAGCACGGAATGAGACATGTATCATGATACTAACACAGTAACAGCACGGAATGAGGCGTGTATCATGATACTAACACAGTAACAGCACGGAATGAGACATGTATCATGATACTAACACAGTAACAGCACGGAATGAGACATGTATCATGATACTAACACAGTAACAGCACGGAATGAGACATGTATCATGATACTAACACAGTAACAGCACGGAATGAGGCGTGTATCATGATACTAACACAGTAACAGCACGGAATGAGACATGTATCATGATACTAACACAGTAACAGCACGGAATGAGGCGTGTATCATGATACTAACACAGTAACAGCACGGAATGAGGCGTGTATCATGATACTAACACAGTAACAGCACGGAATGAACATGTATCATGATACTAACACAGTAACAGCACGGAATGAGACATGTATCATGATACTAACACAGTAACAGCACGGAATGAGACATGTATCATGATACTAACACAGTAACAGCACGGAATGAGGCGTGTATCATGATACTAACACAGTAACAGCACGGAATGAGGCGTGTATCATGATACTAACACAGTAACAGCACGGAATGAGACATGTATCATGATACTAACACAGTAACAGCACGGAATGAGACATGTATCATGATACTAACACAGTAACATAATACACTCCTCATTCTGTGCAATGTGTGCTGACACTAACACACCAGTAGCACAAAGGACAGACATGTGGAATTTGGAGCAAATACCCGATTAACACACCAGGCTGTCTGTCTCCGGATCCTCTGAGAAGAAATCCTTCCCCTCCTTGTGCTGCCGCCTCACGAAGGTCTCAATATCCAGATCAAAGCTGGCGGAGGTGGTGCCCTCCGAGCCCTGCGTGCAGCCCTCACACTTCTCAAACAGCAGCGCCAGCAGCGGGAAGAGGGGGTGTCTGCGGAGATACACAACAACACACTCAATCAAGATAAACAACAAGTATGAACAGCAAGGCACAAAGTATACATACGGAGTATACATTGAGGGAATAAATGATTGGATCCGCTGCTGTTTTTGTACGTTTTGCTGCTGACAAAGAAATGATCAGCCTATAAATTAATGGTTTATTGTAACAGTGAGAGAAACAACAAAAACATCCAGAAAAACCCATTTCAAAAAAGTTAGAAATTGATTTGCATTTTAATGAGTTAATAAGTATTTGATTCTCAATCAATCAGCTGATTTCTGGCTCCCAGGTGTCTTTTATACAGGCAACGAGATGTGTTTAGGAGCGCTCTCTTAAAGGGACAGCTCCTAATCTCAGCTTGTTACCTGTATAAAAGACACCTGTCCACAGAAGCAATCAGATTCCAAACTCTCCACCATGGCCAAGACCAAAGAGCTTGTAACTGAAGTTCCCTCTACCTTTGTGCCCGCTATAAATGCCCTATGTGCCTGTTGGAGAAGTGTGGATGCTGGTCTCCTGCCAAGGGACCACGGACCAAATGTGGCAAAGCCAATTCTCAAGGATAATGGGCATAAGTGGGCACCTAGGGGTTAACAGGTTAAATGTATTTATATTTTAGGAGTTGTAGACGTATTGTTTTCAGTATCAGATTGATCTTAATCTCGTCTAGTGTAACTGACCAGGTTTCTGCATCTCCTGAAGGAATTCACACACTCCTCATGTACACAATGTATTCAGTTGATTGCTTCCCATATAACGACTCCCATTTTCAATAAAACATCATTCTTCTTCCCTGCATTAAGCTGTGTCTGATGGTTGGGGAGAGATACATAGAATATACAGCGCTCCCTCAAGAAACGGCTGAGGGTTGTGCGAGAAAGAAAGCTGCTGCGAATCAGCTTGACTGAAGAGAAGGGACGGACGCTGTGACAGGTTCAGGTCTGGTCCACAAGCTGGAGACCAGTAAACCTAGTTGCTGTTACAGAGCTGTCCAAGGATGTCAGCGACCAGATTGACCATCGCCAAGCAGCTTGGTGAGACGGTGACAACAGTTGGGTGATTATTCGCAGTTGGAAGAAACACAAAATAACTGTCAATCTCCCTCGGTCTGGGGCTCCATGCAAGATCTCCCCTCGTGGAGTTTCAATGATCATGAGAACGGTGAGGAATCAGCCCAGAACTACACGGGAGGATCTTGTCAATGATCTCAAGGCAGCCGGAACCGTAGCTACCAAGAAAACAATTGGTAACACATTGCGCCGTGAAGGACTGAAATCCTGCAGCGCCAGGAAGGTCCCCCTGCTCAGGAAAGCACATGTACAGGTCCACTCGGAAGTGGCTCCACCTCGGAGGGTCCTCAGTCTGTATATATTTAGATCGACGGAGGGGACAATTTTACGCTCCTGACGAATCCACATGATTTGGGTGGCGAAACGTGCGTTACAATGTTGACGGGTGTTTACCCTTTTTAACTGACACTTTGTCTGATTGGCTTTAAGAAGGATCCTTGTGGATTTAGGTTTACAGCCTTTCTTCACTATCTAGTTTAACCCGTTGATTTCAGATTGTCCTTTTACGATTTCCAATAGGGATTATTTCTATATAGACTAGAGGCATCCCAGAAATCCAAGATCTATCAGCAGGGATATACCAGATAATAGATTATTACAATTTTTTCCACTTGGAGTGTGGTTTTGTTTCCTCTTTGCAAGATAAGGTTATGCTTTATACGTATCACTTTACAAGTTGCTACACAATCCTCGATCTAAAGGTGTGGTTGTAAATACTAACACCACAATTGAGGGACATAGCAGAAACCTGTTTGAATATCAGCATATAAAGGAATTTTGTTCAATCAATAAGGTACTAACATACTGATATCCTAACCTAAATAAATGAGGACACTGTATGATATTTTATATCCATTTGTTATAAATAGCGCTTATTTCTCTGTAATAATACGATCTATCTGCAAGTGTTCATAACTAGCTTTTGCCGGCGGCTTCGATCGCGTGGATTTTAGGATTTGTTAAAATTGTTTTTTAAAAGAAACTTGAGTTTTTTTTGGTAGAACCCCCCCTCCCCCCCCCCACTTGGGATTTTTGGAAAATTGTAAAACACGTGTTTTTTTATTTTTCAAGAAGAATGTAAGAGCCAAATTTCACACCTGTAACATCTTAGGTTTTTGAAATCTAGGTATACTGATAAAAGTATTCACATCCCTTCCCCCCACCCCCCTTAACTGGATTTTCAGAAAATGGTAAAACATGTTTTTGTTTTTTTTTGCACGAAGATTGTAAATATCGAATTTCACACCTGTAACATCATTGGTTTTTGAAATATAGGTATAGTGATAAAGGTATTCATTAGGGAAGCACCGATACCACTTTTTTAAGACCGAGTACTGATACTTTTTTTCAAGTACTCAATACCGAGTATCGATACTTTTATTTTATGTCATGTGACCACTTTCCAATAAGAATAGACCTCATATAAAAATGCCCCCAGCTCACATGTATATATCCCCCCGAGATATATACAGAATGCCCCCAGCTCTCATGGATATTGCCCCAGCTCATGGATACTGCCCCCCAGCTCTCATGGATATGCCCCCAAGCTCTCATGGATATTGCCCCCAGCTCTCATGGATTATGCCCCCAAGCTCTCATGGATATGCCCCCAAGCTCTCATGGATAATGCTCCAGCTCATGGATATTGCCCCCAAGCTCTCATGGATAATGCTCCAGCTCATGGATATTGCCCCCAAGCTCTCATGGATATGCCCCCAAGCTCTCATGGATATTGCCCCAGCTCATGGATACTGCCCCAGCTCATGGATATTGCCCCCCAGCTCTCATGGATATTGCTCAGCTCATGGATATTGCCCCCAAGCTCTCATGGATATTGCCCCCAGCTCTCATGGATATTGCCCCCAAACTCTCATGGATATGCCCCCAAGCTCTCATGGATATTGCCCCAGCTCATGGATATTGCCCCAGCTCATGGATATTGCCCCCAAGCTCTCATGGATATTGCCCCCAAGCTCTCATGGATATGCCCCCAAGCTCTCATGGATATTGCCCCAGCTCATGGATACTGCCCCAGCTCATGGATACTGCCCCAGCTCCTGGATACTGCCCCAGCTCATGGATACTGCCCCAGCTCATGGATATGCCCCAGCTCATGGATATTGCCCCAGCTCATGGATATGCCCTCAAGCTCATGGATCTTTGCCCCCAGCTCATGGATATGCCCCCAAGCTCTCATGGATATTGCTCCAACTCATGGATATTGCCCCCAGCTCATGGATATGTCCCCAAGCTCTCATGGATATTGCCCCCCAGCTCTCATGGATATGCCCCCAAGCTCTCATGGATATGCCCCAGCACATGGATATGCCCCAGCTCATGGATATTGCTCCCAGCTCATGGATATTGCCCCCAGCTCATGGATATTTGCCCCCAGCTCATGGATATTTGCCCCCAGCTCATGGATACTGCCCCAGCTCATGGATACTGCCCCAGCTCATGCATATTGCCCCCAGCTCATGGATATTGCCCCAGCTCATGGATACTGCCCCAGCTCATGGATATTGCTCCCAGCTCATGGATATGCCCCCAGCTCATGCATATTGCCCCCAGCTCATGGATATTTGCCCCCAGCTCATGGATAATGTCCCCAAGCTCTCATGGATATTGCCCCCCCAGCTCATGGCTATTGCCCCCAGCTCAGACCCCAGACCAGACCATTTTTATTTATTTATTTATTTATAAAGGATTTTACCAGGAAGGATACATTGAGATTTCTCTCGTTTTCAAGCATGTCCTGGGTTCAAGAACATTGAAGTGTTACAGTTACAGAAATACAAAGTAATACAATGCAAGATATTAAAAAAAAAACAAAAAAAAACAACACAAATATACAGATTAACAGAAAAAATATGTAGGAAATATAGTCACTAGGTTACATGTTACAGGTGCATTCTGTATTGAGGTATGTTAGTAAGGAGCTTTTGAGTGACTTAAGCTGGGGGAAGATTTGATGATGTCTGGGAGGTTATTCCATAATTGTGGTGCTCTGTAGGAAAATGAGGACCGAGCCACTGTCTTTTTGTATTGTGGTATTGCAAGTAAGGTGCTGGTCCTGGATCGGAGGTTATAGGATGAGGGAGCTGCTTGGGGAAGCAGTCTATTCAGGTAGGGTGGCAGCTTCCCAGAGATGCTCTTAAACACCAGGCTGGAAAGGTGAAGGGTGCGTCTGGATTCAGCGACGGCCAGTTTAGCTCTTTTAACATGTCACAATGGTGGGTCATGTAGTTACATTGTAGCGCAAAGCGGCAGAATGAGTTATACAATGTAGTAAGTTTATGAAGGTGTGTTTGCGGGGCGGCTGCATACACTACATCTCCGTAATCAATAGCCGGCATAAGCATTTGCTGTACAATCTGCTTTCTTACCGCGGGACTCAGGCAGGATTTGTTTCTGTACAGGGCGCCTAGTTTGGGGTACAGTTTAGTTGAGAGTTTTTCGATGTGGGGGCCAAAAGATAGATTAGGGTCCAACCACATACCTAGATATTTGCAATTTGTGTAGTTTAGGTTTTGTTCCAAAGAGCATCGTTACAGTTTTGTCAGTATTTAGTTATAGTTTGTTGTGTTTGATCCACTTTTCTACCTCTGTGAATTGTTCTTGCAGCACAGCCTCCAGCTGCGGGAGATTTGGTTTGCTGGTATAGATCACAGTGTCGTCTGCGTACATGTGTACAGTTGAGGCTTTGCAGACGTTGGGCAGATCATTTATGAATATTGTGAATAGCAGGGGGCCGAGTATTGGCCTGGGGTACACCGCAAGTGACTGGGAGGGAGGAGCTGCCAGAAATTGACACACATATTGTGATCGGTCGGATACATATGATTGAAACCAGGTTAGCGTGCGATCACCAATGCCAGAGTTTTTAAGTTTTTCTAACAAGATGCCATGGTCTACTGTGTCAAAGGCCTTGGCAAAATCAAGGAAGATGGCTCCAGTTAGGTTTCCTTGTTCCATCCCCATGGGGCGGCTGTTTCGAATGCTCTATCGGCATTCGGACAGCCGCCCCTGGAGCTCACCGCAGCATACTTACCTTTCCGAGCGAAGCCGACAAAGTCTTTGCGCGTGCGCTTGTTGAAGGACTCCAGCCGCGATCACGTGGGACTCCAATGTGATCGCGGCTGGGGTCCTTCAACGTGCGGAAGCGCAGAAATTTTCCCGGCGTCGCTCAGGAAGGTAAGTATGCCGCGGAGAGCTCCAGGGGCGGCTGTCCGAATGCCGATCGAGCATTCGGACAGCCGCACCAGCCCCTCGGATGCCGGCAAGCCGGCTCAATGCCGGCTTCCGGTATCGGGTGTCAGGAACCTGGACGCCAGCGCCGCAGGAAACCTAGAAGCAAGCCAGTTTCCTGTAATGAGACTGGTAATCCTTCTAAACCACGCTGATCCAGCAACCAGGTGCTGACTAATGCATCCTGATTCCCCCTCTACAAAAAGGAACCACTCCCAAGGCACAATGCTTCTGCATTATCTTGGTGTATGCCAAGCTGACAGGGAGCTACCTCTTGTTCCTGCATCTGCCTAGACCCTAACTGTTCTGTCTCCTCCAGTATTTCCTTCCACTGTGCCTGCATCCCACAGAATCCTCAGAACCTGCTGCCCTGCATCCCGCAGAGTCCTTAGCCCGCTGCCCTGCATCCTGCAGAATCCTCAGAACCTGCTACCCTGCATCCCGTAGAGTCCTCAGCCCGCTGCCCTGCATCCTACAGAATCCTCAGCCTGCATCCTGCAGAGTCCTCAGCCCGCTGCCCTGCATCCTGCAGAATCCTCAGCCTGCATCCAGCAGAATCCTCAGCCCGCTGCCCTGCATCCCGCAGAGTCCTCAGCCCGCTGCCCTGCATCCTGCAGAATCCGCAGAACCTGCTACCCTGCATCCCGTAGAGTCCTCAGCCCGCTGCCCTGCATCCTACAGAATCCTCAGCCTGCATCCTGCAGAGTCCTCAGCCCGCTGCCCTCTGCATCCTGCAGAATCCTCAGCCTGCATAGCAGAATCCTCAGCCCGCCTGCCCAGGTCATGCCTCGCAGCCGTCCTCAAGCCCGCTGCCCTGCATCCCGCAGAGTCCTCAGCCCGCTGCCCTGCATCCTGCAGAATCCTCAGCCTGCATCCAGCAGAATCCTCAGCCCACTGCCCTGCATCCTGCAGAATCCTCAGCCCGCTGCCCTGCATCCTGCAGAATCCTCAGCCCGCTGCCGAATCCTCGGAACCTACTGCCCTGCATTCTGCAGAATCCTCAGCCCGCTGCCCTGCATCCTGCAGAATCCGCAGAACCTGCTACCCTGCATCCCGTAGAGTCCTCAGCCCGCTGCCCTGCATCCTATAGAATCCTCAGCCTGCATCCAGCAGAATCCTCAGCCCGCTGCCCTGCATCCCGCAGAGTCCTCAGCCCGCTGCCCTGCATCCTGCAGAATCCTCAGCCGGCTGCCGAATCCTCGGAACCTACTGCCCTGCATCCTGCAGAATCCTCAGCCCGCTGCCGAATCCTCGGAACCTACTGCCCTGCATCCTGCAGAATCCTCAGCCCGCTCCCCTGCATCCTGCAGAATCCTCTGCCCGCTGCCCTGCATTTCCAGGACCCTCTACAGACCTAGGACCCTCTACAGACCCAGGACCCCCTACAGACCCAGGACCCTTTACAGACCCAGGACCCTCTGCCTGCAAAGACTCTTCTGCTTTTGTTTTCTATTTATTTCCTAACGATCTCCTTAGCTTTCATTCTTATATTGTCTCCTTTTTATAGTTTAGAGTAGCTTAGTACTGTCCTTCTATCCTTTTCTCCCTTGCTTTCAGTTAATCTTGTTACTGTTTATTTTATATATACAGTGTCTTCCCTTCTTCGTCTTATCCAGCTCCTTGATATTTGTTTATTGCCTTTATATTACTCCTAATAAACTCTCTTGTATATGTTTATCTGAATCTGTTTTCCTCATTGCATATTGGGCTCAATCCTACCACCCCGGAACCAGCACCTGACATCGGGGGTACTACAGGAGTACCGAGTACTCCTGCAGTACCCGGTATCGGCACCGATATTGATACTAGTATCGGTGAAACCCTAATATTCATCACCCTTTTTGCACCCCCACTGGATTTTTGGAAAATGGAAAATTTTATTTTTCAAGAAGATTGTAAGTGCCAGATTTCACACCCGTAACATCTTCCGTTTTTGAAATATAGGTATACTGATAAAAGTATTCAACCCCCCTTTTTGCCCCCTCCCACCGAATTTTTGGAAAATGGTAAAATATGTGTTTTTTTTGTTTCTCAAGACGAATCTAAATACCAATTTTCACGTCTGTAACATCTTCTGATTTTGAGCTATAGGTACCCTGTTTAAAATATTCAACCCCCTTTTTCACCCCCTTAGGGGCGGAGTTTCCAAAAATCCTTCCTTAGTGGGTGCTCACATAAAAACAGTGCACCTTCAAAATGTCACGTTCCTAGGCTAAACGGTTGAGCTGGGCGTTGATGAGTCACTTATACAGTTGTGTTCAAAATGATTCAACCCCCACTGAAATTGAGTGTTTTGGCCAGTTTGACATTGATTTTGATCATTCAGTCATCTTGCTTACAATTAAATCAAAGAGGCACGTGTAGGTCAGACAAATATAACATAACATTTATAATGAAATAAGCACAAATGTCTTTTCTGTGCTCACATCATTATCAGTTTTATTCAACCCCCAAGTGACATTCAATCTTAGTACTTAGTACAACATCCTTTTACAGTTATAACAGCTTTTAAACGTGAAGCATAGCTTGACACAAGTGTCTTGCAGCCATCTACGGGTATCTTCGCCCATTCGTCATGGGCAAAAGCCTCCAGTTCAGTCACATTCTTAGGCTTGCGCACTGCAACTGCTTTCTTTAAGTCCCACCAGAGGGTCTCAATCGGATTTAAGTCTGGTGACTGCGATGGCCACTCCAAAATGTTCCAGCCTTTAATCTGCAACCATGCTCTAGTGGACTTGGAGGTATGCTTGGGATCATTGTCCTGTTGAAAGGTCCAACGTCTCCCAAGCCTCAGGTTTGTGACGGACTGCATCACATTGTCATCCAATATCTCCTGGTACTGAAGAGAATTCATGGTACCTTGCACACGCTGAAGCTTCCCTGTACCTGCAGAAGCAAAACAGCCCCAAAGCATGATTGACCCCCCGCCATGCTTCACAGTAGGCAAGGTGTTCTTTTCTTCATAGGCCTTGTTCTTCCTCCTCCAAACATAGCGTTGATCCATGGGCCCAAACAGTTCTAATTTTGTTTCATCAGTCCACAGAACACTATCCCAAAACTTCTGTGGTTTGTCCACATGACTTTTGGCATACTGCAGTCGACTCTTCTTAT
The DNA here is from genome assembly GCA_009667805.1 of Leptobrachium leishanense. Classification (NCBI taxonomy): domain Eukaryota; kingdom Metazoa; phylum Chordata; class Amphibia; order Anura; family Megophryidae; genus Leptobrachium; species Leptobrachium leishanense. Next base: position 4,635,493 of record CM019064.1, read on the forward strand.
TCTTTGGAGACAGCAAGGGGGTGCGCCTGGGAGTTCTGGCATGGAGGCCTTCATTACACAGTGTGCGCCGTATTGTCTGAGCTGAAACTTCAGTACCCACATCTGACAAATCTTTTCTCAGTTCCTCAGCAGTCACACGGGGACTTTTCTCCACTCTACGCTTCAGGTAGCGCACAGCAGTCGAAGTCAGCATCTTCTTTCTGCCACGACCAGGTAGCGTTTCAACAGTGCCCTTTGCCTTGAATTTGCGAATGATGCTTCCTATGGTCTCTCTTGGTATGTTTAACATCTTTGCAATCTTCTTATAGCCATTGCCCTTCCTGTGAAGAGTAATCACCTCTTCTCTTGTCTTCCTGGATCATTCTCTTGACTTCACCATGTTTGTAACCACACCAGTAAATGTCTAGAAGGAGCTGAGTATCACAGTCATTTTAAAGCTGCCTAATTGGTGCTTATTATGCTTTATTGCTGCTCCGTGACATCCACAGGTGTTTTCAATACCTGATTGAAAACACTTGAATGAACCTCTGTTCTTCAGAGTGGTAGTCTTTAAGGGGTTGAATAATTGTGTCAATGAAGAATTCACAAAAGAAACATTTACTACTGTATTACAAAACCAATTGATGTCATTTTAGTTGCATATGGTTCTTTAAAAAGTCCTTGTAGGATTTCATTCTGAATACAATTACAAATGTCACTAAATTCCCTAAAACCCTTTACAGCATTGGGGGTTGAATAATTTTGAACACAACTGTGTATATATATATAGATTACATGCTTACACTGTGATACATCCAGAATAGAAATAAATACTTTATACCCAGCTCTTATCAACAGCGGATTGGAATTGGAATTGCTGCGATATAACAAACTGTTTGTAAATAATAAATACACCTCTTTTGGTGATACAAGGTTGTTGCGATACAATTGAGCTTATCTTTTGGTTACCAAATAACTAAGTATCCATGTGAATACGAACGCCTTACATTATGGTATAGTTCAGCCCTCGATATTTCCACTCGCCTGCTCGCATTTGGCGAGTGGAAATTCAATGCGTGCGAGTGGGGAGGACTGACCTGGCAGGTGACACAGGCTTTTTTATTTTCTTAACCGCCGGAGCAGTCATATCGGCAGCGTTAGGCTCCGCCCCCTCCCGCGTGACTTGCTATAGCCACGTGTGGCAGGTCACCTGACCCACCACGTGATGCGTCACAGGGCAGCGTTCTCCACGCAGAAGAGGTGGTGAGAGCCAGCGGGAGGCAGAGGAGTCATCCAAAACCAAGGTAGAGCAGCGGAAGTCCGATCTGCCGCCTGGGAGTTACACTGGTAAGGCTACTTAATCTTTGGGCTGCTTCTTGAATTAAAATTGAGAGCCCGCGGGTTGCTGGGGCCGGCGTGGGTACACACTCTGTGACTGGCCGCCGCTCCCAGAGCCAGAACACAAGGCTGGGGCTGCCCCTTCACACACCATGTGATGCGCGTGTGGGACACAAAAGAGAAGGCCAGCCACCGCCTGGTGCAGGCTCCTGGTAAACTCTAATTCCATTCCGGGCAGCGGCTGTCAAATCTGAGCAGGACATGCAGGACGACAGAGGAGCAGCGTTTCTTCACAGAAGGGTTTTTTTTCTCCTCAAACGGGCGCCCCTTCCCATCAGCTCCTGCCCTGCCGTCAGCTCCTGCACTGCCGTCAGCTCCTGCACTGCCGTCAGCTCCTGCCCTGCTCTGCTGTCAGCTCCTGCCCTGCTGTCAGCTCCTGCCCTGCCGTCAGCTCCTGCCCTGCCGTCAGCTCCTGCACTGCCGTCAGCTCCTGCCACTGCCGTCAGCTCCTGCCCTGCTCTGCTGTCAGCTCCTGCCCTGCTGTCAGCTCCTGCCCTGCCGTCAGCTCCTGCCCTGCCGTCAGCTCCTGCCCTGCCGTCAGCTCCTGCCCTGCCGTCAGCTCCTGCCCTGCCGTCAGCTCCTGCCCTGCTCTGCTGTCAGCTCCTGCCCTGCCGTCAGCTCCTGCCCTGCCGTCAGCTCCTGCACTGCTGTCAGCTCCTGCACTGCCGTCAGCTCCTGCCCTGCTCTGCTGTCAGCTCCTGCCCTGCTGTCAGCTCCTGCCCTGCCGTCAGCTCCTGCCCTGCCGTCAGCTCCTGCCCTGCCGTCAGCTCCTGCACTGCTCTGCTGTCAGCTCCTGCCCTGCTCTGCTGTCAGCTCCTGCCCTGCTCTGCTGTCAGCTCCTGCCCTGCCGTCAGCTCCTGCCCTGCTCTGCTGTCAGCTCCTGCCCTGCTGTCAGCTCCTGCCCTGCCGTCAGCTCCTGCCCTGCCGTCAGCTCCTGCCCTGCCGTCAGCTCCTGCCCTGCCGTCAGCTCCTGCACTGCTCTGCTGTCAGCTCCTGCCCTGCTCTGCTGTCAGCTCCTGCCCTGCCGTCAGCTCCTGCACTGCTCTGCTGTCAGCTCCTGCCCTGCCGTCAGCTCCTGCACTGCTCTGCTGTCAGCTCCTGCCCTGCTCTGCTGTCAGCTCCTGCCCTGCTCTGCTGTCAGCTCCTGCCCTGCCGTCAGCTCCTGCCCTGCTTCTGCTGTCAGCTCCTGCCCTGCTGTCAGCTCCTGCCCTGCCGTCAGCTCCTGCCCTGCCGTCAGCTCCTGCCCTGCCGTCAGCTCCTGCCCTGCCGTCAGCTCCTGCCCTGCCGTCAGCTCCTGCACTGCTCTGCTGTCAGCTCCTGCCCTGCTCTGCTGTCAGCTCCTGCCCTGCCGTCAGCTCCTGCACTGCTCTGCTGTCAGCTCCTGCCCTGCCGTCAGCTCCTGCACTGCTCTGCTGTCAGCTCCTGCCCTGCCGTCAGCTCCTGCACTGCTCTGCTGTCAGCTCCTGCCCTGCTCTGCTGTCAGCTCCTGCCCTGCTCTGCTGTCAGCTCCTGCCCTGCCGTCAGCTCCTGCCCTGCCGTCAGCTCCTGCACTGCCGTCAGCTCCTGCACTGCCGTCAGCTCCTGCCCTGCCGTCAGCTCCTGCCCTGCCGTCAGCTCCTGCCCTGCCGTCATGCCCTGCTGTCAGAGGTAGTGTGCGTTTCGGGTCAGTGATCAGATATCATGTCCCTGGAGAGAAGCAGGAGGCTGCTTTGATCATTCCCGTGTCTTGGCTGCAAGAAATCCACCAGGACAGGGTGAGGAATTTTAAAAGTGCCCTTTCAATAAAATGTCTGTATTGTATTACTGCCTGCATACTGTATATCTGCTTGTTACTAGTATGCCTACATGTCTGCTAATGCCTGCATACTGTATATCTGCTTGTTACTAGTATGCCTACATGTCTGCTAATGCCTGCATACTGTATATCTGCTTGTTACTAGTATGCCTACATGTCTGCTAATGCCTGCATACTGTATATCTGCTTGTTACTAGTATGCCTACATGTCTGCTAATGCCTGTATACTGTATATCTGCTTGTTACTAGTATGCCTACATGTCTGCTAATGCCTGCATACTGTATATCTGCTTGTTACTAGTATGCCTACATGTCTGCTAATGCCTGCATACTGTATATCTGCTTGTTACTAGTATGCCTACATGTCTGCTAATGCCTGTATACTGTATATCTGCTTGTTACTAGTATGCCTACTTGTCTGCTAATGCCTGCATACTGTATATCTGCTTGTTACTAGTATGCCTACATGTCTGCTAATGCCTGCATACTGTATATCTGCTTGTTACTAGTATGCCTACATGTCTGCTAATGCCTGCATACTGTGTATCTAAATAATAACCATCTATAATAAATGCCTGCAAAACCTCTACAATTCTATATATATATATGTTTGTGTGTTTATTTCTATATAATGCCCCTCTATTTATGCAAATATATATATATTCATTTATTATATTTGTGTAGCGCTCACTCCCGGAGGAGCCGCTGAAAATGAACCACGGGTCAGTCTCCCCGCACTAGGGAATAAATATACTCCAACACCGCTGTGAGTTTTTATCATTTATATAGTTTACTAAAATCTTGAGCAGATGTTGAAACACGGTATTCACAAATATTATTACAATATTTTCGTATTGAGGTAAACGCGCAGCGGAAAAGAGAAAAATGTATTCGGAACGTATCTTTGTTTTTAACCCCGTTCTGATAAAAGGAAAATGAGTCCTGTACAAGTTAAGTTCCAGAATGTAAGAAGCGTATCTGTGTGTGTGGTACCCGGGTACTGTTCAACTGGCCAGTGAATTTATTAAAGGAAGGTCTTCGACTAGTCAGTTGGGGCCCTGTAAACTTTAAAGAGAAACAGCAGAGCGTCCTTCAATCATACAACAGCCTTGGAGGCCTCTCACCCATCTGATGACTGCTTTAGGCTCCGCTGACCCAGGACGTCTCTCCACCCGATTTTGACTGGGGATACTAGCGGCCGGATCCGTTATCTACCTTGACGCAGCTTGTCCAGCTCCCCCGCTTGCTCTCAGTTCGATTCCGCCGATCTGCAGCTGTTGTCTGGGTACTGGCAAGTCTCCTTCTCCTCAGGCTGAGTGACCCAAATAAGAATTACAGGTCTCCCTCGGGCTTTGGCCTAGCTCCTCCAGCAGTCTCCTCAGTGCGTCTGCTCTTTCTCATCCCCTGGCACACTCTGGAACTTTCTCCACGAGGCAGAGGATGTAAGTGTCCAGTCCCCACCCACTTCCTGGCTTCCTGCAAAGCATGTCTGTTATTGTAGTCCCAATGTCCAGTATCTGATCGCGATAGTCTCCATCTTGTGGCCAAAAATAGGTACTGCACAGCAAGACGATTTTTACCACAGCGCTACACTTGCATAGAGGGGCATTATATAGAAATAAACACACAAACATATATATATATAATTGTAAAGGTTTTGCAGGCATTTATTATAGATGGTTATTATTTAGAGCCCAGCAGACTTTAGATACACAGGCAATATATTATATATACTGCCTGCAAACCCCTACAAAAAAGGCTTTTCTACATGCGATACGCTCATACACAGTGCACATTACTGTGAGTTTTATTGCTGTGCAGCTCTGTGATACATTCATACACGCCGCATATTACTGCATCACAGCGCTGCACAGCAATAAAACTCACAGTAATGTGCAGTGTGTATGTGTGTATCACAGAGCTGTACAGCAATAAAACTCATACACACTGCATATTACGGTTTTATTGCTCTGGAGCTCTGTGATATGCACATACACTATGCACCGCTGTGAGTTTTATTGCTGTAGAGCTTTGTGATACACGCATACACACCGCACATTACTGTGAGCTTTATTACTGTGGAGCTCTGATACATTCATTCACGATGCAGATTACTGTATCAGAGCTCCACAGTAATAAAGCTCACAGTAATGTGCGGTGTGTATGAGCATGAGTTTTATTGCTGTGGAGCTCTGTGATATGCTCATATACACTGCACATTACTGTGAGCTTTATTACTGTGGAGATCTCATACACATTGCACATTGCTTTGAGTTTTATTGCTGTGGAGCTCAGTGATACGCTCGTACACACCGCACATTACTGTATCCACAGCAATAAAACACATAGTAATATGCAGTGTGTATGAGTGTGAGTTTTATTGCTGGGCAGCACTGATACGTATCCTTTTCGTTTGCATTCATCACAGTATAGGGCTGGTCTAAAAACATTTCCAGTCCGGCCCTGAGCCAATCTAAGGAATGCATGGAAAGCTGTCTGGTGTCAGTGGGACAGTCACAGTGCAGCCCTCATAGCCACGTAGCTCCATTACAGCGCCATGCGAGTCACCGCAGAGACCTCTGCTGTCACTTTAAACGTGGAGACCTTTCACCTGGCTGAGTATGATGGGAGTTATAGTGCGCGGCTCCTCGCAGGCAGGTCCCATTAACCCTATCCAAACCCCACCTTCCCCCATGCGCTTAAAGCAGCGCTGTAATGACTCTGTATGAACGCTGCGTCCTCCCGGCCTCTATAAAGCAGCACTGTAATGACTGTATGAACGCTGCGTCCTCCCGGCCTCTATAAGCAGCGCTGTAATGACTGTATGAACGCTGCATCCTCCCGGCCTCTATAAAGCAGCACTGTAATGACTGTATGAACGCTGCGTCCTCCCGGCCTCTATAAAGCAGCGCTGTAATGACTGTATGACGCTGCGTCCTCCCGGCCTCTATAAAGCAGTGCTGTAATGACTGTATGAACGCTGCGTCCTCCCGGCCTCTATAAAGCAGCGCTGTAATGACTGTATGAACGCTGCATCCTCCCGGCCTCTATAAAGCAGCACTGTAATGACTGTATGAACGCTGCGTCCTCCCGGCCTCTACAAAGCAGCGCTGTAATGACTGTATGAACGCTGCGTCCTCCCGGCCTCTATAAAGCAGCGCTGTAATGACTCTGTATGAACGCTGCGTCCTCCCGGCCTCTGGTTATCTGCTGCCTGTCATTCAAGGTGTGTGTTGCATATCTCTGTCATATACTGCTGCGCAGTACAAAGTGTCCCTACGCTGCTTACAAAGTTCTGTTTATACAACCAACCTTGCTCTGTGATCCTGTCTGGTTATCTACTGCCTGTCAATTAAGGTGTGTGCTGCAAATCTCTGTTGTATACTGTTGTGCAGTATACTCCTTTTCAGTGTTGCCTTTTTCCCTGGCCTCTGTGGCTGCTAGAGGTTAGGGTTAGCGGTCCCGACCATTCTAAGGATCGGAGGGCTAGAGGTCTGTTGCCAGGGTTACAATCAGGTCTGTCCTGGGGAACATTACAGTAACACAGGACGAGAATGATGAAAATAAATATGCCTGCCAGAATAAGGGATCCAGCATGGGTGATTAGGCTTAGAACGGATCCAAACTAGGCACCAAATCCTCTAAAAGGATTCCATCCTCCTTCAGTAAAAAGTATGTGAAACCTTTGGGATTACGTGGAGTTTTGCATGAATTGGTCATAAGATGTGCTCTGATCTTCATCTAAGTCACAACAATTTGAAAAACACAGTCTGCTTAAAATAATACAACACAAACATATGTTTTCATGTGTTTATTGAACATAACATGTACACATTCACAGTGCAGGGTGGAAAAAGTATGTGAACCCCTAGCCTAATGACTTCTCCAAGAGCTAATTGGAGCCAGGAGTGAGCCAACCTTGAGTCCAATCAGTGTGATATTATTGGATGTGTTGTTGAAAGCTGTCCTGCCCTTTAAAAACACACACCAGTTTTGGATTTACTGGTTTCAAGAAGCACTGCCTGATGTGAACCATGCCTCATAGAAAAGAGCTCTCAGAAGACCTACGATCTGGAATTGTTGACTTGCATGAAGCTGGAAAGGGTTACAAAAGTATTTCCAAAAGCCTTGATGTTCATGTGTCCACGGTAAGACAGACTGTCTACAAATGGAGAAAGTTCAGCACTGTTGCTACTCTCCCTAGGCGTGGTCGTCCTGTAAAGATGACTGCAAGAGCACAGCGCAGAATGCTTAATGAGGTAAAGAAGAACCCTAGAGTGTCAGCTAAAGACTTACAGAAATCTCTGGCACATTCTAACATTTTTGTTGACACATCTACAATAAGGAAAACATTAAACAAGAATGGAGTACATGGGAGGACACCACGGAGGAAGCCATTGCTGTCCAAAAAGAATATTGCAGCACATTTGAAGTTTGCAAAAGAGCACCTGGATGTTCCACAGTACTACTGGCAAAATATTCTGTGGACAGATGAAACCAAAATTGAGTTGTTTGGAAAAAACACACAACACACCAACATCAAAACCTCATCCCCACTGTAAAACATGGCGGAGGGAGCATCATGGTTTGGGGCTGCTTTGCTGCCTCAGGGCCTGGACGGATTGTTGTCATTGATGGAAAAATGAATTCCAGAGTTTAATCAAGACATTTTGCAGGAAAATGTAAGACCATCTGTCCACCAACTGAAGCTCCGCAGAGGATGGGTAATGCAACAGGACAATGACCCAAAGCATACAAGTAATTCAACAAAAGAATGGCTTCAACAAAACAAAATATGCCTTCTGGAGTGACCTAGTCAGAGTCCTGACCTCAACCCAATTGAAATGCTGTGGCATGACCTTTAGAGAGCGATTCACACCAGACATCCCAAGAATATTGCTATACTGAAACAGTTTTGTGAAGAGGAGTGGTCCAAAATTACTCCAGATCGTTGCGCAGGTCTGATCTGCAACTACAGGAAATGTTTGGTTGAGGTTATTGCTGCCAAAGGAGGGTCAACCAGTTATTAAGTCCAAAGGTTCACATACTTTTTCCACCCTGCACTGTGAATGTTTACATGTTATGTTCAATAAACACATAAAAACATAATGTTTGTGTTGTATTATTTTAAGCAGGCTGTGTTTTTCAAATTGTTGTGACTTAGATGAAGATCAGAGCACATTTTATGACCAATTCATGCAAAACTCCACGTAATCCCAAAGGGTTCACATACTTTTTCTTGCCACTGTATATATATTAGTGTCTGGATGGAGTTGGCTGCACACCCAACATGTAGTTTGGCCAGACTTACGGGCATAAGCATACTTGAACTTAACCAGAAGGTGGTTCCTGAGGGTACTTCGCTATTTTCCCGGATAGCATTTGGAAGTCAATGGTCGACACAGGTTGGGTTACCACGGGGGGGGGGTTATTGTCTGTACTGTAGTAAACATTTCTTCTTGAGTGGGTCAGAGTCACTGGTTATCACTTCCCACTGGGGTTCTGTGGCAGCTGCAGCTGGCTTGAGGCTTAGCCGACCCAATTTCAAGAGGTAACACGTACCGAGGAATAACTTCTCTCAGGAGACATTTCACCACGTCTGCAGTCTTTTCAGTTCTGGTTGGAAAAGCCTCAACCCATCCTGTAAGGGTACATACTAACACGAGTAGGTACTTATATCCCCTGCAGGGTGGGAATACAGTAAAGTCAATTTGCAGAGAAGACATTGGGGATAGTCCAACTGGTTGCATCCCCGGCAGTTGTACTGGTCCCTGTTGGGGGTTATTCTTGGAAAAGGTGACACACTGTTTTGCTATTGTCCGGCAGATAGCTGAGAGGCCAGGAATGTAGAAATGCTGTTCTAGTTGTTGCTCCATGGCAGATTTCCCTCCATGGGTGCTGGCATGCAAGGCCCGAACAATTTCTGGTGCCAATGTGGCAGGCAGGATTATTTCCCCATTGGTTAACTGAAACCATCCATCTTCTGAGTTTCCCTGGTTCTTCCGAGAACCATTTCTTCTCCTTTTTGGAGTATGCTGAAGTCCATTGGTCAAGCAGAGGGGTAACAGTGGGATTGTCACGGGAAGGAGCTTCTTGTATCTTCTGAGTTTCTCTATGGGACCCGAGATGAACTCAATCCTTGGCTCATATCTTTCCCATGCGAAATATATAAAATCTCGCCGCTCCCGCTTGTTCTTCACAGTGAACAGGAAGTAGTTCAGGACACTGTTTTTCACGTTGGGTAGAAGTCCTTCCACTAGGATTTCTTTCAGGAAGTGCTTCACCAGAGGGGCTTGATATTGTTCGGCTCCTAATTCTCCCAAGCACTTCAGAATCCGGGTGATTCGCAGGTTGTTGTGACTGTTAGTATTTGCTGCTTACATGCTATTGAGTTCATAGCTATTTTGTCCCTTCTGGGTTTCCCTAGCTTTCTGTATCCAGTTAGTTTCCACCCCTCTGCTCAGTGTCTTGTTGTTACTTACTTCCTGGTCACATAGCAGCCATTCTGTTCTCACTGCTGGACAAATCTAATGACTTTTTACCTGCATTGCTGTACACTATTCAAGATTGTCAGTCTAATTATTAAACTCTTCAACTGGATTCATCTTTCTACGTGTCAGTTTTGCTGAGTTGAAGCTATCTGCTGAACTTCATCGTGTGAGTACTGGTCAAATACAGACAGCTAGTCTAAAGCATCCATGCCTCACAGCTTTGCTTAGGGAAGCAGAATAGTAAAAAGATAATTACTGTCCAGCATTACTGCTGTTAGTAAAAGTCATTAACGGCAGCTGCAGCAGAAGTACGCAGCTTTCAGTGAACCAGCAGTGAAAAGCTACAACACCAGCTAGCAGCACAAGCAAACAGCCTTCAGTAACCAGAGAGCAGATACTGCTGCATCCCACAGACAGAATCTGCCTACAGCTGCAGCGTGTTGGCCTGTGTAAAAATTTGGCACACAGTGCCTGTTAACCACAGCTACTCTGCTGCTCTCTTCTTATTCTTCTCATCTGTGTAAACATGGCAGACAGAAGAAGCCCTCTAACATCACAGGAGATGCAACTGGTTTCAGATGTGGAAGTAATGAATATAATTCCAATCAGAAGCAAACACAATACAAAACCTACGTGGAAAATTCCTGAAACACTTATGGACATAAACTATGAGAAATCACAGCAAATGTCGTGGCTTTGGGATTAGGTGATGAGTTATGTCTCCACCATCACACACCCGGTTTGCAACGCATCTTCACTAAAAGAAGTTTTAAGACAGCTTTCTACAGCTCATGCTCAATATCTTGCCCACTGTGACATTTACGTCTCAAATTTAGAGAAGATAGATGAATTAAAAGGTCTTAATTCAGAAAGAGACAATTTAGTACATCAGGCCAGAGTAAAGGCGGAAGAGAAAATCACCTTGCTCCGAGACTGCTTCTCGCATTTCAGCATCTAGCAAGCATTCAAATAGCTCACGTCTCTCAAGGTCAAAATCCTCACAATATTCAAAGAGTTCATCAATTAGTCTGCAGCTTATTCAAGCCCGGTCAAAATCAGAGACTATGAAGATACAGGCGGCCTTTGCAAAAAGGAAAGCAGAGATGGAGACGGATGCCGCTCTCGAAAAAGCAGAAAGGAAAGTAGAAATGGAAATGGACACCGCTCGCAAGAAAGCAGCTATGGAAATGGAAGAAGCTCGCAAAAGAGCGGAAATAGAAGCCCTAGAGAAACCGTGTGAGCATGACACAGCCGTAGCAACACTGAGAGTCCTAGAACAAGCTGCCGGCGGAAGTGAAAGAGACAGCATCAGCTTATGCAACGTGGATACAGAAGATTCCGTTAAGCAAAACGTGAATCTCTCATACCAGCAAATGTTCCTGACAGTTGTGACAACCTTCCAAAACAGGGAAAAGACTCTGTAGCAGCAGCAGTACCCTGCATCCAAGGTCAGTACAATACTCTAGTAGCTAATGACCTTGAGCTTTCTTCAAACGCCGTATTGCAACAGCAATCCCAATGCATTAACTCTCAGATGCAATTCTACCCTCCAGCAACTCATCAAAATCCTAGCAACCATACAGCTATAAAACCACGCCTGCCTGAGTCTATGGACGTTAAACCGACTCCAGGGCTAAATACAGATGCAACCGCATACTACCCTATGTCACTTAACCAGAATACTGCAAATGCCTTTCAAACTTCATTCCCCTGCCCAAAGTCAGAGAGAAGAGACATGTCCGAGTTTGCTAGATACATGGCTCGCCGTGAACTCCCTAAGACAAGCCTTTCGAACTTCGATGACCAGCCTGAAAACTACAGAAGCTGGAAGGGTGCCTTCAGAACTGCAATTAGTGATCTTGGCATTACTCCTGCTGAGGAACTGGACCTGCTAATCAGGTGGCTTGGTCCACAGTCTACAGAACGTGTCAAGAGACTCAGAGCTCTCCACATCAATAATCCAACGTCGGGCCTCGACGCGGCTTGGCAAAGACTTGATCAAAGCTACGGCAGCCCTGAAGTCCTAGAGAAGCCTCTGTTGAATCGCCTGCATTGTTTCCCAAAGATTTCTGGCAAGGACAATCAGAAATACTTGGAACTCAGTGACCTTCTCTGGGAACTGCAGCTGGCCAAGACAGACACTTTCCTACCTGGCCTCAGCTATCTGGACACTGCTCGTGGGGTAAACCCAATAGTTTTCAAGCTGCCATACAATATCCAGGAAAAATGGACTGCACTAGGGGCAAAGTATAAAAGAGTGAACCATATCTTCTTTCCACCTTTCTCCTACGTTTGTGAGTTCATAAGAGACATTGCAGAAACAAAGAATGACCCCAGTTTTTCCTACAACGAGTTTCACGCTTTGGGCTTCCTTCCTCAGATGTCCGACAGCTCGCACTTTAATCACAGAGGCAGCAGGGGTCCAGTATCAGTGAAGAAGACTAACGTCCTTCCCCCTCCTACCTCAATTCCTAACGAGTGCAAACAAGGTGAAAAGATTGAGAATCCTAACCGCCTTTGTCCTATTCATAAGAAGCCACATCCCCTCAAAAAGTGCATCGGCTTCAGAAAGAAACCACACCAAGAGCGCAAGGAGCTCCTAAAGACATATGGTGTATGTTTCAGATGTTGTGCTTCTACTGAGCACTTTGCCAAAGACTGCAAATTTCCTATCAAGTGCATAGAATGTGATAGTGTGGATCATGTGCAGGCGCTACATCCATCTCAGTACATGCCTGCAATGTCAACAGACTCCCCTCCTGGGTTAATGCACGGCGGGGAGACTACGGATCAGGAAGTTACCATAGTGTCCTCTTCTTGTACAACAATATGCGGTGAAGATCTTTGCGACAAGTCTTGTGCTAAAATATGCTTAGTTAACATATATAGAAACATAGAAAAATGTGGTCAGATAAGAACCTTTCGGCCCATCTAGTCGCCCAATTACATGGATACTTTACCTGGATTTATCTTTTGTTTAGGATAGCCTTATGCCTATCCCATGCTTGCTTAAATTCAATCACTGTTTTGGCCTCTACCACTTCTACTGGAAGACTGTTCCATGTATCCACCACCCTCTCAGTAAAATAATGCTTCCTGATGTTACTTTTAAACCTTTGCCCCTCTAATCTTTTTTTTTTATTTTTTATTAAATATTTGTAAATTACAAAGAAAAGACATTCACGAAATCAAACTGGTAAAGAAAAAAGCCACGCAGGACTTGCATAGTCTAGAACGAGTGAACATGCGAGATAACAGAAGAGTAACTAATAACAGGGCAAAATAAGTTGCTGGGACATAGCGCTAAACCAGGAGGCAAAAATAAAAATGTCCGCAAGACTGCCACAGAGAACTCAGGGCTCAGTCCCGTTAGTAGAAACAAGTAGTCCAGGATATCCAGAGAACTCGTTAGCAAGAATATAGAAAAATAAGAAAAATAAGAAAAATAAGAAAAAAGGCGGGGGGGATAAAATCGCGATCAGCCCGGCTGAACCTGCGTGATGTCCATCGGGATACCTGCTTTTTCCAGGGCGATCAAAGCCGTGTCGGGGTCGGATATCGTATGAGGAATATTAGCGTGTGTCACAACAAGGGAGCCGGCGAGACCCCATCTATAGAGGATCCCTTTCCGTCGAAGGATAGCAGTAACGTCCCGGAACCTTCTGCGGGCCAGTAAGGTCAAGAATGGTAGGTCGTGATAAAGAGCGAGAGTAGAACCCTCGAACTGCACCGAATCTCGTGCGCCAGGGGCAGTCATGATCTTAACCTTCAGGGCAACCTCCCGGAATGCCACCACAACATCCCCAGATGCTCCCTTCGCAGACCCCGCAGGTCTCCGGACCCTGTACACCGAACAGACGACATCAAGGGTATCAGAGGGCAGCCTAGCAACCTGGATAACCAAGCGAGTCACATATGGCCGTAATTCCTCCGTTGATATCGAAGTCGGTATGCCCCTGACCCTGATATTACGACGTCGATGTCGAGCTTCAAGCGTTTCAACAGAACGGGATAGGATCTCGACTTGTGAGCGGAGCGCGGCCACCTGGCCAGACATAAGGGTCTGTTCCGTCGCCACCTCTGCAGTTTTAGCTTGAACTTCAACCACCTGAGCGCGGACTTGCCCCTCTAATCTAAGACTAGGTCCTCTTGTTTTGCTACTTTGTTTCCTTTTAAATATACTCCCTTCCTCTACCTTGTGGATTCCCTTTACGTATTTAAATGTTTCTATCATATCTCCTCTGTCTCGTCTTTTTTCCAAGCTGTACATGTTAAGATCATTAAGCCTTTCCTGGTAACTTTTCTCCTTCAAGCCGTACACCATTTTAGTAGCCCTTCTCTGAACTCTCTCTAAGATGTCTATATCCTTCTGGAGATACGGTCTCCAGTACTGCACACAGTACTCCAAGTGAGGTCTCACCAGTGCTCTGTACAGTGGCATGAGCACTTCCCTTTTCCTACTGCTAATACAGGCTCTCCCTACACAACCAAGCATTCTGCCAGCATTTCCAAGCATTCTGCCAGCATTTCCTGCTGCTCTATTACATTGACTACTTACCCTTAGATCCTCTGAAATAATAACCCTTAAATCCCTTTCCTCAGATGTTGAGGTTAGGACTGTATCAAATATTCTATATTCAGCCCTTGGGTTTTTACGTCCCAGGTGCATTATCTTGCACTTATCCACATTAAAACTCAATTGTCACAGCTCCCACCATTTTTTTAGTTTACCTAAATCATTTGTCATTTGGCTGATCCCTCCAGGAACGTCAACCCTGTTGCAAATCTTTGTGTCATCAGCAAAAAGACATACTTTTCCATTAATACCTTCTGCAATATCACTAATAAAAATATTAAAGAGAATGGGTCCAAGTACTGACCCCTGAGGTACCCCACTGGTAACAAGACCTTGCGCCGAATAAACTCCATTTACCACAACCCTCTGTTGCCTGTCACTCAGCCACTGCCTAATCCATTCAACAATATTGGAATCCAAGCTCAAAGATTGCAATTTATTGATAAGCTTCTATGCGGAACAGTATCAAAAGCCTTACTGAAATCTAAATAAGCAATGTCTACTGCACCACCTGTGTCTATTATTTTTGTTACCCAATCAAAAAAATCAATAAGATTAGTTTGGCATGATCTCCCTGAGGTAAACCCATGTTGTTTCTGATCCTGTAATCTATGTGTTTTTAGATGTTCAACAATCCTTTCCTTTAACATGGTTTCCATTAATTTCCCCACTACTGACGTAAGACTAACTGGCCTATAGTTCCCGATTCCTCCCTACTACCCTTCTTGTAAATGGGCACAACATTTGCTAATTTCCAGTCTTCTGGGACAACTCCCATTAGCAAGTGATCACCCAGGAAAGTCTGTTAAAGTATACACCATTCTGGAGGATCAGAGCAATCGGTCGCTCGCAAGAACGGAACTCTTTGATTTTTTTCAACATAAAAGGAGATTCCTACCCTTCTACTTTAAGTACATGTAGTGGCATTACAGAGGTCTCTGGAAGAAGAGGCAGCGGATTCGTAGTAGCTTCTCTTGACGGCAATCTGGAATTACCCACACTTGTCGAATGCAACCAGATCCCATCTAACAAGCAAGAGATCCCTACACCAGAAGCTGCCCTACACCATCCTCATGTGAAGGCTGTATCTAACGAAATACCAGCCCTTGACAAGAATGCAAATATATGGTAATGCTAACACCTCTCCGTTTTAGGTGTGTTTGGCGCTGTGGAGATTTGTAATCATACAACAATTTTTCAATGGAATTTATACAATCAAGCAGCTCACCACCGGTGTGTCCCTCACCCACAATAAATGAAGGAATACAAACTTTGTTTGTTTAGGGATCGCATGAAAAGGTAACAACTGGTATTCAATCTTGTATGGTGTCACAAACTTCTCAATTGATCAAATAGTGGTATAGAGACTCTAAAGGTAGAAGCAGAAACAACTTTCATTGCGCAATATACCTGACAAAAATGTTAGATTGAATAAAAGGCAGTGTATAGGAATATTACGCACAAACGCAGAGCCTCTAGGCTCGTAGTAATCGCCTTTAAGCCTCTTCCCATCAATCGATACTTCAGTAAATGTGGAGTGACTTCTTGATTTCAGTTTGTGCCTCAAATAAATGAAAGATACATGGCACGATACCAATATATAACAGCAATATATACAAGGTCTTAATCGATTTACTCACATGCTCCAGAGCCTCCCAATTGAGTGGCTCAGTATCAAAACCTTGGATCACTTCAGTGAGGGGGGTCCTACCCCTACCACGATACCTGTTGTTGAAATCGCCAGTTGTATGGAGTATATTGTCACCGTAATATTCGTTGCAGTGGATGGAAAGAATGGCCAGTAGGTTGAATTAAAAAAGGGGGGTTTATTGCAAAAAAGATTAAAACAAATCCAGTATAGTATAAAATAAATACAAAGAATATATAAATTAATATTGGGGCTGAACCGAAACGCGTTTCGCTTGCTCCTCTGCAAGATTCATCAGTCGGATAGCCCCTAATTGTGAACAGATGTCTTTTATCGTATTTCTAGTCCAATCGGAAACGTGATATTCACGTGCGTTCCACTCATCAGTCTGTGTTCCAATGGACTTTGGGGCGATTCATGATGACGTGTTTCCTTTTCCGGTTGGTCGAAGGCTCAATGGGAATCTGTCCATCACGTTTCTTCTTGCGCATGCGGGATGACAGTTAACGATCGGTAGTTCTTTCATGTGGCCATATTATAGAGAAATGACTATGCCTTCAAGACAGCAGATAACATTACCGTAGGCGCATTAATCTTATTATCATCATTTAGGTGTCGATATGTCGATCTGGAACGCAAAAGATCTATTAGATAGCGATTCGCTATTTCGTATCAAGAGTGTTCTTAGGATCGTATAAAGTAGTGAACACATTTGTTACTATGAGACGAATTCTCTCTCCTGGGTCACATTAGTATACATCTTTTATCCGGAATGTAAGAGAAACATTACAACATCATTACAACTTCATCTGATTTGATAATATACAGTTGTGTTCAAAATTATTCAACCCCCAATGCTGTAAAGGGTTTTAGGGAATTTAGTGACATTTGTAATTGTATTCAGAATGAAATCCTACAAGGACTTTTTAAAGAACCATATGCAACTAAAATGACATCAATTGGTTTTGTAATACAGTAGTAAATGTTTCTTTTGTGAATTCTTCATTGACACAATTATTCAACCCCTTAAAGACTACCACTCTGAAGAACAGAGGTTCATTCAAGTGTTTTCAATCAGGTATTGAAACCACCTGTGGATGTCACGGAGCAGCAATAAAGCATAATAAGCACCAATTAGGCAGCTTTAAAATGACTGTGATACTCAGCTCCTTCTAGACATTTACTGGTGTGGTTACAAACATGGTGAAGTCAAGAGAATGGTCCAGGAAGACAAGAGAAGAGGTGATTACTCTTCACAGGAAGGGCAATGGCTATAAGAAGATTGCGAAGATGTTAAACCTACCAAGAGAGACCATAGGAAGCATCATTCGCAAATTCAAGGCAAAGGGCACTGTTGAAACGCTACCTGGTCGTGGCAGAAAGAAGATGCTGACTTCCACTGCTGTGCGCTACCTGAAGCGTAGAGTGGAGAAAAGTCCCCGTGTGACTGCGGAGGAACTGAGAAAAGATTTGTCAGATGTGGGTACTGAAGTTTCAGCTCAGACAATACGGCGCACACTGCGTAATGAAGGCCTCCATGCCAGAACTCCCAGGCACACCCCCTTGCTGTCTCCAAAGAATAAGAAGAGTCGACTGCAGTATGCCAAAAGTCATGTGGACAAACCACAGAAGTTCTGGGATAGTGTTCTGTGGACTGATGAAACAAAATTAGAACTGTTTGGAGGAGGAAGAACAAGGCCTATGAAGAAAAGAACACCTTGCCTACTGTGAAGCATGGCGGGGGGTCAATCATGCTTTGGGGCTGTTTTGCTTCTGCAGGTACAGGGAAGCTTCAGCGTGTGCAAGGTACCAGGGGTCAAGTCCTGGGAAAAAAAGTGAGGGAACTCACCCACGAATTCCACAACCCCTATTACCTGAAGAAAATATATATATATTACGAGTATAGCAGTGCGTGCCGGTGATACCATTTTTATTGGGTTAACATTACATTTAAAACACAAGCTTTCAAGAGTGTAAACTGGAAACTATACTGATCAGTGAAAGGTATCACTACGTACAGGTATACTCGTGATTGTGGCAACTGGACTAACGCTATATATATATATATATATTATATATATCCAGGCACAGACCCCCCCCCCCCGAATTATATACACAGCGCTGAATCCCCAGAATAACATACACAGCACTGAGCCCCCAGGATAATATACACAGCACTGAGCCCCCAGAATAATATGCACAGCACTGGTTATATGGATATATTTTCCCCAGTTCACATGGATATAATTGCCCCCAGCTCATATGGGTATATATTGCCCCCAGCTCGTATGGATAATGCCCCCAGGTCTCATGGGTAATGCCCCCCCAGGTCTCATGGAAATTGCCCCCCGGTCTCATGGAAATTGCCCCCCAGGTCTCATGGAAATTGCCCCCCAGGTCTCATTGCATATTGCCCCCAGGTCTCATGGAAATTGCCCCCCAGGTCTCATGGAAATTGCCCCCCAGGTCTCATGGAAATTGCCCCCAGGTCTCATGGAAATTGCCCCCAGGTCTCATGGATATTGCCCCCCAGGTCTCATGGATATTGCCCCCCAGGTCTCATGGAAATTGCCCCCCCAGGTCTCATGGATAATGCCCCCCCCCCGCTATCATGGATAATGCCCCCCAGGTCTCATGGATAATGCCCCCAGGTCTCATGGATAATGCCCCCCGGTCTCATGGAAATTGCCCCCCAGGTCTCATGCATATTGCCCCCAGGTGTCATGGAAATTGCCCCCAGGTCTCATTGATTGTGCCCCCAGGTCTCATGGAAATTGCCCCAGGTCTCATGCATATTGCCCCCAGGTCTCATGGAAATTGCCCCCCAGGTCTCATGGAAATTGCCCCCCAGGTCTCATGGAAATTGCCCCCCAGGTCTCATGCAAATTGCCCCCAGGTCTCATGGAAATTGCCCCCCAGGTCTCATGGAAATTGCCCCCCAGGTCTCATGGAAATTGCCCCCAGGTCTCTTTGATTGTGCCCCCAGGTCTCATGGATATTGCCCCCCAGGTCTCATGGATATTGTCCCCCCAGTGTCATGGATATTGTCCCCCCAGTGTCATGGATATTGTCCCCCCAGTGTCATGGATATTGTCCCCAGCTCACCTCTGCTTCATCTGTGGCTGCTGCCGCTGCCGCCGCCGCACATTGCAGGCGGCCGCGTGCCTCCTGCTTCAACGCCGCTGACAGGAAGTGAAGCCGAGCGGCTCCACTTCCGGTCAGCGGGCCGTTCTAACAGGATGCACGCGGCCGCCGGCAATGTGCGGCGGCGTTCGGGCCACAGCGGGAACGCTGCATTCCCGCAGCGTTCCTGCTGTGGGAGAAGTGCGGGAACGCCGTTCCCGCTCGACTCGAGCCCTGCAAGGTACCATGAATTCTCTTCAGTACCAGGAGATATTGGATGACAATGTGATGCAGTCCGTCACAAACCTGAGGCTTGGGAGACGTTGGACCTTTCAACAGGACAATGATCCCAAGCATACCTCCAAGTCCACTAGAGCATGGTTGCAGATTAAAGGCTGGAACATTTTGGAGTGGCCATCGCAGTCACCTGACTTAAATCCGATTGAGAACCTCTGGTGGGACTTAAAGAAAGCAGTTGCAGTGCGCAAGCCTAAGAATGTGACTGAACTGGAGGCTTTTGCCCATGACGAATGGGCGAAGATACCCGTAGATGGCTGCAAGACACTTGTGTCAAGCTATGCTTCACGTTTAAAAGCTGTTATAACTGTAAAAGGATGTTGTACTAAGTACTAAGATTGAATGTCACTTGGGGGTTGAATAAAACTGATAATGATGTGAGCACAGAAAAGACATTTGTGGTTATTTCATTATAAATGTTATGTTATATTTGTCTGACCTACACGTGCCTCTTTGATTTAATTGTAAGCAAGATGACTGAATGATCAAAATCAATGTCAAACTGGCCAAAACACTCAATTTCAGTGGGGGTTGAATAATTTTGAACACAACTGTAGTCACAATTTTATGCAGTGTCAAAAAATGAGAATTCAAAAAATTTAATATATAAAAAAGTATATATATAAAATTAAATAATATAAAAAGTGGCAGACTTCAAAGTCTGCATTCAGTCCATTTGGGGCCAGAGTATCTAGATAATATATCCAGCGCATCTCATTCTTAATGAGTTTTTCGCTCAAATTATCTCCTCTCCAATCTCGTCGAATTTTTTCAATCCCCATAAACCCTATGCTTTTTGGATTACATCCGTGCTGATCTTTATAATGGGATGAGACATTATGTTTGTCGTATCCTCTAGTTATGTTGCAGAGATGTTCATTGATCCTGATGGTAAGTGGGCGAGATGTTTGTCCCACGTATCGTTTCCCACAGGGGCATTTAAGCATATATATCACATTCATAGTGTGACACGTTATCAGATCCTTTGTTTTGTAATTGGGTCCTCTGACTCCTGCATCAAATAGTTTTATTGTTCCTTTCTTGTTATTGGTTTTACGACATGAAATGCACTGCCCACAGCTGTACAAGCCAGGAGTCAGACATAGATCAGAACATCCTTTTGGTCTATCTGTAGTTTTGATGTGATTTATAATTAAATTATTGCTGAGATTCTTGCCTCCTCTAAAGGTTATTTTGGGTTTCTCTGGCAAAATATCATTTAGAATGGGATCGCTAGTTAAAATTGGCCAATATTTCTCTACGGATCCTTTAATCGTTCTATTGTTAATATTATAATCCATAATGAATGAGATGTTTTCGAGTTGACCTTCACGTCTTGGTTTATATTGTAATAATGTATCTCTACTCGTTATTAAAATTTCTTGCTTTATCTCATCAAGAAATTTGTTTTCATATCCCTTTTCCCTAAAGTCATTCAGCAATTTCTCAGCTTGAACCAAATATTGTTCGACATCCGTGCAGTTCCTACGTATCCTTAACAATTCACCTTTGGGAACAGCTCTAAGCCAAGGGGGGTAGTGGCCGCTGTTGGTATGTATATAGCCATTCACTTGGACAGATTTAAAGAAAGTTTTTGTCATCACTTGTCCATCCTATATATATATATTGAGGTCGAGAAAGTCCACATAGGTGGTGCTAATATTTATGTCTAATTTTATTCCTATATCATTACGATTTAAATTACTTAGAAATTGTTCCAATTCTGTCTTCTCTCCCGTCCAAATGATCAATATGTCATCGATATATCTTCTATAGAGGACGAGGTTAGGCCCCCATCCATGCCCTGCCCACACTGCACCGGTTTCCCAGTGGGCCATGAACCGATTGGCATAGCTGGGGGCGAACCTCATAGTGGTCCCGTTACGTTGAAGGTAGTATTCGCCTCCATACCAAAAATAATTGTTATTAAGTATTAATTCTATCCCCTCAAGTATATATTGTATCTGTTCTGCTTTGAAATCTCCAGATTCTGATAGGAAATATTCTGCCGCCCTGCATCCAGCTTCATGCGGTATTATCGTATATAATGAGTTGACATCACACGTGGCTAGTATATAATCTGATTCCCACTTTATGTCTCTAATTAGTTGTAAAGTCGTAATGGTGTCTTTTAAGTGTGCAGGAGTTTTTTGTACTAACGGTTGGAGTAGGTGATCAATGTGTTCAGATATTCTGCAGGATATTGAACTAATACCCGATACAATGGGGCGTCCAGGAGGGTGCTCTTTATCCTTATGTACCTTCGGCAGGTAATAGAAGACTGGTATGCGGGGGTGATTTATCTTAAGGTATTGGTATTCGCTATCGTTAATGATACTACGGTCTTTACCTCGTTGTAAATGTTCATAAAATTTCTGTTTAATCTGTTCAGTGGGGTCTCCTCCTAACTTTTTATATGTTGTGGGATCATTTAGTAATCTACAGGCTTCTTGATGGTATTGATTTTTATTTAATATAACTACCCCCCCCCCCTTTGTCTGCAGGTTTTATAGTCAGATTAGTGTCTTTGTTTAATTGCTTAAGTCCTTCATATTCCTCCCTGGTCAAATTGGAAGGTTTAATGTATCGACTATTCTTTTCTAATCTTCTAATATCTCTCTGAATCATTTGGTCGAAAAGTATCTCTTTCGAGATCATATATCTAGGGTAAAATTTTGATTTCTCTTTTAATGTGGTATGTACATATTGATTACTGGATGTTATTGTTTACATTGTTACCTATTTTACAACGAGGTAAAGACAGTAGTATCATTAACGATAGCGAATACCAATACCTTAAGATAAATCACCCCCGCATACCAGTCTTCTATTACCTTCTGAAGGTACATAAGGATAAAGAGCACCCTCCTGGACGCCCCATTGTATCGGGTATTAGTTCAATATCCTGCAGAATATCTGAATACATTGATCACCTACTCCAACCGTTAGTACAAAAAACTCCTGCACACTTAAAAGACACCATTACGACTTTACAACTAATTAGAGACATAAAGTGGGAATCAGATTATATACTAGCCACGTGTGATGTCAACTCATTATATACGATAATACCGCATGAAGCTGGATGCAGGGCGGCAGAATATTTCCTATCAGAATCTGGAGATTTCAAAGCAGAACAGATACAATATATACTTGAGGGGATAGAATTAATACTTAATAACAATTATTTTTGGTATGGAGGCGAATACTACCTTCAACGTAACGGGACCACTATGGGGACGAGGTTCGCCCCCAGCTATGCCAATCGGTTCATGGCCCACTGGGAAACCGGTGCAGTGTGGGCAGGGCATGGATGGGGGCCTAACCTCGTCCTCTATAGAAGATATATCGATGACATATTGATCATTTGGACGGGAGAGAAGACAGAATTGGAACAATTTCTAGGTAATTTAAATCGTAATGATATAGGAATAAAATTAGACATAAATATTAGCACCACCTATGTGGATTTTCTCGACCTCAATATATATATATAGGATGGACAAGTGATGACAAAAACTTTTTTTAAATCTGTCCAAGTGAATGGCTATATACATACCAACAGCGGCCACTACCCCCCTTGGCTTAGAGCTGTTCCCAAAGGTGAATTGTTAAGGATACGTAGGAACTGCACGGATGTCGAACAATATTTGGTTCAAGCTGAGAAATTGCTGAATGACTTTATCTCATCAAGAAATTTCTTTTCATATCCCTTTTCCCTAAAGCAAGAAATTTTAATAACGAGTAGAGATACATTATTACAATATAAACCAAGACGTGAAGGTCAACTCGAAAACATCTCATTCATTATGGATTATAATATTAACAATAGAACGATTAAAGGATCCGTAGAGAAATATTGGCCAATTTTAACTAGCGATCCCATTCTAAATGATATTTTGCCAGAGAAACCCAAAATAACATTTAGAGGAGGCAAGAATCTCAGCAATAATTTAATTATAAATCACATCAAAACTACAGATAGACCAAAAGGATGTTCTGATCTATGTCTGACTCCTGGCTTGTACAGCTGTGGGCAGTGCATTTCATGTCGTAAAACCAAAACCAATAACAAGAAAGGAACAATAAAACTATTTGATGCAGGAGTCAGAGGACCCAATTACAAAACAAAGGATCTGATAACGTGTCACACTATGAATGTGATATATATGCTTAAATGCCCCTGTGGGAAACGATACGTGGGACAAACATCTCGCCCACTTACCATCAGGATCAATGAACATCTCTGCAACATAACTAGAGGATACGACAAACATAATGTCTCATCCCATTATAAAGATCAGCACGGATGTAATCCAAAAAGCATAGGGTTTATGGGAATTGAAAAAATTCGACGAGATTGGAGTGGAGATAATTTGAGCGAAAAACTCATTAAGAATGAGATGCGCTGGATATATTATCTAGATCAGTGTTTCTCAACTCGTATCCTCAGGACCCACTAACAGGCCTGGTTTGTGGGATAACCGAAGCTCAGCACAGGTCTCAGTCTGCATTTCCCCATGGTGATCTGCAAAATCTGGCCTGGAGTAGGTCCCGAGGACTGGAGTTGAGAAACCCTGATCTAGATAAGTTTGTGACACCATACAAGATTGAATACCAGTTGTTACCTTTTCATGCGCTCCCTAAACAAACATAGTTTGTATTCCTTCAAGAATGCAGATATCCCAATTCTCCTGGGCAGAGATATCCTCAGAGTACATAAGGTACGGCAACAAATTAATGGTCCACATGATGCTCCATTCGCTCAACGCCTTGATCTAGGTTGGGTTATCATAGGCAATGTTTGTATAAGGGAAATGAAGGTGCCTACCAAGATTGCTTCCTACAGAACACACATCTTGCCAAATGGTCGCAACACCTATCTTGAACCGTGCCCACACCATTACAGAGTGAAGGAGAAATTGAACAGCAACGAATGGCAATATAACGACCAAGATAAATTAAATGCCTTTCAGTCCTGGGTTAACACCTTTGGAGCCACAGTGTTCAATTCTAACAACAATGACAACAAACTGGCACTGGCAAGAGAAGACAGGGAATTCCTCAAGATGATGGATAAAGAATTCGCTCAGGATGATGCCAATAGCTGGGTAGCACCCTTACCCTCTCGTACGCCTAGAGAAAAGCTACCTAACAATCTACAGCAAGCAGCTGCTCGATTTGCCTCTTTAAAGCGCACCTTGAAGAAGATGAATAGGCCCCATGCCAGCCGGAATCCAGTGCTGGTCCGCGGAATCGGGAAATGTTCCAGTTCTGCCAGGAAAGCCCTCTACAAGTGCAAGTACAAAGCCCCAGAAACGAAGATTGAAAGGAAGAAAAGGAGAAGGCTAGAGCTGCCGTGTCAAAGACAGTCTGGGGGGATAAGAATGGCTGTACACGTGTAATCAAACTGCGTAAAATGCCTCGCTATTATCCTACTGAAGATGTTCCAAGGAAGCTGTTAAGCCATGGGAAGAAGCCTTTCAGCCAGCACAAACGCGACCTGTGCTCCTCCATCACTCCTGGGACCATACTCTGCTCTCGGCAGAAGCCTTTCCACAAACAGCCAGATGGATTACAATTGTGTTGGTGGAAGTTTTGGCCTAGAGCGGCTTCCCCAGCATGAAGATGGGTTAACTTGTTAAGTTTACTCCTCGCATCTGGAACTATGGCCTACCTTTAAGACTGTTGACTTAGTTACTGGCTATAAAGTGTAAAGTTTGTATTATTGAATTCTTTACCTTTGTTTTTCAGGTCTGCATTGGGTTTCCAGGAGGACATTTAAAGTTATAGTGTTAGTTTATTTTGAAATCTAAAGATTTCAGACGGGGAGTGTCATGCCCCATGATCTAGGATTTATTTGTATATTTTTCTGTTTTGTGTTGAATCTGCCTTTGCTGCTCACATGCTATTGAGTTCATAGCTATTTTGTCCCTTCTGGGTTTCCCTAGCTTTCTGTATCCAGTTAGTTTCCACCCCTCTGCTCAGTGTCTTGTTGTTACTTACTTCCTGGTCACATAGCAGCCATTCTGTTCTCACTGCTGGACAAATCTAATGACTTTTTACCTGCATTGCTGTACACTATTCAAGATTGTCAGTCTGATCATTAAACTCTTCAACTGGATTCATCTTTCTACGTGTCAGTTTTGCTGAGTTGAAGCTATCTGCTGAACTTCATCGTGTGAGTACTGGTCAAATACAGACAGCTAGTCTAAAGCATCCACGCCTCACAGCTTTGCTTAGGGAAGCAGAATAGTGCTGCTGAAGATTGTGGGTGAATTTTTGAAACCTTGAGGCAGACGGGTCCAGATCATCTGATGCTTTGATCTGGTTTGAGGATCTTCCCATTGGAAGGTGAAGAGAGGCTGGCTTGCAGGGGCCAGACGGATGCAGAAGAATGCGTCTCTCAGGTCTAATACTGTGTAATACGGTGTGTTCCCCGGGATTAGTGCTAATAAATTGTATGGATTCGGAACAATGGGATGTAGGGTCATAGCAGCGCTATTGACAGCTCTCAAGTCCTGTAAGGGTCTATATTCTTGTGGCCCTTCCTGCTCCGGTAGAAGCGGGGTGTTCCAGGGGGAAACGCAGAATTTCAATATTCCGTATTTTAAAAGGCGCTGCAGATGGGTTTGAATGTTCTGTTTGGCTTTCTGAGGGATGTGGTACTGCTGGGGGCTACTGGTTTGAGATCTACATATACCAGAGGGATGTTCAGCGCGAGGCCAGGCGGATTATCTACTGCCCACACCCCTGGGGTGCCAAGGCACTGGATTAAAGGATCTGGATCAGGGGGTGACTGAGTCGGAACTGTCCGCCAATCCTCTTCCCTCGGGACTACCAGGGGGCTGCCAAATTGGGCTATCAGTCTCGGGCTGGACTATTAGTCTCAGGCAGGGCTAGTATGGATTGGCCCCCAGGTAGGAATGTAATTTGTGCCTGCATTTTACTCAGGCGCCCCCCCCCCCAGTAGCTGTATCTGACATTCGGGCTTATAGAAGAATTGGTGTTCTACCTGGTGTCCCCCCAAAATACAGACACGGGTACTCAGGAATGGGCATGTGGCTGTGGTTCCTGTGGCTCCCATGATTGTAGCATCTTTACCGGACAGTGGGGCAATGGGCTGGATGACTACGGAATATTCAGCCCCAGTGTCAACCGTAAAATTAGTTTATTTTTCTCCCACATTGGTTGTGACCATTGGCTCTGGACTGCCCAGAGGAATAGAGCCTGGTCTGTGTCAATAGGATGTCGGTTCGGCGAAGGATGCACCGGCCAGACCCACAAATTCTCTGACCGCTCCCTCCACTCTCTCATACCTCCAATCCGTAACTTGCCCACGGGGTGCCCCATTAATCCCAGCATTAGTTGGGCGCTGTGGGCATTCGTTTTTCCAATGACCCTCGGATTCACAATAGGCATACTGATTTCTACCTAATGCCACCCGGCTTCCCCTTCACCGAACCCCGTGTCCTCTTACGCCCCCCTTCCCCAAGCTGAGGCTCCCGCACCCACTGCCCCTCCTTCTCTCCCTCCAGCAATCACTACAGCTAACAGACTTGCACTGGCCTTCATCTTATGTTCCTCTTCCTTTCTAGATTCTATATCTCTGTTCTGAATTACTTAAGTCACAATCTCAATTAACTGGCTTATGTTCATCCCTGCAAACCCTTCTTGTTTCTGTAACTTATTTACTTATATCTCTCTGGGCTTGGCAAACAAATAAGGTGTTTACCACGCGTTGATTATAAGCACTCTCTGGATCAAAGGGGCTGTATATACGGTACGCTTCCATCAATCTCTCCAGTATGCACTGGGAGATTCATCTATCCCCGTAACACTTCAGATATATTGCCTATATTAACCGGCTTCTTAGCTCCCTCCCGTATACCTGCTAAGATGGCTAAACGGTACTGACAGAGGCTTTCCAGTCCAACAGTCTCTGCCTGTTGAGGTGGTTGGGTCAGAGACTGTACAGACTTCTAAAAAATGACTGGATGACTTCCTGCAGACACAGAATATTAAGGGTTATAATATATAATATGTGGGTAAAAGCTTCTTGATCCAAGGAGAAATCTGACTGCCATTCTGGGGTCAAGAAGGATTTTTTTCCCAGAATGTTGCATATTCTCAAGCACTTCAGACTGGGTTTGTGCCTTCTTTTGGATCAACAGCAGTAGGTGATGTGGGAGAGGCTGAATCCGATGGACACATGTCTTTTTTCAGCCTATGTAACTATGTAACTTCATTGAGAGCCACTGTGGATCTGTGTTAGGGTACCCACGCTTCAGGATTGGCGATATTATTCTCCTGGGCAGCCTTCGCTAAAAACTTTGGGGCGTTTGCACCAATTCTACTCCGCTCTTCCGAAGTGAAGACGGTTAACAGTATTGGAAAAGAAAAAAGTGGAGCGTCACACCAAAAAAACTGCTGACAATCTGTCCAGGTAGGATTGTGTGTGGCAACGATAGATTCTACCAGGCTGGTCATAGCAGCAGGCTTTTCAGAATATAGGGTGTATGGGCTCTCCAGTTAAACAAATCTGTGGTGGTAATCGGGACATAAGTCAATACATCCGAACCTCGTTGGCCGTCTACAATGGCTCCGGGGATGGACCAGAGGGGCATTTGATGTTGGTACAGTTCACAGGTCACTTTAATATTATGATCCCATCGGGTCACAGCCTTCTGATCGGGGGTTACTGATTCTTTGGAGGCTGTGGCTAGGGGGACAGACTGGGGGGCTAGCTGAGAGGTCTCTAGCCCCCTAAATCACCCGTTTTAGGAGTGTCTGGCCCCTGGACTCCAGTGGCCCCCAGGTCTTCTATCGGGTGGACAGGATCTCCCTCAGGAAGGAGCAGATGGGGCAGGAAGACCCGCGGGAGGGTGGGCTGCAGCTCCTGCGGCCACTGACCCAGGCGGGGACGAGCACGCAGTGGGGGCTGGGGCTAGAGCAGCATAGTAGGAAGGGTAAGGCGGGAGAAGTATAAAGTCATCAGGGTGATCTGCTAGGATCAGATGTGACAGCGGCTTGGGAGGGGTACGACCGTGTGACTGTCCCACAGCCAACAAGACAAGGGATCTCTTATCCTTTACCCAACACCTCCAGATATCTGTATACGGGTACTGATCGGGGTGTACGGGGCTCCCAGTAACAGCGGCGTGAACTTGCTGGATCAGCACTGGGTCCATTGACCCCTCAGGTGGCCAGGTGGTGACAGGGGTGGGCCACTCTAGAGTACACAAAGTCTGTAACTTGCCCTTACTCAACTTAACCCCATACTGATGTACTAAATAAAGAACTTTAAAATTACGCATCATATACTCCAACAGAGTCTCTCTTGGTTTAGCAGCCGTAGGGTGTGACGCTCCTTTCCCATGGTTAATACGGTGTTAGTTCAACAGATAATAACAGTCTGGTATAAAGCACTAGACAGTTCTTGCGCCCTCTTGCACTTCCTCCGTTCGGTGGCCGACCGCGGTCGCCCAGGGCAGAATCGTACCTAATGGGAGTCCACTCTCAGATTCACTTCCCCAAGAAAGGGTAGACAGTCACACCACTTTCGGAGAACATAATACCAGATATTGACAAAACATTCAGTACTGCAACAGATTATCAGACTAGCTGGCGATACGGATCCAGGTTACAGGTTAGTCGACTTTACAAATTCAGATACACACTCAGACCCGGGTAACAAATTAAGAGAACATGGCCTAGGCTCTCCTCCCCTTCTGCTAAGGGGGCTGGTATTTACAGATACAGAGGCAGGTTACCTGTTCAGACGCTTGCGCCAGGACGCGATTCCTGTGACTCGGTGATGTGCCAGGTTCCAGGCCGGGAAGAGTCCGTTAGTGACGAGACGAGACGAGGTCCACAGAACAGGAATCCCCGCTTGGCCCTGGCAGATGTCAGCTCGCCTACAATGGGCATCCCAGAACACCATAGGTTGCACCAAGATCCTACCGTCCCATAGTCTCTGCAGAATTGCAGCCCAAATCCCGGACGAGCCCCCCAAAAACGTACCAGAAAGGTACCGGATTTACCCGGGAGGATTGGCACAATTCAGTCAGTGACACACAAACGCGAGGCTGATTGCAGGAAAGGCGTTTACTAGGTCAACCGGTCTCAGGATTGAATCCAAAATCCTGAGTGAGGTCTTTCAGCTGTACAATAGACTTTATGAATCACATACTCAAAGTTCACCCCACCCCTCATTCAAACAAAAGGCACATTCAAATTTAACATATAATAAACAATTAGGCACGGAAATGATTTAGGGGAAGCAAAGGGAGATTCTGTACCAATTTTCGGCGAGGAGTAGCTCTTCTAGCTGATAAAGGACTACATCTGCATCTACAAAACTTTCATTCTGAATCTTTAGCATTACCCTTGGCCCTAGCGACCTTGGGCATTAAATCAGTTCCTTTGACGCATGTGATTCTGCTAGCTATGCATTTCAATTAATTGTTACAGAGACTCTGGAATGATAGTAACTTGCAGAACATGAAAAAATCTTAGAGCATACAAGATGGCTGCTGTATCAGGCCAAGCTCCTTCATTACAATAAACAATTCAATTATAGACTGATCATTTCTTTGTCAAACGTACAAAATCAACATCGGATCAAATCATTTTTCCTCTCACTCTGTATATACAGCTAGATACATGGATACAGGTAGGGTTACAGCTAGATACAGGGTTACAGGTAGGGTTAGGGATACAGGTAGGGTTAGGGATACAGGTAGGCTTACAGCTATGGTTAGGGATACAGGTAGGGTTACAGCTAGATACAGGGTTACAGGTATGGTTAGAGATACAGGTAGAGTTACAGCTAGATACAGGGTTACAGGTAGGGTTAGGGATACAGGTGAGGTTAGGGATAAAGGTAGGGTTAGGGATACAGGTAGGGTTAGGGATACAGTTAGGGTTAAGGATACAGGTAGGCTTACAGCTAGGGATACAGGTAGGGTTACAGGAAGGGTTACATCTAGATACAGGGTTACAGGTAGGGTTAGGGATACAGGTAGGGTTAAAGCTAGATACAGGGTTACAGGTAGGGTTAGGGATACAGCTAGGGTTAGGGTTACAGCTAGGGTTAGGGATACAGGTAGGGTTAGGGATACAGGTAGGGTTACAGCTAGGGTTAGGGATACAGGTAGGGTTACAGCTAGATACAGGGTTACAGTTAGGGTCGGGATACAGGTAGGGTTACAGTTAGGGTCAGGATACAGTTAGGGTTACAGTTAGGGTCAGAGGTAGACAGGGATATAGCTGAGGGGTTGCATCAGGATACATGGAATAGAGCGAGCAGAATTAGCATGTAATACAGAGAGAGGGTTACAGTGATATGGATATAGAGGAAGCAGTGTAATACAGAGAGAGGGTTAGAGTGATATGGAAATAGTGGAAGCAGTGTAATACAGAGAGAGGGTTACAGTGACATGGAAATAGAGGAAGCAGTGTAATACAGAGAGAGGGTTACAGTGATATGGATATAGAGGAAGCAGTGTAATACAGAGAGAGGGTTACAGTGATATGGATATAGAGGAAGCAGTGTAATACAGAGAGAGGGTTACAGTGATATGGATATAGAGGAAGCAGTGTAATACAGAGAGAAGGTTACAGTGATATGGAATATAGAGGAAGCAGTGTAATACAGAGAGAGGGTACAGTGATATGGATATAGAGAAGCAGTGTAATACAGAGAGAGGGTTACAGTGATATGGAAATAGAGGAAGCAGTGTAATACAGAGAGAGGGTTACAGTGATATGGATATAGAGGAAGCAGTGTAATACAGAGAGAGGGTTACAGTGATATGGAATAGTGGAAGCAGTGTAATACAGAGAGAGGGTTACAGTGACATGGAAATAGAGGAAGCAGTGTAATACAGAGAGAGGTTACAGTGATATGGAATAGAGGAAGCAGTGTAATACAGAGAGAGGGTTACAGTGATATGGAATAGAGGAAGCAGTGTAATACAGAGAGAGGGTTACAGTGATATGGAAATAGAGGAAGCAGTGTAATACAGAGAGAGGGTTACAGTGATATGGATATAGAGGAAGCAGTGTAATACAGAGAGAGGTTACAGTGATATGGATATAGAGGAAGCAGTGTAATACAGAGAGAAGGTTACAGTGATATGGAAATAGAGGAAGCAGTGTAATACAGAGAGAGGGTTACAGTGATATGGATATAGAGGAAGCAGTGTAATACAGAGAGAGGGTACAGTGATATGGATATAGAGGAAGCAGTGTAATACAGAGAGAGGGTTACAGTGATATGGAAATAGTGGAAGCAGTGTAATACAGAGAGAGGGTTACAGTGATATGGAAATAGAGGAAGCAGTGTAATACAGAGAGAGGGTTACAGTGATATGGATATAGAGGAAGCAGTGTAATACAGAGAGAGGGTTACAGTGATATGGATATAGAGGAAGCAGTGTAATACAGAGAGAGGGTTACAGTGATATGGATATAGTGGAAGCAGTGTAATACAGAGAGAAGGTTACAGTGATATGGAAATAGAGGAAGCAGTGTAATACAGAGAGAGGGTTACAGTGATATGGATATAGAGGAAGCAGTGTAATACAGAGAGAGGGTTACAGTGATATGGAAATAGAGGAAGCAGTGTAATACAGAGAGGGTTACAGTGATATGGATATAGAGGAAGCAGTGTAATACAGAGAGAGGGTTACAGTGATATGGAAATAGTGGAAGCAGTGTAATACAGAGAGAGGGTTACAGTGACATGGAAATAGAGGAAGCAGTGTAATACAGAGAGAGGGTTACAGTGATATGGAAATAGAGGAAGCAGTGTAATACAGAGAGAGGGTTACAGTGATATGGAAATAGAGGAAGCAGTGTAATACAGAGAGAGGGTTACAGTGATATGGAAATAGAGAAGCAGTGTAATACAGAGAGGGTTACAGTGATATGGATATAGAGGAAGCAGTGTAATAGAGAGAGAGGGTTACAGTGATATGGATAATAGAGGAAGCAGTGTAATACAGAGAGAGGGTTACAGTGATATGGAAATAGAGGAAGCCGTGTAATACAGAGAGGGTTACAGTGATATGGATATAGAGGAAGCAGTGTAATACAGAGAGGGTTACAGTGATATGGATATAGAGGAAGCAGTGTAATACAGAGAGAGGGTTACAGTGATATGGATATAGAGGAAGCAGTGTAATACAGAGAGAGGGTTACAGTGATATGGATATAGAGGAAGCAGTGTAATACAGAGAGGGTTACAGTGATATGGATATAGAGGGAGCAGTGTAATACAGAGAGAGGGTTACAGTGATATGGATATAGAGGAAGCAGTGTAATACAGAGAGAGGTTACAGTGATATGGATATAGAGGAAGCAGTGTAATACAGAGAGAAGGGTTACAGTGATATGGATAATAGAGGAAGCAGTGTAATACAGAGAGAGGGTTACAGTGATATGGATATAGAGGAAGCAGTGTAATACAGAGAGAGGGTTACAGTGATATGGATATAGAGGAAGCAGTGTAATACAGAGAGAGGGTTACAGTGATATGGATATAGAGGAAGCAGTGTAATACAGAGAGAGGGTTACAGTGATATGGATATAGAGGAAGCAGTGTAATACAGAGAGAGGGTTACAGTGATATGGATATAGAGAAGCAGTGTAATACAAGAGAGGGTTACAGTGATATGGATATAGAGGAAGCAGTGTAATACAGAGAGAGGGTTACAGTGATATGCTAATAGAGGAAGCAGTGTAATACAGAGAGAGGGTTACAGTGATATGGATATAGAGGAAGCAGTGTAATACAGAGAGAGGGTTACAGTGATATGGATATAGAGGAAGCAGTGTAATACAGAGAGAGGGTTACAGTGATATGGATATAGAGGAAGCAGTGTAATACAGAGAGAGGGTTACAGTGATATGGATATAGAGGAAGCAGTGTAATACAGAGAGAGGGTTACAGTGATATGGAAATAGAGGAAGCAGTGTAATACAGAGAGAGGGTTACAGTGATATGGATATAGAGGAAGCAGTGTAATACAGAGAGAGAGGGTACAGTGATATGGATATAGAGGAAGCAGTGTAATACAGAGAGAGGGTTACAGTGATATGGATATAGAGGAAGCAGTGTAATACAGAGAGGGTTACAGTGATATGGAAATAGAGGAAGCAGTGTAATACAGAGAGAGGGTTACAGTGATATGGATATAGAGGAAGCAGTGTAATACAGAGAGAGGGTTACAGTGATATGGATATAGAGGAAGCAGTGTAATACAGAGAGAGGGTTACAGTGATATGGATATAGAGGAAGCAGTGTAATACAGAGAGAGGGTTACAGTGATATGGATATAGAGGAAGCAGTGTAATACAGAGAGAGGGTTACAGTGATATGGATATAGAGGAAGCAGTGTAATACAGAGAGAGGGTTACAGTGATATGGATATAGAGGAAGCCGTGTAATACAGAGAGAGGTTACAGTGATATGGATATAGAGGAAGCAGTGTAATACAGAGAGAGGGTTACAGTGATATGGATATAGTGGAAGCAGTGTAATACAGAGAGGTATAAGCATGAGGAGGTGCGGGACGGTCAGGGCATTACACGTTTAGAAGTAGAGGAGCACGGCTTATACAGGGAGATAAAAGTGTGTAGGAGGGTGACATGACCTCCATAGTGTGAGCTGACCTGTATATAGCCTGTTTGTCTGTCTCCATCGGGCTCTCGGCTGTAGAAGGACTCTGTGTCGATGATTCTGCAAGATCCTGCTCCGTCTTAAACTGTGTCACCACCTGTATCTGACAGCAGCGAAACGTTACGGGAAACAAGTAAACCGATGCGCGTATGTGCACCTATAGAGGGTAGGAGGTATACACCAACAGAAGGAAGGGAGTATACACATATAGGGGACGCGTACGCACCTGTAGATGGGAGGAGGTATATACCTATAGAGGGGTGGGGTGTGCATCTATAGAGGGTGTATCCGCCTATGGGGGGAGTGTGTGCGCATATACAGGTTGGGGGTATACACCTGTAGAGGGACGCAGCAAACGGCTATGGAGGGAAGGAGGGGTACACCTATAAAGGTACGTATACACATATAGAGGGGGTGTCTACATCAATAGAAGGGAAGTATGCTCCTATGGAGGGTGGGGTGTACACATTCCGGGAGGTGGGTGTACGCCTATAGAGGGAAGGGGATATATACATATAAAGGGCAGTGCACCTATGGGGTATATACATATAGGGGAGAGGGTGTATAAATCTGCTGGGGGAACAGGTTGTACACCTGTGGAGTGAAGGGGGTATACACATATAGAGGGAATGAGTGAACGCTTCTATAGGGCAGGAGAGTTTACACGTATAGAGGACATGGGTATACACCTATAGAGAGCAGGGGTATGCATCTATGGGGGGCAGGGGTATACACCCAGCGAAGTCATGTGTATACTCCTATAAAGAGCATGAGGTATATACCTATATAAGAATGGGTGTATATTCCTAAGTATAGATGGAAAGGGGTATACACATAGGAAGAAACAGTGGAGGGAGCCAAGGTATACACCTATAGTGGAGTAACCCACCTATATGGAGCAGGAAGTATACACCTATACCAAGCAGGAGGTATACACCTATAAAGAGCAGGGGGAATACACCTATAAAGGGGAATACACCTATAAAGGGGAATACATCTATAAATGGCAGGAGGTAAACACCTATAAAGAGCAGGAGGTAAACACCTATAAAGAGCAGGAGGTAAACACCTATAAAGAGCAGGAGGAATACACCTATAAAGAGCAGGAGGTAAACACCTATAAAGAGCAGGGGGAATACACCTATAAAGAGCAGGAGGTATACACCTATAAAGAGCAGGAGGTATACACCTATAAAGAGCAGGGGTATACACCTATAAAGAGCAGGAGGTATACACCTATAAAGAGCAGGGGGAATACACCTATAAAGTGAGAACACACCAATAAAGAACAGGGGAAATACACCTATAAAAGAGCAGGAGGTATACACCTATAAAGAGGGAATACACCTATAAAGAGCAGGAGGTATACACCTATAAAGAGCAGGAGGTATACACCTATAAAGAGCAGGGACAATACACCTATAAATAGCAGGGGAAATACACCTATAAAGAGCAGGAGGTAAACACCTATAAAGAGCAGGAGGTAAACACCTATAAAGAGCAGGAGGTAAACACCTATAAAGAGCAGGAGGTAAACACCTATAAAGAGCAGGAGGTAAACACCTATAAAGAGCAGGAGGTAAACACCTATAAAGAGCAGGAGGAATACACCTATAAAGAGCAGGAGGTAAACACCTATAAAGAGCAGGAGGTATACACCTATAAAGAGCAGGGGGAATACACCTATAAAGAGCAGGAGGTATACACCTATAAAGAGCAGGAGGTATACACCTATAAAGAGCAGGGGTATACACCTATAAAGAGCAGGGGAAATACACCTATAAAGTGAGAACACACCAATAAAGAACAGGGGAAATACACCTATAAAAGAGCAGGAGGTATACACCTATAAAGAGGGAATACACCTATAAAGAGCAGGAGGTATACACCTATAAAGAGCAGGAGGTAAACACCTATAAAGAGCAGGAGGTAAACACCTATAAAGAGCAGGAGGAATACACCTATAAAGAGCAGGAGGTAAACACCTATAAAGAGCAGGAGGTATACACCTATAAAGAGCAGGGGGAATACACCTATAAAGAGCAGGAGGTATACACCTATAAAGAGCAGGAGGTATACACCTATAAAGAGCAGGGGAAATACACCTATAAAAGAGCAGGAGGTATACACCTATAAAGAGGGAATACACCTATAAATAGCAGGGGAAATACACCTATAAAGAGCAGGAGGTATACACCTATAAAGAGCAGGGGAAATACACCTATAAAGGGAGAATACACCTATAAAGAGCAGGAGGTATACACCTATAAAGAGCAGGAGGAATACACCTATAAAGAGCAGGGACAATACACCTATAAATAGCAGGGGGAATACACATATAAAGAGCAGGGGGAATACACCTATAAAGAGCAGGAGGAATACACCTATAAAGAGCAGGGGGAATACACCTATAAAGAGCAGGGGGAATACACCTATAAAGAGCAGGGGGAATACACCTATAAAGAGCAGGAGGAATACACCTATAAAGAGCAGGGGGAATACACCTATAAAGAGCAGGGGGAATACACCTATAAAGAGCAGGAGGAATACACCCATAAAGAGCAGGGGGAATACACCTATAAAGAGCAGGAGGTATACACCTATAAAGAGCAGGAGGTATACACCTATAAAGAGCAGGGGAAATACACCTATAAAGGGAGAACACACCTATAAAGAGCAGGGGAAAATACACCTATAAAAGAGCAGGAGGTATACACCTATAAAGAGCAGGAGGTATACACCTATAAAGAGCAGGAGGTATACACCTATAAAGAGCATGGGGTATACACCTATAAAGAGCAGGAGGTATACACCTATAAAGAGCAGGGGGAATACACCTATAAAGAGCAGGAGGTATACACCTATAAAGAGCAGGGGAAATACACCTATAAAGAGCAGGAGGAATACACCTATAAAGAGCAGGAGGTATACACCTATAAAGGGGGAACACACCTATAAAGAACAGGGGAAATACACCTATAAAGAGCAGGGGAAAATACACCTATAAAGAGCAGGAGGTATACACCTATAAAGAGCAGGAGGTATACACCTATAAAGAGCAGGAGGTATACACCTATAAAGAGCAGGGGAAATACACCTATAAAGTGAGAACACACCAATAAAGAACAGGGGAAATACACCTATAAAGAGCAGGGGAAAATACACCTATAAAAGAGCAGGAGGTATACACCTATAAAGAGGAGGAGGTATACACCTATAAAGAGGGAATACACCTATAAAGAGCAGGAGGTATACACCTATAAAGAGCAGGAGGTATACACCTATAAAGAGCAGGGACAATACACCTATAAATAGCAGGGGAAATACACCTATAAAGAGCAGGAGGTATACACCTATAAAGAGCAGGGGAAATACACCTATAAAGGGGAAACACACCTATAAAGAGCAGGGGAAATACACCTATAAAGAGCAGGGGAAATATACCTATAAAAGGGGGAACACATCTATAAAGAGCAGGAGGAATACACCTATAAAGGGGAATACATCTATAAATGGCAGGAGGTATACACCTATAAAGAGCAGGAGGTAAACACCTATAAAGAGCAGGAGGTATACACCTATAAAGAGCAGGAGGTAAACACCTATAAAGAGCAGGAGGTAAACACCTATAAAGATCAGGGGGAATACACCTATAAAGCGGGAATACACCTATAAAGAGCAGGGGAATACACCTACAGTTGGAAGAAAAAGTATGTGAACCCTTTGGGATTACGTGGAGTTTTGCATGAATTGGTCATAAAATGTGCTCTGATCTTCATCTAAGTCACAACAATTTGAAAAACACAGTCTGCTTAAAATAATACAACACAAACATTATATGTTTTCATGTTTTTATTGAACAGAACATGTAAACATTCACAGTGCAGGGTGGAAAAAGTATGTGAACCTTTGGACTTAATAACTGGTTGACCCTCCTTTGGCAGTAATAACCTCAACCAAATGTTTCCTGTAGTTGCAGATCAGACATGCACAACGATCTGGAGTAATTTTTGTCCTCTTCTC
The DNA here is from genome assembly GCA_009667805.1 of Leptobrachium leishanense. Taxonomy (NCBI): domain Eukaryota; kingdom Metazoa; phylum Chordata; class Amphibia; order Anura; family Megophryidae; genus Leptobrachium; species Leptobrachium leishanense. The sequence continues at coordinate 4,673,509 of CM019064.1, forward strand.
AATACTGTTTCAGTGTAGCAATATTCTTGGGATGTCTTGGGTGAATCGCTCTCTTAAAGGGACACTCTACTAAAAAAATCACCCCCCTTTTTTTAATCCTAACCTATCCCTATTCCCTTAATAAATAGTTTTGTTTTTTTATGTTTTTGTAACTGTAATACCTTACCCTAAAATCCTCTTGTTTCCAGCGTGTGTTTTTTTTTTCTTCATATCACCTCTCCTCTTCCCGCTCCCGTCCTTCTTCCATCCGACTTGCCTTATTGTTACGTGAGAAGCCGCATGCGCGCCTCTCACGTAAGCCAGCCAACCGGCAGGCTTCCTCCGGCTCCCTCTGAGGATTAGTGTTGCGCGCAAGAGGGATGCGCGCAACAGTAACCCCCAGAGGGAGCCGCCAGCTTCTGCGGTGAGTTGGAGACGTCATCGCGCTGAAAGCGCGAATGACGTCTTCCTACTCGGCAAAAGTCGGCAGAAGCGGGAAATATGATTCCCGCTCTGCTGACTGACAGCTGGTGAGGGCGGAGTAAACTCCTCCGCCTCTCTCAGCTGTTTTCAGCATTTTCTGCTGAACTGACTGAGCGGAGGGAGGGGACAGGGGGCAGGATACTCCGGGCATCATGACCACCTAAAATAGCTTAGGTGGTCATTTGCCTAGAGTGTCCCTTAAGGTCATGCCACAGCAATTC